>BLSH010338363.1:262209-295318 GCA_018402905.1 Glandirana rugosa | reverse complement strand
AGAAGGTCAAACAAGTTTCCTTATACCACGTCCATGACTAGTATTTTCAGAGGTATATCTTCTCATTGAACTCGGGGTCATAGATCGTCTCGAACTCACATCTACAGGAGGTGAACGTGACTATGTTATCCCCTGCCGGGGCGATTAAAGAGATCTCATTGAAAGAACCATAGTGATCCTGAGGAGTAATGTCAACTCGCTTGGGCCTGACATTTCAAGCCCGGGAAAAGTTTTTTTCAGGCCCAAGCCCAGGTCCCAAGACCATTAAAATGGTTTTCAAGACTTTTAACGACATTTTTTCAGGTCCTTTCACGATCTCCAGACGTTTTCCTTCCTTTTACCCCCATGTTATGTTTTTATTTTTTAAAAAATGCTTTTAGTTATTTCCCTGTCCCCATTTCTTTGTAGGGCACTTGTCCCACCCTTACCCCCATTTTCCTTCCTTTTGCAGACCTCTAGCACTTTCCTGGACTTTTTTACAGCAATTTTCAGAACTTTTGGTAAAATTACCAGAACCCTGGACCCGAACCCGGACTTTTTTTGAAAAGGGCCCGAACTTTACAGTCCGGGTTCGCTCAACTGTAATGAGGAGTCCTAGTGATACCAAGAAAGTTACTCTAGAGAAATTAGCGGGGCCGTCCCCTATTGTATCAGTGCAAGTGGAGGACATCTACACTCAAGCTCTGCTAGATACTGGGGCTCAAGTTACTCTTCTATATGGAGACTTTTATGATCAGTACCTGCACCATATTCCTTTGAACAAACTGGAAGAGTTGGAGATTTGGGGTCTTGGAACTAACCGCTTCCTGTATGATGGTTATATTCCGATGAGGATATCCTTTGGGCCAGCTGCCACTGGAAGAGCTGAAACTTTTGATACACTGACTGTAGTATGTCCAAGACCAGTGGGGGCAGACTGTAACTCTATGATAATTGGGACTAATACTGACTTGGTACAAAGACTCCTGGAAAAAGTGATAGGAAAAGATGGGGCTATACCTGAGAAGATACATCCAACATTGCATCAAGCCTGTCAGCAAGTGTTTCAGGAAAAGAGGGCTCCAGTTCATGGAGTGGGTCCTTTGTGGAAATTGGACTCAAGAGAGAAGGTGCTCCAGCCCGGGGAAGTTACTTGGCTAAAGGTTACTGTGAAGCTCACGTGGGATCATCCTGGACCCTTTGTCGTGTTGGAGACTGATGCACAGACTGAAGCTGAAGGGTTAGTTATGGTCCCTGAAATCGTACCTACCAAAGCTTTACTGAGGAATAAGAAGAAAGTATCAATTAGTCTGCAGAATGTTTCCAATCACCCAGTGACCTTGAAGGCCAGAATTTCCATGGGCCAAGTAAGTGCTGCCATTCCAGTGACGCCTGCAGGGTTTGAAGAAGGAACTGGAAGAGTGCGCTGCTAGTCTACCTCCTGCATGGAGGGAAAGGATGAAGTCCCAAATACGATGGTGGTAGAAAATTTTTGGCTAATGATGACTTTAATGTAGGATGTGCTAAGAGTGCTCATCATCGAATACGTTTACAAGAAGAGAAGCCATTCCGAGAAAGGGCCCAAAGGATTCTTCAGTGATTTGGAAGATCTAGTGAAGTGAACAGCTGGCTGAATTAAAAAGGTCTGAAGTGATTCAGCGGTCCAGAAGTCCTTATGCCTCCCCAATCTTAGTGGTGCAAAGAAGAATGGGACTTTAAAAATGTGTATTGACTACAGAACTCTCAACCGAAGAACCATTCCTGTTCAGTATACCACTCTAAGGATTGAAGATGCTTTGCAGTGCCTGGCTGGAGCAGAAGAAGACAGCCTTCATATATCCCTTGGGGTTCTATGAGTTTAATAGAATGCCACAAGGATTGATAGGAACTCCAGCTACTGTTCAGAGACTGATGGACAGCACTTTAGGAGACATGACTTTGGTGGAAGTTTTGGTGTACCTAGATGAGATCATTGTGTTTGGAAGAACCCTTTGCAACAAAGGAGAAAAATAGCCCATGGGACTTTGAGTGAGGTGGGAACGGGGGCCAGAAAAGCAAGTATGAATATGTATAAAAAGCATCATTTTTTAAGTTCATCAGCAAATACATGAACATTTGAGCCAAGCTTAATGAAAAAGACATACAATCCAAAATGTGTCAAAACGTTGATACATTGTTAAAAATTGTAAAATGTACAAAATATATCTATACAGGCATCCATAACTCAATGCTTGCTTCCTCAGGAGTAGATCGTAAAGTGCAGTTTATTTATGAAACAAAGTAACAATAGGAAATGTCACAAAAAGCATTATATGAGAGCAGGAGCCCATATGCAACAGCCCCATACTCACAAAAATAGCTTGGCCAAGGTTCCAAGACAGATGTGGTCCCCCAAAAAAGGAGCGGTCGTGGAATATGTCTCCCCCGGGAGCTGAAAAGATTGAACAAGCAGCATGGCACCAGGGCAGCAGGAGGAGGGTGGGCATGACTGGAAAACGTGTATCCAAAGGGTGTCCCACAAATCCAGGGTTGACAGCTGTAATGAAGATTTGAATGTATATGTCTGAGTATCTATACACATGCTGCATTAGCAGACTAAAGGTAGGGTGGTAGCTTCAATGTAAATATATGTATATGTACCTGGGGTATTAGTATGTATGCTGCTGTATACACATTTCTCATGCAGTGTAATCTAGGGATATGTGGGCAATTGGGAGAGAGGTACTATAAGTAACAAAGGATCTTACTATAAAGCAAATGTGAGATATAATGTTACCAGTGAGCCACCTTAAAAACTGTAAAGTAGGTCCTAAAAGAAGTGTATGGGGGTAGAAAAATGTCCCAATGAATGAGATGTAATGTGCTTACCAGATAAGTGTGCTTGATGTGTGAAGGATCAAGGCAGTATGAGAACCAAGGGCCTCCATGGGAATCCTCCTGCTTAAATCCCCAACAGGTGCATCTGGCTACACCTCAAACGCCATGAACAGGTGACTGGTTATGTGAGCATGGAATTTGCTCACCACCTATATAGGAGACGCCCTCTTCAGCTCCCAGGGAGACATATTCCACAGCCGCTCCTTTTTTGGGGGACCGCACCTGTCTTGGAGCCTTGGCCAAGCTATTTTTGTGAGTATGGAGCTGTTGCATATGGGCTCCTGCTCTCAAATAATGCTTTTTTGTGGCATTTCCTATTGTTACTTTGTTTCATAGATATACTGCACCTTAAGATCTACTCCTGAGGAAGCAAGTACGGACTTGCGAAATGTATTGAGTTATGGACACCTGTATAGATATATTTTGTACGTTTTACAATTTTTAACAATGTATCAATGTTTTGGCATATTTTTGATTGTATGTCTCTTTCAATAAGCTTGGCTCAAATGTTCATGTATTTGCCGATGAACTTAATAAATGATGGTTTTTATACATATTCATACTTGCTTTTCTGGCCCCGTTCCCACCTCACTCAAGGTCCCATGGGCTATTTTACTCCTTTGTTGCAAATTATTAGGGATGGAGGTGTGTTACGGGTAGCATCAGACCTGTCCTCTCTTTTCTATTTGGAAGAACCCTGGAAAAACATGAGGCATGGCTGGAGAAGGTGTTTTAGAGGCTCCATGAAGAAGGGTTAAAGTTGTCCTTAGAGAAGTGCCATTTCTACCGTACTTTGGTTACCTATTTGGGCCATGTTGTGTCAGCTGATGGAGTGGCTACTGATTCAAACAAACTAGAAGCAGTGACTTCATGGCCACGGCCAGAGAGTGTTACACAGCTGCGATCCTTCTTAGGGTTTTGTTCATACTATCGGAGATTTGTGGCAAATTTTGCCAAAATAGCCAAACCAATCAATGAACTGTTGCAATTAGCCTATGGGGAAGATAAGAAATTGAAAGAGAAGAAGGCAGGTCGAAGAGGAAAAAAGGAAACCATATGTGAACAGTGGACCCCCAAAAGGCGTTCCAACAATTGAAGATCAGTCTAACTGAGGCTCCAGTTCTAGCTTATGCTGACCCTTCAAAACCCTATGAGCTTCATGTAGATGCCAGTCGAGTAGGATTGGGAGGGATACTTTATCAGGAACACGGTGGTCAGCTGTGGCCTGTAGCTTATGTGAGTCGGAGCCTCATCCCCTCGGAAAGAAGTTATCCCGCTCATAAACTGGAGTTCCCGGGTTTGAAGTGGGCGGTCGTGGACAAACTAAAAGACTATCTGTATGGAGCTCAGTTTGTTGTCAAAACTGATAATAATCCATTGACTTACTTGCTAACAACTGCAAAATTGGATGCTACAGGACATAGATGGTTGGCTGCTCTAGCTGGGTTCCAATTTAGTCTCAAGTATCATCCTGCTGCTGGAAATAGGGGTGCAGATGCTTTGTCCCATCGACCTTATCGGCAGAGTCAAGAAACTTGAGAATGGACCTTCGTGCCCGCAGATGAAGTACAGGCTTATGTAAAGGATTGGTTCATTGTCATCGCTTAAGAGGAGGAGTTGCTGCAGAAGGCATGGGGTATCACCAGCAGGAGTGCCATTATCTTACTGTGGAGTGACCCAAGTGAGGAGTGAAGGGCTACCTAGGCTGACGAAGAAAGAGATCAAAGTTGATCAGGAACAAGATCCCCTTGAGCGAGTGACCTTGCAGGCTATGGCTCAAAAAAAATCCTCAATTTCTTTTGAAGAGTACTCTTACTCATGCCAGAGTGTTACATTGTGAATGGAACCGGTTACAACTGAAAGATGGGGTACTTTATAGGCAAGGTCTTAGTGAAGGGACAGAAGAAACCTGGCAGTTGTATCTACCTGAAAAACACTGCAGCTCAGTTTTATTGTCCCTACATGATGAACATGGACATCTGGGTACAGAAAGAACCTTCCAGTTAATCAAGGCCCAATTCTATTGGCCAAATATGAGAAGGGAAGTAGAAGACTATTGCAAATCTTGTAATAAAAGAAAGACTCTCCCAATCCGTGCTGCTACTATGGAGCACATACATAGTCAGGGCCCTTTAGACTTGTTATGTATTGATTTCCTGTGCCTGGAACCAGATACAGGTGGAAGAAGTAACATATTGGTGGTAACTGATCATTTTACCAGATATGCGCAAGCCTGCCCTACCTTTTGAGAGTAAGCTCATTCACCAATTATGCAAATTATTGGGCATTAAGAAATCTCGCACTACTCCGTATGATCCTCAAGGAGATCCTCAGCCTGATCAGTTCAATAGAACTTTGTTGAACATGCTAGGGACATTGCCACCTGACAAGAAACTGAATTGGGGGAACAATCTAGCTACTTTGGTGCACGCATACAACAGTACTGTGAGTGATGTCACGGGATATTTACCTCATCATCTCATGGTTGGGTAGGAGGCCAAGTTGCCAATTGACTTGGTCTTTGGAACATCTACTAATGACACTTCTTTGGCACCTCATAGAGGTTTTGTAGATCAACTTAGGAAGAATCTGAAGCAGGCTTATGAAAGTACTCGACAACACGCCACTACTAGAGAAACGCGGAATAAGAAGAATTTTGATCGGAGTGTGCATGTGCGGAGTGTCTGGAATGGACGTGTGATCCCAGAGCTCCGCACCGACTCGACCAACTGGGCCCTTCCAAGCAAGAACCGGAGCCAGGTACGAGCCTGGCCGGTTCTCAGGAGCCCAGCTAGACCGGGAGACTTTCCTGGAGCCGCGCGGGGCCCGACCGCGCAACCGCGGCACCCGCGATCAGCCTTTCATTCACGCGAGGCCGCGGCTTGGGCCTACGTGGCCCCGCTTCTTGATCGCGGCAGGTAGCAATTTCCAGGAGAGTGGTAAGGGGGCCTGGCGGAGCCCATTCTCCTCTCAGTTGGGGTCTGGGGACTCCCCTGTAGATAAGGGGGCCACCAGAATGGTCTGGAGATCCTTTATGGTGGATAGGCACCCACGCTAGGCAGCGCTTCAGGCCTACCACCAGCTGAACAGAGCTATACAGACCTCACTGTGGTATACAGAGTCTGGGGACCAAGTGTCTCTTTAAAGCAGGAGGGGGATTTTTATATCGCATGGACTGCAGTTTCTATAAGTCATAGAAGAAGTACATGATTAACTTTCATTGAAAGGCTCAGTTACTATGGAGAAGGGGGCAGTCAGAAGGGACTTATCACGCCAGCCCGGCTTCACTGATCCAGCCTGAAAAGCAGACCCTATTGCCCTGAGATCACCACAGGTGACAGTTGATAGAGAGGACGACATGGAAGCAGGGCCAGAGAGGGGGTCACAAATTCATTCCTCGCCAGGGCCCCTTCCAGGAACTCAACTACCAGCCCAGACCCTTTCTCCAGCCTCCACTATTTCACTTTTGGAAAGGACACTAGACAAACTGATAACAACGCCACATAAGGACTAAGCAGCGGGTAATTTTCCTACTGTCTCTCCCGGGACTCTCTCCCCCGCTCTACATGCTGATTTCCAGATGATGAAGGAGGTTTTTTCAAAGATGCTCTCTAAAGGTTTGGCCTAAACAGCCTCTCAAATAACTTTGGTTATTCAAGCGGCCCTCCAAAACCTGGGTACCAGGATTGAGGCTATTGAACACAAAACAGAACACACGGTCGCAAGAGCTAATCAGAACACAGCGCGTATCCAGGATCTTCAAGACCAGCTAGAAACAGCACTGTCTAAAATAGACGACCTGGAAAACCGCTCAAGGAGATATCATTTCCAGATTAGGGGTCTCCAGGAGAGCATTACAGATGTCCGAGTAGCAGTCTCTGAGTTTGTCAAAGATATCATTCCAGACATTCCCGAACATGGTCTGGAGCTAGACAGAGCGCACAGAGCATTACATCCCCCTCGCTCTGACGGATTGCCCAGAGACATAGTTGTGAATCCCCATTTTTACAGTGTGAAAGAGGAGATCATGAAAGCCTCTAGGAATTCTCCTCACTTGTCCATTCAAGGACATCCTATTCAAATATTTGCGGACCTATCGCCTTCTACCATTCAAAAAAGGAGATCTATGAAACCTCTCCTAGAGGTCCTCCAGAAGTCGTCTATCAAATATTGGTGGTCCTTTCCTTTCCTCCTTTCCTTCATATACAAAATCAAGACTCATGGCTTCTCGACTTTTCCAGAATGAGAACATCTCTTATTACGTCTTAACCTCATCTCACAGGATTCCTTTGTAGCGCTGTCCAACAAAGCAGCGGGACCCTCCAAGAGACCATCTCCTCAGAGTCCAGTTCCTCAGCTCTGGCGTAGTCAAAGATCCAAGCGCCCAAAGGATTCTCATCCTCCGTGATCCCGGTCCCTAACCTGGGGATCAAAGTTTCTGGGCTTATTGTGGCCTCTAACTCTTTGCACTGTTAATTACTCTCACGTTCTGTCCTTCTGAGTGACTTCTATACTAAACTGTTTTTAGTTGCTATCCAGTTTTTTTTTAGAGGATAGGTTTGTATGTTTGAAGATCCCACAGGGCCATGGTCCTCGATTTGTTACCAATTTTCAGGGGCGGGAGGGGAGACCTGGGTCCCTTTTGGAGGGCTAGACTTCCCTCTGGCACCCTTGGTAGGAGGGCTCCCCTCGTGGAGATCCACAGAGGGCAGTCTTGATAGCTCTCATCCTTGCCAAATTTCCAAGGGTTTGATTTAATTTTTAGTTACGGGCCGGGGTTCGGCTGAGGCGGTTGCTTTGCGCCTCCCGCTGCCTTGGGGAACCGTATGCGGGTATTCCCCAGGTCAGGGGTAGTTCTGCTGGCAGGGCAGATACAAATTGGTCCTTGTCCGACTTTAGGTGTGTGTCCTTTCTCCCCCCCAGTGCCGGACTCCAGAGGGATCGGGAGGTGAGGTTTCATCACCCCCCTCTGATTCGTTCTTGTTTCTTATTTCCTCATCTGAAATTTTCCTCTTTTACCTTCTTAACCTCTTCTTTCCCTCCTAGGCACCAGGGACACAGTGATGCTGCTGAGGTGCAGTGGACATTTCCCATAGGCTCCATATTTGATAGGTCCCCTAGTAAACGCATATGGATACAGGTAAGCTTTGCCTCAGTGATGCATAGTTCTCCACTTCTACATCATGGCCACGTCTGTTAATCCCACAGGGAAACTAATTGTCGCTACACGCAATGTACAAGGTCTTAACTCCCCAATGAAGAGGAAGAAATATTTCACAGCTGCCCACTCCCAGCATGTTGATGTGATTATGCTGCAGGAAACACACTTTCCAGGGCAGTTTAACCCTAAGTATGTCCACTCTAAACCCCCTATTTTTCCTGGCTAATGCTTCCGATAAGACTAGGGGTGTGGGTTTGTTTTTCGCCAAACGGATAGCATTCTCACCTCAGAGAGAGGTGAAAGACCCTGGGGGTAGATTTATTTTAGTATCAGGGGACTTGGGGGGTGTAATCTTTACTTTTATCTCTTACTATGCCCCAAACCAGGGCCAAGCAAAATTTTTTCAAACAATGCTTAAGCTACCCTCCCCTCATCTGGAAGGGACTGTGATAATGGGGGGTGACTCTAACTTGGCGTTTGATCAATCGCTGGACAAGTCGGGGGGTGTTAAACCCCGTTTCCTTCGCCCAACAAAACATAGCCTCAAACTCGCGAAACTCCTCTATAACTTAGGGCTTGTTGATATATGGAGGGAATGTACACTCATTACCCTGCCCCCCATCAGAGCTTGGCAAGAATAGATCACATCTTTACTCCAGCCTCAATCATCCCCTGGATTACTAAAGCCTATATAAGAGACTCTCCCCTGTCGGATCACTCGCTAGTCATAATACATGTTAAAACGGCCCTAGACCAAAGAGGGAAACCTCCCTGGCGATTGAACGAATCCTTGTTTAACAACCCAGTACACTGTACGCTTCTAGAGAAGGAACTCAAGGAATATTTTCAGCTAAACGACAATGGAGAAGTTTCTCCCTCAACACTTTGGGAGGTTCACAAGGGGGTGATGAGAGGCAGGATTATCCAGCTTTCAGCTAGGCTGAAAAGGGAGAGGAAGAGAGAAATTAGAGAGGGACTTCCAGGCGCTTTCTAAGGCCCATAAGAGGAACCCAACTCCCCATTCTAAGGCGCAACTAGAAGCAGGTAGGGTGGCCCTTAACCTTGTCTTGACCACCAAAACTGAGAGACAAATCCAATGGTCCAGAGCCCATTTCTATATGCAAAAAGACCAAATAGGTCCTAAATTGGCTGCCAGGCTGCCCCCCAGGTTTCAGTCCTTTTCTTTCCCAAAGAGGTGGGGGACTTAACCCAAAACCCCCTAAGGATCATGAGTATATTTCAGAAATATTATGCTAGCCTTTATGAAAAGGAGCATACATCCCCTCCCCCTTCCCAAGAGACTTTTCTAAATAGGTTTTCCTTTCCTAAACTTGCCACTGAACACAGGGACTCCCTGGAACAACCATTCACAGAAACGGAAATCATGGAAGTAATTAAAAACCTCAAGAAGGGCTCAGCTCCTGGGCCTGATGGTTTTTCCACAGGCTATTATAAAACTTTTGGCCCCACCATTGCCCCCTTTCTGGCCAAACTTTTCAATTCCCTTTGGGATGGGTCTAAGCTCCAGAAGGAAGCTAATCTAGCATTTGTCTCAGTTATTCCCAAACCGGGTAAAGATCCATCGAATGTTAGCAATTATAGACCCATCTCGTTAATCAATAACGACTTAAAAATCCTGACTAAAATCATGGCTAATAGATTGTCTAAATTTATCAGTAAATATGTTCATAAAGACCAAGTGGGTTTCATCCCAGGCAGACAATGTTCGGACCAGATCCGAAGATCGGTTAATATTATCTCGCTTCTTAACTCTAACTGGGATGGAGGACCACTTCAAGAAGGATACATATTGTCAGTAGATCTTCAAAAAGCATTTGATTCTGTTAGTTGGTCTTACCTCTTTGAGATCTTGTCCAGATGGGGCTTCGGCCCTAAATTTATCCAGACTCTAAGAGCTTTATATTCTAACCCTAGCGCTCAGGTTAAATTGCAAAACTGCTTCTCTGAGCCATTCCATATTGCCAAAGGGACTAGACAGGGATGCCCTGATATTCAGGGAGTGCAGTGTGGTGGGCAAACACAAAAATGCGCTCTGTTCGGAGATGACTTGCTCTTATTCATTACTTCACCCCTCTCCTCTACCCCCTGTATTATAAAACTGTTTCAAGAATTTGGGGAAATCTCTGGGCTGCATGTAAATTGGTCTAAATCAGTGGCCTTAAATATCTCCTCTCTGGCCCCCACAGTCCAGAGACTCAGGGAACTCTATAAGTTCTCCTGGAGTCCGACTATATTCCCTATCCGGGGGTTAGCCTGGCAGCTAATATCAAACACTTATGCAAAATTATTTACCCTCCATTGTTTCAGAAGCTAACTGAAGATCTCTCCAGATGGGACCAGGAAGGTCTTTCCTGGCTTGGTAGAATAAATGCAGTAAAGATGACATTACTCCCCAGAGCCCTGTACTTTTTCAGATCCCTCCCAATCCCTCTGAAAAAACAGCAATTACAAAGTTTGCAATCACGTATAATTAAGTTCATCTGGGGGAGGAAGGGTTATAGGTGTCAAACCAATGTTCTTTATAGGAAATGTTCCCAAGGAGGTCTAGCACTCCCTTGCCTATTTAAATATTACCAAGCCGCCCAATTAGCACAGTTTTCAGTTATTTATGTCAGGGGGGACAAACCTGACTGGGTTTCAAAGGAGAGGCAATCGGTACTGCAAAATACTATTGACTTTCTAGTGGGTGTTCCCCGCAAGTCGAGACCCCCGATCCTAGCACCTACTCTCTCTCACTCCATGTCCCTCTGTGATTCCATACTCCCCTTTACCCCCTCAATCATTTATTCAATAACCCTCAATTTCCCCCGGGTCTTGAAATTCAGGCCTTTCATTGGTGGACAAATAAAGGCTTATTCCGCATCGGACACTTCTTTACTTCCACGGGCCCTATCTCTCTTTCATATTGTGTTAATAAACTAGATATGCCCCTCTCCGAGAAAATTTGCTTCCAACAAATATATCATTTCTTGGCCTCTCTTTGGAGGTCCAGAAATGATTCCGCAGGTATCACCCCATATGAGAGGTGGCGTTCTGAGCTGCAGGATCAAAAAGGGGGCATCTCATTAATCTATACATCACTGATAGACAATCCTACTACTCTGTACCAAACCTTGACCTATTCATTGACCTTCCTAAACCTAGATGGGAGATCAATGGATATTAGCCTGAAGGGTATACATGCCGAATGAAGGAGATGTCTGGTCCGATAGGACCTATTTTACAATTTTGACCCATAGAGCTTTTAAGTTACAGCATAGAAATCCAGGATCATCTCAGGTGTTTGATTCACTCATTATACAGAATTAAATTGCACTTTGAGATCTTGATCTAAATATGTATGTTGGATGTAATGTTCGAGTATGTATATTTTTTTGGGGTGATAAAACCCACTATACTTGGGATTTAGTATGGTTAGTTTGTATGTAAACTCAATCTGACCCTTGAGTGCCCTAAATCAAATTTTCAGACGAAATAATTAGTCAACATTTTTTGTTTCCAGTTACAATCTAATAAGAATACCACGCAAATAGTATTATTCCCAACTCTAATTTCATTTATTCATTCATTTTTTTCATTTTTCATTCATTTTTATTCTCCATTTTTCTGTTTTCATTTTTTATCTTTTATTTATATTTTTCATTTTTCATTTTTTCATTTTTTTCATTTTTTCATTTCCTAATTTACTTCTTATTTTTATTTTTTTCATTTTTTATTTTTATTTTTATATTTATTATTTATATTTATTTTTATTTTTTTATTTTATTTTATTTTTAAGTTTATTTGTATTTTTATTTATATATATAATTTTCATATTATTTTTGTCAACATTTTCATATCTTTAATCATATATTGTTATGCTATTTTTATTTATAGTTAATTTCATGTTTTACAATTTTAAGGTAATTTTTGTTTTCACCAATTTTTCCCAAAAAGTGTTTTAATTATTTTTAAGGGTGTCACCCTTATATAGAAGTCCCCTTGGACAACCTAAGCTGAGTTTTTTAGTTTCTTTGTTTCTTTCCTAAGACAACGATACACTCTTGATGTATTCAGTCAGGGTGTTTGATTGTTTTCGATAATGCATATAGAAAAACAAGAAATTTAACGTATTAATATATGCTAAATTCCCTAAACCACAGATGACCGCTCGTGTTTCTTCATTAGTTGCGCAAGTAGGGCAGGAAGGAGAGAATTTCCCAAATCTAAAATGGCCGCTCGCGCTTCAGATCGGGGGACAGCCTTTGTAATTATATAGGTGATGATGCAGCGGCGCGTCCTATCCCCCTTGCCGACGTCAGGTGTGACGAAACGTACGTTGGGAGGACACGCTGACGTCACCACTGCTTCGAAATTTATTCCCGGGATTCGGGAGCCGGCCGGCATATGTGTGTTCTTGATTTTAATTGTGAGTACAACCTTTATATTTCAATAAATCAATCTTGCGGTACTTCACTATGAGTCCCCTCTTTCTCGCATGGTGCACGATGTATGAGTGAAAACTGGGAAGCGTGGCTTACAATGAGAGAGACTCTCAGCCCCTAATGACCAATTTGTCGGATGGTGTACCTGTGTGAGGAGGATACAAACCTGAGTTGGAGAATTTGATGGTTCTACATCCCAGGTCGGGGATTCATTTGCAACTGAACACTTAGTGTTCTGGTAAGCCCCCTTATATTTATTGGTAGTGGACTCTCCTATACCTACCAGTGCACTTGTGGCACTAATGAGACCGTTTTGAACAGCACGGATTTATTATAGTGGTGGAAGGAATACTACACCATTTGGACTCTTTTATTTTGTTATTTTTAATTCTAATATTTAGCGCAGCCTTTGTTTTGCTTATAGACAATCCTACTAAGCCCCCTTATGTGTGTAAATGGGAAAGGGACCTATCTGTGGTTTGGGATGTGGATAAGTGGAGCTCCAGGTTTCAGAGATCCCTCAAAGGGATGATAAATTTCGCCTTAAAGGAGGCCAATCTTAAGGTCTTCATGCGCTGGTATCTGGTCCCATCAAGATTGGCGGCTATGTTTCCGAATGCTTCGGATCTTTGCTTCCGAGGCTGTGGCCTTACGGGCTCCTTTATCCACATCTGGTGGGAATGCCCCCGCATCCGAGGTTTCTGGAATAGAATCTTTCACCTCCTAAGAAGGATCTTGGGACAGGCGATCCCCCAAAGCCCAGAAACGGCCCTTCTCAACGCTAGACCGGACGGGCTTTCCTAGTCCCTCTTTAAACTGATTCATTTTATCCTACTGGGAGCTAAAATTACAATTGCCAGGGCGTGGAAGCGTCCCTCGGTCTCTTTCTATGCTGCCAAACAAAAAGTTTCTTGGATTATGACACAGGAGAGGCTTACTAATACAATCCTCGACTTTTCGCCTAAATTTGATTTAATTTGGGAACCCTGGAAGAAATACCTTAATCTGCCTGTATGATATTTCAAATGTCTTACTACTATACTATTCGCCCTGGTGCCCTTCTTCACTTTACTCACCTCTTTTTATTCTCCATTTCCTTCTTTGTCCTAGCTGTCTGTCTATTCTGTGGTAGATAATTCTTTTTTCTCCATTTTGACTCTAACCATGCAGTTGGTGATTGACCAGCGCAAACTAACTCCTGGTCTAGATTCAGACATTAGGGCTTGTCCCTATAAATTCTAAGTGATTAGTCCGGGACTGTAGAGCAGTTCAGTTTTATGGTTGCCCTAACTTTTTGGGTCTCTTTAAGAGTAGCAATGGTTTTCAGGGCTCCTCTGGTCTTACAGATTACTTTTTGGTATAGAAAGATGTATATCATTCCTAAGACTGTGGGGGGATTCCTGTAACCTGGTTGCCTCCTCGATGTCACTTGACTCACAGCTTGCTCCCTTTAGGGGTGGGTTCTGGGACATCCGGGAGTGGGGGTAGTGGAAGGGAGAGCAAACTTTGATGTCTTCTATACGGTCACTTCAGGTCAATAGTTTGTTTCTGTTTACCTTGCACTGTACATTGCTTCCTAGTCGGCCCTGCAAGTCCTAAATGAATATTAGGATGATGGTTTGTTTATCTTTCCTGTATAAAACTCAATAAAAAACTATTAAAACGAAGAAATATGCAATCCTTAAGAGGCATCTTACCAGATTTGAAACCCCTATTGCAGGTGATGCCTAAATTCTGATCTATATCTCAATGCAGATTTTTGGGATATATCAGTGAGCTAATCATACAAGCGTGAAATTACTGTTTGGGCAGAATTCTGTATGCCAACAGTGTACAAAATGCTTCCAGATTACTGTATTGAAAGGCAGAGATATTTAAATTTTAGAAAGAAAAATGTGATTTGAAATGTAATTTTTAATAAAGTTAAGTTACAAAAAAAAAAAAAAAAAGAAGAATTTTGATCTTCGGATGAGAGTTCAGGAACTCCAACCAGGGGATAGGGTGTTGTTTAAGAACTTGGGAGTGCCTGGAAAACACAAAATAGCTGATTGGTGGAGGCCTCACGCATATTTGATTTGCAAGAAACTTCTTGGACTGCATGTTTATCTGATCAAGCCAGAAGGCCAGAATGGTCCTGTGAAGATGTGGCATAGAGATAATCTGCTTCCCCTTTCTCATGCTGTGAGGGTGCCTCTTGCTTTAGAAGCTCCTCTGGAAAGACCAAGTCCTCCTAAAACCCGATCACAGAAAAGATCATCTGCCAAGATTATTAATCCAATTCCCGAGGAAAGTGAGGATGAAGACTGGGTACCGTTTTGGGAGTGGGATCCTGTCAACATTCTGGATAAAGTAGTTCAATCAGGGTGTCTTCCATTCAAATCGTGTACTGAAGTTAATAGGCCTACTTGCTCTTTCAAGCCTTTACAAAGAGCTCCTTTGTTGCCTGTGGGGAAGAAAATCTCTTCAGGACAAAGCGTGAAACCAGTGGATAAGACTCTGCCTTCAGTTGGGAAACCCCAAGTTCTGTTACCTGGAAGAAGACAAGCAAATCCAGTAAGTCCGTTGCCTAGTCAGGAAATTTAAAGTTGAACCTCCATCAGAAGATTTATCTTCTCCTACTTCAGGACAAGGGGATCTTATTAATTTCCAAGATGACTGCATTTCTCCACTTACAGATCCTGAAGAGCCGGGTGAGACTTTACTTTCTGATGTACTGAATGAGCCTGAAAAGGATTTAACCTTCAATGCTGTTTCTATGGATTTTGGTTTCTAAGATTTCGCTAGAGAAAGTATTTCATCACTTGTTCCATTGTGTGAATCAGAGAAAGATTGTCCTATTACTTCTGAAGCTGACGTTGTTTCTAATTCAGAACCAGAAGTTGAGAGATCCCCTCTCTCTTTGAATAACGTTCCAGATAATGTTGCCTTCCCCCAGGACTCTAGTTCTCCTCCTTGTCTTCGCAGAAATATCTTCGAAGACTGACTTATGACACTCTTGGGGAAAGTTCTGATAGGCAGGCTGATTCCTACCATCCAGAGAGCTGGTTCTATCCCAGCCTTTGCTATGTCCAAACAAGATAAGAGAGTCCTCCATCTAACCCCTGACACTGTTGGGTGGGACATGGCTATTGCCTTGGCCTGTCAGAAGACTGATTATGAGCCCACTGAGAATGTATATAAATGGTTTCAGCAGAACCCAGATGTTTGTCAGTACCTGTTAAACATAGCTGAAGGTTAGGATGTAATAACCATATGTTTATTTCAGGTTATCAAGCCCTGAGAATTTGGGGACCAAATATTTAAGCAAGGCGAGAGTGTAGCCAGGAGTTCTGAAATATTCCTCTGGCATACAGACAATGGTGTTCATTGCTTAACATCGGAACTCCCTCTAGTGCTTGCTTTTGGAAAAGACTGTATTTGCAACACGATGATGCTGTGTGGGAGTTATGGTGCGGAACGAGGAAATAGTCAGCAGACTCTTAATGAGAAGGACTCCATTTCCCATCAGGCTGTGCAGGATTATTTAAGGGGAAGGAGGAGCCAACAACGGCCTCTTGGAACAGCATGATCGATCAGTGAGGAACCCTATGTGCTGCTACAACCAGAGCTAGGCCCAAAGCCTATGTACAGCGTTCCAGCCAACTGAATTCTCTGCAGGTGACCCAGTTAGCAGCCGCTCTCCAGCAACACAGTGAGTGACCAGCAGAGCCTTCCGATTCTCATCTCTGTCTGGATTGAAGCAGCAGCAGTTACCGCAGCAGTCATACATATCGATCCAGGAGAGCTGCAAGGAGTACAGCAGATGCTTTACACCTCCCAGGAGCAAGCAGTCCACATGAACTAACGGTTCCAGCTTTCCAAGCATCAGCTGAGCGCCGGGTCATTTATCTTCAAATAGACCTTTGGAACCAGTGAGAGGGCTCAGCGCCAACGCATAGGAGTATATACTGTCTTTTCAACATATCTTTATTGCCTCTTGGAATACAGTTTAGCAGTAGGGATGGGCCAAACATGGGAACAAGCAAAAACATTCAAACAACGTCTATGGGACCCGAACATGAAAAATCAAAAGTGCTAATTTTAAAGGTTTATATGCAACTTATTGCCCTAAAAAATGTATGGGGACTCGGGTCCTGCCCTAGGGGACATGTATCAATACAAAACAAAGTTTTTAAATCAATCGTTTTTTCAGGAACAGTGATTTTAATAATGCTTAAAGTGAAACAATAAAAATGAAATATTCCTTTAAATAATGTGCCTGGGGGGGTCCCTTAGTTTACCTGTAAAGAGGGTGCATCTCTGTGATGTTTAGAACATAGCCAGAGCAAAATGACATTTCCAAAGGAAACATTGTCATTTATTATCACAGCTGTAATGTATTGCCGGCTCCTGGCAATATACAGAAAAATCACTGAAAAAATTTGCGTGGGGTCCCCCCCGTCAATAACAGGCTCTTCGGGTCTTGTTTGGATTTTAAAAAAATTAAAAATATTTAAAAAATTGACGTGGGGTCCCCCCTAAAATCAAAACCAGACCCTTATCCGAGCATGCAACCTTGCCGGCCAGGATGGGGGGGGTGAGCGAGCGCCTCCCCGAACCTTACCAGGCTACATGCCCTCAACATGGGGAGTATGGGTGCTTTGGGGGCAGGGGGGGCTCTGTGCCCCCCACCCCGAGGCACCTTGTCCCCATGTTGATGGGGACAAGAGCCTCTTCCCCACAACCCTGGGCTGTGGTTGTGGGGGTGTGTGGGCGGGGGACTTATCGGAATCTGGAAGCCCCCTTTAATAAGAGGGCCCCCAGATCCCGACCCCCCACATGTGAATTAGTATCGGGTACATCGCACCCCCACTAATTCACCAAAAGTGTCAAAAAAGAAAAAAAGAAAAGAAGAATAAGTGTCTGTCCCCCGTTGTAATCCATCGTCAATCGCGGAGAGCGACGGACCCGAAAAAAACCCCAAAAAAACGAACAACTTCTCCTCCATGGGAGGGCTCCCGCTGACTGAGCTCTCTTTGCTTTGAGATTTTATTTATAGTGAAGGGCGGGGCCACCCAGTGACGTAATTGAGCGACCCGCCCCTCTGATGTCACATAACGTCAGAAGGGGCGGGGTCACTCGTACGTCACCCGGTGACCTGGCTGCCCTGCACTTTAAATAAAACATCAAAACAAAGCCAGCGCAATGCATTATGGGGCAATCAGAGGCAGCGAACTTAAGGTCAACGTGAACCGTGGGCCCATCCCTATTTAGCAGTTGTGACTAATCTTAATCAAGAAGTCAATGGAATTTAACCTATTTGTGCCTAATCTTATTGATTAGAAGGACACTACTCATCTTTTCCTCACTCATACTCAGGGCTATTGCTTGGCATTGGTTTACCTCCTAGGAACTCGTCATGCTAGAACAGGAGGAATAATATATACATCAAGGTTATTTAGTGTGTTTAACCATAGTTCAATTGCTAAATGATAAAGTGTATAATTGCATTGTAGAATACTGCTAACAAGATGAGACAGAATCCATTGAGTGGTACCAATTTATCCTTTGGGTCATCGGTTTGAGATAGGGATTCACTATAAGATTCCATTTAGTAAATTACAGTAGACACTATCTAATTACCTCTTTTGCAAAGACCTACTAGGTATTGTTTAAGCTCAATTGGAGGAATTACATGGTTTT
The DNA here is from genome assembly GCA_018402905.1 of Glandirana rugosa. NCBI lineage: Eukaryota > Metazoa > Chordata > Amphibia > Anura > Ranidae > Glandirana > Glandirana rugosa. Next base: position 277,174 of record BLSH010338363.1, on the reverse strand, counting down.
CAATTATTGATATTGTTGGAGAATACAGGGAGTGGTGAAAGTATACAAATCATTTACTCCTTCTGTTCACCAGAACTTTCAAGTTGACTACTTAAGTGAAGAATTGTGCTATTTACTGTTCACAGTTGTTATTCTTTTCACAGAAATACTAGTTAAAAGTAAACCTTTTTAACTCTACCTGTGTTGTGGTCTCCATTACTAAAATAGAGTTATTAATATAAAACTTGCAATATGAGCCAGGGCTGGACTGGGACAAAAATGAGGCCCTGGACCCAGACCGGCCCAGGGCACAGCACATCAGGGTTACAGTGCACATCAGTGCACGGCACATCAGGGTACAGTGCACATCAGTGCACGGCACATCAGGGTACAGAGCACAGCACATCAGGGTACAGGGCACAACACATCATGGTACAAGGCACAGCACATCAGAGCACAGGGCACAGCACATCAGGGTGCAGAGCACAGCACATCAGAGTACATCAGGGCACAGCACATAAGGGTACAACACATCAGGGCACATACATCAGGGCACATGGGGCACATACATCAGGGCACATTAGTACATTGGGGCACATACTTCAGGGCACATCAGGACATTGGGGCACATACATCAGGACATATGGGGCACATACATCAGGGCATATGGGACACATCAGGGCACATACATCATGGCACACCAGGGCACATACATCAGGGCACATGGGACACATCAGGGTGCATACATCAGGGCACATGAGACACATCAAGGCACATACATCATGGCACATCAGGGCACATGCACCAGGGCACATCAAGGCACCTGGGGCACATACATCAGGGCATGGGACACATAAATCAGGACATTGAGGCACATACATCAGGGCACATGGGGCACATACATCAGGGCACATAAGGGGACATGGGGCACATACATCAGGGCATTGGGGTACATACATCATGGCACATGGGGCACATACATCAGGGCACATGGGGCTCATACATCAGGGCACATCAGGACATTGGGGCAAATACATCAGGGCACATGGGGTACAGACATCAAGGCACACAGGGTACAGACATTTGGGCAAATGGGGCACATACATCAGGGCACATCAGGACAATGGGGCATATACATCAGGGCACATGGGGCACATACATTAGGGCACATGCATCAGGGCACATGGGGCACATACATCAGGGCACATGGGGTACAGACATCAGGGAACACAGGGTGCAGACATCAGGGCACATGGGGTGCAGACATCAGGGCAGTAGGGCACAGTGTTTACTTAATGCAGAGTAGCACAGGAAGCCGCTGTGAGTTCTCTGTCATGTCATGCTGTTCCCCGGAGGCCCCGGCCCCTCCTCTCTTCTCGTCCTTCCCAGGTGATGTCACAAGCAAATTGGGAAGGACGAGAAGAGAGGAGGGGGCGGGGCAGCCGGGGAACAACGTGACATGACAGAGAACTTATTACACTTACAGCCGCTTCCTGCGCTACTCTTCATGTCGGCTTAATCCCAATCTACCCCTCAAGCGTCAGCTGTGTATGATTGATGAGTTAAAAGTAAACCTTTCTAATTCTACCTGTGTTGTGGTCTCCATTACTAAAATAGAGTTATTGATATAAAACTTGCAATATGAGCCAGGGCTGGACTGGGACAAAAATTAGGCCCTGGACTTCATCCAGACTGGCCCAGGGCACAGCACATCAGGGTTACAGCGCACATCAGTGCACGGCACATCAGGGTACAGCGCACATCAGTGCACGGCATATTAGGGTACAGCGCACATCAGTGCATGGCACATCAGGGTACAGAGCACAGCACATCAGGATACAGAGCACGGCACATCAGGGTACAGGGCACAACACATCAGGGTACAGAGCACAGCACATCAGAGTACATCAGGGCACAGCACATAAGGGTACAGCACATCAGGGCACATGCATCAGGGCAAAGAAAAAATCCTATTCTTCCGCGCTCAAGGAGTATGGCTTAACTGCAGTGGTGAGGCTGGAAAAAACTGGATAACGTGCCGACCTGCTGCCACCTGATGGACTGGGGTCGTCCCAAACTAAAGAAACAAAAAAGGCACACAAGGGCGCACTTGTGTGCCTTTTTGTTTCACATGCATCAGGGCACATGGGGCACATACATCAGGGCACATCAGGACATTGGGGCACATACATCAGGATAAATGGGGTACATACATCAGGGCATATGGGACACATCAGGGCACATACATCGTGGCACACCAGGGCACATACATCAGGGCACATGGGGCACATACATCAGGGCACAAGGGACACATCAAGGCACATACATCATTGCACATGGGGCACATACATCAGGGCACATCAAGGCGCATGGGGCACATACATCAGTGCATGGGACACATACATCAGGACATTGGGGCACATACATCAGGACACATGGGACACATACATCAGGGCACATCAGGACATTGGGGCACATACATCAGGGCACATGGGGCACATACATCAGGACATTGGGGCACATACATCATGACACATGGGGCACAAACATCAGGGCATTGTGGACATACATCAGGGCAAATGGGGCACATACATCAGGGCACATGGGGCTCATGCATCAGGGCACATCAGGACATTGGGGCAAATGCATCAGGGCACATGGGGTACAAACATCAGGGCACATGGGATACAGACATCAGGGCACATACATCAGGGCATTGGGCACATACATCAGGGCAAATGGGGCACATACATCAGGGCACATCAGGACAATGGGGCACATACATCAGGGCACATCAGGACAATGGGGCACATACATCAGGGCACATGGGGCACATACATTAGGGCACATACATCAGGGCACATGGGGCACTTACATCAGGGCACATGGGGTACAGAAATCAGGGCACACGGGGTGCAGACATCAGGGCACATGGAGTACAGACATCAGGGCAGTAGGGCACAGTGTTTACTTAATGCAGAGTAGCGCAGGAAGCCGCTGTAAGTTCTCTGTCATGTCACACTGTTCCCCGGCGGCCCCGCCCCCTCCTCTCTTCTCGTCCTTCCCAGGTGATGTCACAAGCAAATTGGGCAAGATGAGAAGGGAGGAGGGGCGGGGCAGCCAGGGAACAGCGTGACATAACAGAGAACTTATTACACTTACAGCCACTTCCTGCGCTACTTTGCATGTCGGCTTAATCCCGATCTACCCATCAAGCGTCAGCTGTGTGTGATTGACGGGTAGGTCGCCGCGGACCTCCGGATTGCTCCACTGAACAGCTGGACCCTGTGATAGTGAGGCCGGCCCACTGAGCCATTGGCCCACTGGTAAACTCCCGGTGGTCCCGATGGCCAGTACATGCATGATATGAGCGAACCCAGAGTGTCAGAAGGACCCTCTGGCTGAGGACATCCAAGGGGGAATTGATTCTTTCAGCCACCCTCAAGGGGGCAGCGCTACACTTGTATTAAGAGATGTATGGACTCCAGGGAGAAAGATATAATTTTGCCCCTTGTGGCAGAGCGTTGCCCTGCCAGGGTTTAGTGAGAAGGGATGGCCCAGGATTGTCAACCTGGCAGGTTGAGGGGCTCCAGAAGCTTTATGCATTTAAGAGCAAACTGGCCTTTCAGTTTCCTCAATTTTAAAGCCCGTGTTGGGATCTGGAGCCTGGGGATTTTTTAGAGATGCGGGTGGGATGAAATTCCCAGTCCTGGGTCCAGGATTTGGCTTTAGCCAGGACATTGATTGCCCAGCTGGGTGGGGGCCTGATAGGAGCAGTCAGGACCAGGCTTCTGAGTCACACACACACTGGAAGACAGACGGTCTCCAGGGGTCAAAGACTACAAGGCATCGACATCTGCGAGGAGGTAAGTGTGACCCGCGGTCATGCCGCAGCAGATCGCTTAATAGCCAGGTGGGCTACTGATCCTTATAGCCAGGAGAGCTATTCCTTTAGCCAAATGGGCTACTGAACCTTATAGCCAGGAGAGCTGTTGGTCGCTTATGAGCCAGGAGAGCTATTGAGCATTAATGAGCCAGGAGGCCGAAGGTTTATGTTTGTACAATGATGGTGGAACCCCTGTGGGTGAAACCCTGTTATTTCTGTTACTTTGAACTTTTCTTTTAATAAACATGGGCTACCATGCCCTCAAACAGAGATCCGGGCTGTCGTGAACTCCCTCCAAACGCACCTACCACAAGAGTTAAAGACCCCCCATGTCACACATGGTGGAGGTATTGCTTTGGGCACAAGACGGTAAAATCCAGGTCCCTGCTTCATAGTGAGTTTGTGTCACGTGGGCTGTGTGCAGAAGTACAGCCAGCAAACTGCATTTTGGTAGGAGTGCTGTTGGATACAATCTGATCCCTGCAAAAAAAAGTGAGTTCAGCTGTTAAGTGAACTGTGTTTGCTGCATGAGACTGCACAATGGTGCAGGTGAGGAGAACCTGTAGTGAAAAGGAACCAGCCTTAAAAAGAAAGTGTTCTGTTTTGTTTTGGCTGGACAGCACAAAAGTGTTGTGGACTGTCTGTGAGGATGAAGCAAGGGTGTGAGCCTGCCGGAGAATATTGCAGACGGATCTTTGCTTCACTTAAAGGGGATGTGCATGCTGTTGTCCCTAGCAACACTGGTGCAAGGAGACCAGCTATCAAGATGCATGCTGTTGCCCCTAACAGCGGTAGTGCAAAGACTGCGCCTTTTACTAGGAATGTGTTAATGCAATCTGCTAGTACTGAAAGTGTGTCGGTATATAATGGGTTAATGCAAGTTATGGAAAATGCAAAACTGTGGGGAAGCAGGTGTTACCAAAGTCAGAAGTGTGTCACTTCCAATGCAATGCAATGAGTCTGAAACTAAGCCCGTTTGCTTGCATGTGTCTCCTTGCGCAGATGGATCGGTGCTGAGGAGTACCAGTGAAGGGAGCACACATACAATGTATTGGGATAGTTGGCACAAAAATATGGCCTTTATGCACAAAATAAGGTGGACACTGTCTCTGCTGTGCCTGCAGGAGGGGCTGCAGAACAGCCTGTAGCTGAAGGTCTGGGGGCTGATGCAGGGGTTAACCCTCCAAGAGAAAGGAGGACGAGTTAAGGGCGAGTGCACAGCAGAGATTTTGTCTGACTCCCAAAAGTAATGCTGATATGGAGTGTCAATATGATGTCACTGGTAGTGTTCAGGAGCAGGTCCCTGTTGCTGAGCCTGAGAGGTTGGTTATAAGTCCAGCATCTGGCAGCGCTCTGGTAAAGCACCAGGCTGTGGTTACCTACGGCTGGGAGGAACTACTGTTAAATGGTGCAACGTCTCAAGTCGCATCATGCAAGTCTCTCTGCATTCCCAGTGTCATGACTGGTCGGACTTGGGCTTTGAATCAATGGTCTGGTTTGTAACACAAGCACTCAAGGAGATGCTTGCACTTTCGAATGTACAGGTCCTTTATAAATATATGTCTCCTACACAGTCTAAAGGTCTTGTGCTGCAGAGTACCACTAGGTGGAACACTGGATGGCAGGCTGTACAGGCCAAAGAAAAACAAGAAAGGAATGGCTTATTTCTAAGTTTGTTACTCTTGTTAAAATTTGCACTTGGGTATACTGCTGGGGTGCTTCTTGTAAAAGTGGTATCTGGGAGAGGTTTCAGAGAGCTCAAAAGTAAAGGGATGGCCAACCATTGCTTTGACTACAATCCTCCTAGTGAGCATGAAGTTACAGGATAGAAAATTATCGTATACCCATGTCATGGTATGGGTCAGAATCAGTTCTTTGAATACACATCATACAATGAAATTCAATACAACACTCGCCAGCCTGAAGGATGTGTGGCAGTAGATCAAGACTCTGGTCACTTGACAATGTATTTATGTAGAGAAAATGGCCAAGAGGTGTCACCTCCTAACAGCCAGCTGGAAAGCATTTCTGCTGCTATGGTTCATGGTGGTGCTGATTGGTGTCGGTGAAGGGTGCGTTGGCTGCACCAGAGGACAAACCACCTGAAATGGAAGGGCCGAGCCTCGACCATGAAACAGCAGAGATCCTGACCGGGGCTCAAACAGATGTGGAGTCAAAAGCGGGGAAAATCAGAGGGAACCCATTGGGAGTTAAGAAGTGCAGATCCCCAGTAGGTTACAGGCTAGGGCATGCATGGAAACACACCCAGAAGAAAGAGTGGGCCCACATAGCTGTCAGCTGACGCAGAGGTGCCCCACTCGAGAGTGTGGCTGGATGTGTCCCGCCCCCTACAGGTTCGGAACAGAGGGAGAGGATATGTGGCAGAGCGTTGCCCTGCCAGGGTTTGGTGAGAAGGGATGGCCCAGGATTCTCAACCTGGCAGGCATTTAAGAGGAAACTGGCCTTTCAGTTTACTCATTTTTTAAAATCCATTTTGGGATCTGGAGCCTGGGGATTTCTTAGAAATCCGGGTGGGATGAAATCCGCAGTCCTGGGTCCAGGATTTGGCTTTAGCCGGGAAACTGATTGCCCAACTGGGTGGGAGCCAGATAGGAGCAGTCAGGACCAGGCTTCTGGGTCACACACACACTAGGAGACAGGCAGTCTCCAGGGGTCGAAGACTGCAGGAGGCAGTCTGGGCATCGACATCTGCGATAAGGCAGGTGTGACCCGCAGTCATGCCACAGCAGATCGCCAGGTGGGTGAGAGCTATTCCTTTAGCCAAACGGGCTACTGAACCTTAGAGCCAGGAAAGCTATTGGTCGCTTATGAGCCAGGAGAGCTACTGAATATTAATGAGCCAAGAGGCCGAAGGTTTACGTTTGTACAGTGATTGGTGGAACCCCCTGTGAAGGAAACCCTGTTATTTCTGTTACTTTGAACTCTTGTTTCGTTCAATTTGTCGTTATTAAATTTTCACTGTTTACATGTTGATTAATCAGATGCAGGGAACAACAATCTGCTGTATAATAATAATAATAATACGAGGTCTTGCAAATATTACATGACATATTGGTAAGTCACAACAAGAGTTGAGCGAACCCGAACTGTAAAGTTCGGGTCTGTATCGAACTTTGGGGTGTCCGTGACCCGGACCCGAACCCGGACATTTGAAAAAAGTTCGGATTCTGGGTTCGGGTATTTGAAAACGCATGTTGAATAGCTACAGGGCAGCCAATCAACAAGCGTTTCACTGGTTTGCCCTTAGAAGCCATCACAGCCATGCCTACTAATCAGGGCTGGGGCGGGGGGCAAGGTGGAAATTTCCCCCCAGGCCGTCTAACTTAATGTTGAAAACGGCCGCTGTGTGCTGACTTTTTTTTTTTTTTTTTACATTGACTAGTCTGCAGCGGCCGCTGATTGGCTGTGTTGCTCCCGCACTGCATTCCGGGAGTTGTAGTCCGGGCCATGCTCAAGTTCCTATTGGCGGTGGGTGGAGAGAACTGAGCAGCGGCGCGCAGCAGCCAGGATCTACAACTTCTTGTCTTCAGAGCAGCCCGGCGCCATCAAGTCAGTGCGCATGCGCCCCACCCTCCCGAAAATAGCCAAACGTATACAGGCTTTCCCAAGCGCGGCTAGCTTCAGAACGGGCTCAGGAAAGCAGATACATGTTCGGCTATTTCCGGGAAGCCGGGCGCATGCGCACTGACATGATGGCGCCGGGCGGCGTCACTTTTAAAAGTATAGAGTCGCGATCAGTGCGGCGCGGCCCAGCGGCTATATTTTTCCAGACACCGTCACACCGCTTACCTCGAAGCAGCCCCAGGGCAGCCACCCAGCCAGGCGGTTTTTAAAAGTTCAGGCTGCAGACAGTAGCATGAGCCTCTTGTTACGGCCGGGTAAGAAGACCCGTTCCCTCCTCCCCAGCCTCTGACCTCCCTACAGCCTCTGACCTCCCTACAGCATCTGACCTCCCCACAGCATCTGACTTCCCCAGCATCTGACTTCCCCAGCATCTGACTTCCCCAGCCTCTGACCTCCCCAGCCTCTGACCTCCCCAGCCTCTGACCTCCCCAGCCTCTGACCTCCCCAGCCTCTGACCTCCGCAGCCTCTGACCTCTCTGCAGCCTCTGACCTCTCTGCAGCCTCTGACCTCTCCGCAGCCTCTGACCTCCCCAGCCTCTGACCTCCCCAGCCTCTGACCTCCCCAGCCTCTGACCTCTCTACAGCCCCTGACCTCCCCAGCCTCTGACCTCCCCAGCCTCTGACCTCTCTGCAGCCTCTGACCACACCAGCCTCTGACCACACCAGCCTCTGACCTCACCAGGCTCTGACTTCACCAGTCACCAGGCTCTGACCTCTCCCCAGGAGGCCGTGCAAGCACCTGCTGAGCTGCCAATGGCATCGCTGAGGTAAGAGACCCTGACACCCCCAGCTGACCCCTACATCACACTCCCCCAATATACCCAATTTACCCTGCCCACTCAGTAACCTCAAACTAGGAAATAGCCCTTAAGACTGTCTGGCTGTCAAGTCCTGTACTGGCCATGGCCTGTTGGTCCTGCTCCCCATGAGATGGCTGTGGGTCCTGCTGGCCATGACCTGTGAGTCCTGCTGGCCATGGCCTGGGGGTTCTGCTGGGAGCTGACCATGGTCTGTGGGTCTTGCTTGCCATGGCCTGTGGATCCTTCTGACCATGGCCTGTGGGTCCTGCTGGGAGCTGGCCATGGCCTGTGAGTCCTGCTGGGAGCTGGCCATGGCCTGTGGGTCCTGCTGGGAGCTGGCCATGGCCTGTGGGTCCGGCTGGGAGCTGGCCATGGCCTGTGGGTCCGGCTGGGAGCTGGCCATGGCCTGTGGGTCCGGCTGGGAGCTGGCCATGGCCTCTGGGTCCGGCTGGGAGCTGGCCATGGCCTCTGGGTCCGGCTGGGAGCTGGCCATGGCCTCTGGGTCCTGCTGCGAGCTGATCCGTGGGTCCTGCTGGGAGCTGGCCTGTGGTTCGGTGGTTCAATGGGCCACTTGACTGGACTTGCCCCCCAGGCCTAAGGTTGCCAGCCCTCCCCTGCTACTAATGGTATGGCTGTGATTGGCCAGTGCATCATGTGACCCAGCCTCTTTATAAGCTGAAGTCACTTAGTGCAGCAGTCACATGCTCTCTGAGACTCTGACTAGTGTAGGGGGAGAATGCTGCCGGCGCTGTGAGGGACAGATTGGAGATCCATATAATAACATCTCATCGATCTGATTGTGGACTAGGTATAAACTACTACTACTGCTTTGAGGGACAGATTGCAGATCTCATCCTGCATTACAGAACGATCTGACTGGACTAGGTAGAGTCTACTGCTTAGAGGGACAGATTGCAGATCTCATCCTGCATTACAGAACGATCTGACTGGACTAGGTAGAATCTACTGCTTAGAGGGACAGATTATTGTTCTAAAATCATCGCCTACTCCTATAGGGTCAGGTACCTGCTGTTGCTGTAAGGTACAGATTATTGTTCTATAATCATCTCCTAGTTCTAAAGGGAGAGGTTCCTGCTGGTCCTGTAAGGGACAGATTATTGTTCTAAAATCATTGCCTACTCCTATAGGTTCAGGTTCCTGCTGTTGCTGTAAGGGACAGATTATTGTTCTAAAATCATCTCCTAATTCTATAGGGAGAGGTTCCCGCTGCTCCTGTAGAAGAAGAAGAAGAAGAATTATTATTATTATTTTTTTTTTTTTGTATCAATAAATACTTATATAGTGCTACATAGTACATTTGCAGGCAGAATGAGGAGAGCGTCAAATAAGGGACGTGGTCGTGGTGCTGCTGGTGTTGGTGAAGATCCTGTTGGAAGGAGAGGATGTGGTCGATCTGTGCTAGCTACACGCACGAGTGAAACACCTTCCTCAGGTGCGAGTAGCCGACAGAACCTTCAACATTATATGTTAGGCCCGAATGCCGCTCAACGAATGGTGAGGCCAGAACAAGTACAGGCGATAGTAGATTGGGTGGCTGACAATGCCTCCAGTTCCTTCACATTGTCTCCCTCCCGGTCCCTTGATGAAAGCTCAGAGTTGGCACCTGAACCCCATGGCCATCTGTCTTTCACCTCAGCCCCTTGTAAATCAGCCAAGCAGTCTGAGCCCCAAGTCATGCAAGAGACTCTTATGCTTTTTGATGACTCTCCTGGTGTGCTTTCTGTGGGCCATCCACATAACCCTGCCCCAGAAGTGGAAGACATTGAGTGCACCGATGCCCAACCACTTCTGTTGCAGGATGAGCACTTGGAAACACCAGCGCAGCACGTCTGATGATGACGAAACACAGGTGCCAACTGCTGCAGCTTTCCTCAGTGTGCAGACTGACAAGGAGGGCAGTGGTGAAGGGTGGGAGGAGGATGATGAGGTCCTAGACCCCACATGGAATGAGGGTCATGCGAGTGACGTGTGCAGTTTGGAAGAAGAGGTGGTGGACAGAGGCACAAGCACAGCAAAAGAGGAAGCGGGTTGCAAAAGCAGAGCGAGCGTCCCCTAGACAGCAGGCCTGCTACAACCAACTGCACCCAGGGACCTAGCACACCAAAGGCAGCTCAAAGCCATTCCCCCGCATGGCAGCTCTTCAGACAATGTGCTGACGACAAGACACGAGTGGTTTGCAAGCTGTGCAATGATAGCCTGAGCCGAGGCATAAATGTTCTAAACCTGACCACAACCTGCATGATCAGGCATCTAAATTCAAGGCACAAGCTGCATTGGAATAATTACCTCAAAATCTCGGCCTCCTCCTGCTGCCTCTGCCTCTTCCTCCACCTCTACAGTGACAGTGTCACCTGACACCCAGCAAACAGAGCATGTGACAGCAACGCCCCCATGTCCGCCACCGTCCCCAAGCATTTCCACGTGGTCCCATGGAAGCTTACAGCTGTCCATCTCCCAAACACTGGAGAGAAAGAGGAAGTACCCCCCCCCACCCACCCATGATCCCTGGCCCTGAATGCCAGCATTTACAAATTCCTGGCCTTTGAAATGCTGTCATTCCGTCTGGTGGACACGGACAGTTTTAAAAACCTGATGGCGGTGGCTGTCCCACAGTATGTGGTTCCCAGCCGCTACTACTTTTCCAGGCGAACCATCCCTTCCCTGCACAAACAAGTTGGGGACAAGATCAGGTGTGCTTTGCGCAACGCCATCTGTGGCAAGGTCCACATAACCACTGATACATGGACCAGTAAGCACGGGCAGGGACGCTATATCTCGCTAACTGCACACTGGCCTGAGGCGGATAGCCATTTGGCACATTTCCTTCCGCTAGCGGCTCTGGGCCTAGCCGGTTTGACGCACATCCCTTGCCTGGCGCATGTGCTGAATTTGGTGGTACAGAAATTTCTAAAAAACTACCCGGATATGTCAGAGCTGCTGCAGAAAGTGCGGGCCGTCTGTGCACACTTTCGGCGTTCTCACCCTGCTGCTGCTCGCCTGTTGGCGCTGCAGCGGAACTTTTGGCCTTCCCGCTCACCGCCTCCTATGCGATGTGCCCACAAGGTGGAACTCCACCTTGCACATGCTGGAGAGACTGTGTGAGCAGCAGCAGGCAATAGTGGAGTTTCAGCTGCAGCACGCACGGGTCAGTCACTCTGCGTAACAGCACCAGTTCACCACCAACCAGTGGGCCTCCATGCAAGACCTGTGTACCGTATTGCAGTGTTTTGAGTACTCCACCAACACGGCCAGTGCAGATGACGCTGTTCTCAGCGTTACTATCCCACTTCTATGTCTCCTTGAAAAAACACTTCGGGCCATGATGGAAGAGGATGTGGCACAGGAGGATGAGGAGAAGGAAGAGGGGTCATTTCCACGGTGATCAGGCCAGTCATTCACAAGTTGCTTGGAGGGTGGGTTCCTGCACCAGCATAGGCCAGGTAAAAAATATTCAAACCAGTGCCCAGTTCTGGAGGACGAGGAAGATCATCATGAGGAGGAGGAACCGCAGCAGGGTGGCACCCAACACAGCTCGTGGGCATCACTGGAGAGTGGCTGGGGGGATTCGGAGGACACAGATGATACACCTCCCACAGAGGACAGCTTGTCTTTGCCTCTGGGCAGCCTGGCACACATGGCCGACTACATGCTGCAGTGCCTGCGCAATGACATGCGAATTGCCCACATTGTAACTTGTTCTGATTTACTGGGTGGCCACCCTGCTGGATTCCCGTTACAAGGACAACGTGCCATTCTTAATTCCCTCACTGGAGCGTGAGAGGAAGATGCGCAACTACAAGCGCACGCTGGTAGAGGCGCTGCTGATGGCATTCCCAAATGACACCAGGGGCTCAGTGGAAGCACAAGGCGGAGGAGGAGGAAGAGGCCACCAACGCAGCTGTGGCACCGCCAGCACCTAAGAAGGCGGGGTTAGCATGGCCGAAATGTGGCAAAGGTTTGTCAGCAGCCCGCCACAACAAACAGCACCACCAGCTGATAGGCAAGGTCTTAGCAGGAGGCAGCATTTCAGCAACATGGTGGAACAGTATGTGTGCACACGCCTACACATACTGACTAGTGGGTCTGCCCCATTAAACTTCTGAGTCTCCAAATTGGGCACATGGCCTGAGCTTGCCCTTTATGCCTTGGAGGTGCTGGCCTGCCCTGCAGCCAGTGTATTGTCTGAACGTGTGTTTAGCACGACAGGGGGCGTTTTCACAGACAAGCGCAGCAGCCTGTCCACAGCCAACGTGGACAAGCTAACCTTTATTAAAATGAACCAGGCATGGATCCCACAAGACTTGTATGTACCTTGTGCAGAATAGACATTTAGTTCGGCCTCACACAGCCATTGGTATACTTGTTTTTTTGCATATGCCTCAATATTTTGGGGGCTACCCCAATTAGGAAAAAAAAAAACAAACAAGAGTGTTTGGCTACCTCCTCCTCCTCCACCACCACTTCCACCCCCCCTTCCCATTTTTATTTTTTTATTTGATTTTAAGTTATTTTCCCTATCCCCATTTTTTTGTAGGGCACTTGTCCTACTCTTACCCCATTTTTACTTCCTTTTGCAGCCCTCTAGCACTTGCCAGGACTTTTTTACAGCCATTTTTGTGCCGAAAAGTTTGGGTCCCCATTGACTCCAATGGGGTTCGGGGTCCGGGGTAAAGTTTGGGTCAAGTTCGGTACCGAACCCAAACTTTTTCGCGAAGTTCGGCCAGACCTGCCGAACCCGATCATCCACGTGTTCGCTCAACTCTAGTCACAACATTCTTTAATCACTTTACACTCTTAACCAGTCGGAGTGACAGCAAGCCCGTGGAGCTCCTCATCTCCAGATGCCCCAGTGGGCTCATTCTGCGTCTGTCGAGGGAACCTCTAGGGCCACTGTAAATGACTTACACAGGCATTAATGTGAAGAAAAAGAGAAAAAAAGACCTCTTTACTTTCTATTTGTTAAGTCCTTGTCTTTTTAGGAGGCAGCAGATATATTAACATTCTGAGAGAGAGAAAAAGAAAACAACATAATGTAACACGTGAGAGAAAGGTAAATAGCGGGTGCGTCAGTTGCAACAAGAGGGTTCGTTTTACGTTTGCTTTGGTCTCCCCGGTTCCCTATGTCTTAGGTTAAGTGAGTTTGAAATTTGGGGGGTTGATCAATTAAGTTTTTTTTTTTTTTTTTTTTGTCCATGTGGCTCAAGAAGAGATTTGGTACCATTGGGACCAAGGTGCCCATTTACAGCGCTCTTGCTCTTTGAGTTTCTTGGTTGTAGTAATGCAGAGTTCATATAGGTAGTGGGATTGGGTTGTGTTTATCACATCTGCTAGTTTAGGTAGTGTTTTTGACTTCCATAGCCTTGTTATGGATAACCTCGCTGCCAAGAGGATGTGGATAATTACTTTTCCTGTGTGTTGGCGGGAGGGATTCGGAGTGTAGATTTAGAACTGCAAGTTCTGGGGTTGCTATGATGTTAACATTAGTAACTTTGGAGATGAAGGTAAATGTTGCAGCCCAAAATGACCAGATCCCCAGGCATTCCCATAGGATGTGAAGCAAGGTGCCAGTTTGCCCACATCCCCTCCAACAAGTGGAGGGTGGTTGGTCTCCAAAGTTTGTCATTGTCGAGGAGGTCAAGTACCATCTCTGAATTATTTTCTGGGTAAGTTCCCAAAGAGTCACGCATGCAGTATGTTTGTTTGTATATCGACCTAGTTGCTATGGTCCATTGTCTAATAGAGTAGCTAGCACCCAGATCCTTTTCCCACTTATCAATGGTGATTTGGAAGGAATATTTTTCTCCTTCAATATCGGATAAATTGCTGATAGACCCTTGTTTGTTTTCGATGGGTAGTTTAGGTATGCCCAGATTTTTAGTGGTATTTGGGCCCTGATTTGCTGGTTTCACTTGAGACAATAAGCTATTTGCAGATAGGTGTATTGTTCTTGGGGGTTTAGGTCGAGTTCTTTTTGTAGTTGTGAAAATGGCTTGAGGGAACCTCCCGAGTATAGTGTTCGCTCCTTGCTCTTTTATCCATTAGGCTAGTCTGATATTAGGGATTAGGTTTTTTAAGATACTTAGGGGGGGATTAGTTGTTATGGTGGGGGTTTCTGACCACTTGCTATTAGTTTATTCCATATTTTGTGGGCCGCTCTAATTGTTGGTGAAAAAGTTGTAAGGGACATACTTTTGTTGGGTCCATTAAGGAGCCAAAGTTTCAAATTTTTCTAGCTTGCTTCAGCCTGCTCAATCTCGCTCCACAGCGTGGTTGGAGAGGGCATGAACCAGTCTTTTAATGGGACCAGTATGCTGGCTTCGTAGTAGTCAAAGTAGTCAATCTGGCGCCGATGCTCCTCCAATGGATCTGTGTTTAGTCAGGATTTTAAGTGCACATCTAGGTTTTTTATTTCACCATAGATATTTGGTCAGAGCTGTTTGGAGTGATGTGATGTAGGTCTTAGGTATGGGAATATGGAGAGTCCTGAAAAGGTATAACAATTTTGGTAATGTCATCATTTTGAACGCCGCTAGTCGGCCTGCCCAGGAAAACTCAATTTTAGTCAAGTTTTGTAGGTCTATCAAGAATTGTTTTTTAAAGGGGGGGGGGGGGGGGGGTTTAAGTGGAATAAATT
>BLSH010338363.1:224487-244725 GCA_018402905.1 Glandirana rugosa | reverse complement strand
TACGTTTTACCACGGACGGATTTTACTCTTGCGTGCGACTTCTATTTGACGATTGAAATTAAAGCAAGAATCTTAGGTGAATATTTTACCTACGATCTACGACGGAATATCGATCTCTATTTTAATTTTCGTACATAATAAGTAGACGCTTATTTACACCGGTTGTAAATCGGGCTCAGTATGTAGGGGGTACAGGTATCTACGTTATAATTTCGCCATCATTTGGGATTTTAGATAAAAATGGATGTCCATTCGGATATTATTCCGAATGGACATCCATTTTTCTTATAGAGGATTTGGACGTACCAAGTCCTTCTCCTGAACCATGCAGGTTTAGGAGATATTCTTTTTACCTACAGGTAAGCCTTATTATAGGCTTACCTGTAGGTAAAAATAGATTTTAGGGTTTACTACCGCTTTAATATTGCATCTATGGACATGGGGGATGTATGACTCGGGCTAAATGTTGGCCACATTTATTCGCAGATGAATAATACATGCTTTTAATTTTATCTCTAGCTATAAGGCAGCATCTAGCATCCATTTTATAAGTGGATTCTAAGAACGAAATTAAAGTTAGCAGTTTATCTTCAGCGTGCGTTCTCATTTTAGGCAGGCACCATTTTGCATAAAGACCCCCCCCCCCCCCCCGGATAGCTTGAGATATAGTGGCAATGCAAAGAGAGTGTTGCAAAAGATTATCATTTAACTGCCAGGCCCCTCTTTTAGACATTAATCCTGATCCACCCAGTCACAAATGTATGGGGAAATGATCAGATCATAGACAGAGGCTGATGGAATCAAGCGAATGGGAGTCTAAGAGAGATTGAGACATAAAAAAAATACTCAATTCTACTATACATATTATGCGATGAAGAATAAAAACTCGCTCGGAAGGATTCAGTACATGCCACACGTCAACCAGGTGCAATCTGCGCAAGGCCGTTCAAATTTTAGTCAATGTAGAGGGAGATAAGGATGACTTACTCATGGAAGTGTCCAGTCATGGTATCAATGGGACATTGAGATCACCTCCTAGAATTGGAGTACCACAACTGAAGACTTCCAGTTTGCAGTGAACAGATATGAGGAAACACAGCTGCTCCTGGTTAGGAGAATAGATATTAGCCACTGTAAAAATAAACTGACCAAACTTTAACTTAAGAAAGATAAAATGTCCATTGGGATCAATTACCAAGTGCAGGACATCTGGAGTAAACATTCGGTGGAATGCTATAGAGACCCCTTTCGACTTTGCCATTGGGTTCGTACTGTGGAACCATATGGAAAAGTGTTTATGGGGAAGGGTAAGAGGAGAAATTTGGTCTGGGTTTTATGGAAGTGGTATAAGATTTGCCGTCACTTTTCGGGTGTGTTAAAGCCCCTACAATTGAAGGACAGTTTAATATTGAATGTGTCCTCCATGTGTACTCTGGGGAGCAAAGAGGGACAATTGAATAGGCACCCAGAGCAGGGAAGGAAGGAGAAAAAAATGGGGGGGGGGGGTTAAGGGGAGGTGAAAGGGGAAAAAAGGTAGAAACAAGAAATATCAAGGAAAATGTATATAACTATAAAAAAGGCAAGGCTTAAGTTGGATTGGATAAATAATGGAGCATCACATGGGGCTAAAATGGATCAGAGAAAGCTAGATATGAAAGGCAATCCATGACAAAAAAAAGAGCTACAAAAAAAGCGGGACTTCCCCCATGTGATGCAACAATCAGAATATATACGATAGGCAATGTAGCCTAAGCATCTTTCCACAAAATAATAAACAATAAAGCCTTTATCAACACTGAAGACCCTACTTGGGGAAACTTGGAAAGTGCATGCCCCGCTAGCCCTAATCTGTACAACATTCTTCTGGGAGAGAGAAACGCCTATAATGAAAGCGTCTGGCATCCGGTCAGCAATATCAACACTGGATTAGTTAATGCATGTTCTCAAGCTCGAGTATGATATTTTAACTGATAGCCATTCCCGGCAGGAGGAAAAAAAGATCCTACCACATAGAACCTCATAACAACAATGGATGTAAAAAGACATCATGTATCCATATGCAAGGCAGCATAGGAAAAAGGAAAGGGAACACTGAGTTCAATTGGAGACTTCAGGTGCCCAGTATGTGGAATATGGTGGATTTTTATTTAAGATGGAAACGGGACCCCATTTGTATTTTATCCGTATGACTTGAAGCTCTTTTGTGAGAGCACTGTTGCAGCTCCAGCGTTGGATGGGACAAATCCTGCAGTAACATCACTGGCCTTTCCTTAAATAAGTTAGTATCTTGGGATCGGATCGCATGCATTATTCCTTCCTTAAGTGTATCCTGCAGATGAGGTCTCATGGATATGCAGAGTTAGGATTTCGGGGCCCCAATGATCTGTGGATTCGGTCAATCTCGATAGGGGCATCCTTAGGTTTCTGAAGTAATTGACTGAATATGGCAGCAGCTGCTGCAGCCAGGTCTTTGACAACCCCCGAGTCCTGATGTTTTGTCGGTTCTGGCTCTCTAAATCATCTTGCACGTACATAAGCTGCTGTATTTGGATTGTGTGTTCTTGGAGAATAGCTTTGTGTTTATTAAGTGCAGAATACATCTCTTCTGTGGACTCCAACTCTCGTGCCCAAGTCTCTCTTCAGCTCAGGGATTTGCTGTTTATAAGAGTGTTCAAGTCTCTAAATGCAAAAACGTTTGACACAGTTTCCCACACACGGCTAATGTGTAAGGAAAAGTCTGTAGGCTTATAAAGATCAGTTTGTAAATGGATAGAAAACTGACTAAAAGACCGAATTCAGAGAGTAGTGGTTAATGATTCATATTCTGAATGGTCTAAGGTTATCAGTGGTGTATACCCCCAAGGTTCAGTGTTGGAACCCTTACTTTTTAATAACTTCATAAATGATATTGGGTCTGGGATTAAAAGTACCATTTCAGTGCTTGCAGATGACACCAAATTAGTGGAAAATCGTCCAGGATGTCTCCAACATACAAGCCGACCTCAATGCACTGTTTAATTGGGCAACTATGTGGCAAATGAGGTTTAATGTAGATAAATGTAAAGTTATGCACTTAGGTGACTAAAAATATGCAGGCATCTTACATACTGGGGGGGTACAGTTGGGGGAATCCATAGAGAAGGATCTGGGGGTTTTGGTAGATCATAAGCTTCATAATGGCATGCAATGCCAAGCTGTGGTTTCCAAAGCGAGTAATCCTTTCTTGTATTAAGAGAGGTATGGACTCCAGGGAGAGGGATATAATTTTGCCCCTGTACAAATCATTAGTAAGACCTCATTTGGAATGTGCAGTTCAGTTTTAGGCACCAGTTCTCAAAAAGGATATCAGGGAACTGAAGAAAGTGCAGAGAAGGACAACCAAACTGATAAGAGGCATGGAGGGGCTCAGCTATGAGGAAAGATCAGAGGAGCTGAATTTATTCTCTCTTGAGAAGAAAGATTAAGGGGGGATATGATCAACACGTGCAAATACGTAAGTGGTACATATAGTGATCTTGGTGTTGAGTTATTCACTTTAAGGTCATCACAGAGGACAAGGGGGCACTCTTTATGTCTAGAGGAAAAAAGATTTCATCTTCAAATACGGAAAGGTTTCTTCACAGTTAGAGCTGTAAAAATGTGGAATAGACTCCCTTCGGAGGTGTTTCTGGCCAGCACAGTAGATTGCTTTAAAAAAGGCCTGGATTCTTTCTATAACTGGCTACTAACATTTATAAGTAAGGTTGATCCAAGGAAAATCTGATTGCCTCTCAGGATAAGGAAGGATTTTTTCCCCCCTATAGAAAATTGGATCATGCTTTGCTGTTTTTCTTCTGCCTTCCTCTGGATCAACTGTGGGTGCAGGATTGTGTATATGGGATTGTATGGTTATACTGTATATATTTTTTTTCTTTTTTTTTGGTTGAACTAGAAGGACTTGTGTCTTTTTTCAACCTGACTAACTATGTAAGATGGGCCAAACACCCCTCGGTTCGGTTCGCACCAGAACTCCCGAACATAGCAAAAGTTTGGACCCAAACATCAAACCCCATTGAAGTCTATGGGACCCGAACGTGAAAAATCAAAACCCATTTTGAAGGCTTATGTGTAAGTTATTGGCCATGAAAATGGTATGGGGGCCCAGGTACTGCCCTGAGGGACATGTATTAATGCTTAAAATGAAACCATAAAAATGAAGTATTCCATGAAATATAGCGCCTGGGGGGGTCCCCTTAGTCTGCCTGTAAAGTGGAGCATCTGTAACATGTATAGAACCTACTGCAGCAAAACTGACATTTCTAAAGAAAAAAAATTACATTTAAATTGCTGGCAATACAATACTATTGCTGGCAATAGAAAAATCACGAAAAAAAAAAATGCCACGCCAAATTTTTTGTAAAAATGGAGTGGAGTTCCCCCTAAAATCCATAACAGAAAGGTGGGGGTGAGTGAGCACCCCCCTCCTGAACCATATCAGACCACTTGCCCTCAACATGGGGGATCACCGACCCAGCATGCACCGGTTGTAAACTTCTATGCCCCAGCCATCTCTGGAAGTTTGTAAGGCTTGTGAGGAGCTTCTTGATCTGTGAGACCCCCTGTCAGATCCCTGAGGAGAGAGATAGCAGCTCTGGGAGTTCCCAAGTGTGGCAGCAGCTGGCTCTGGTGCTATGTCTGAAGCAGGTGCCATCTTGGCTGCTGCAGGAGGAGGATCTGGTGAGAAATCTGCCAATCTCTCCCACGGATTTTACCCCACTGGGTTGTCCAGTGTCCCTGCCTTGGTGCTTACCTATTCCTGGGTTGATGCGCGGTGACGGGAAGGGCTGTACAAGCTTAGTGGAGCTGGAGCCTCTAGTAGATGCAGTTTGCCACTCCATGTGCCAGACCAAAAAAAAGTCACAAGGTTTTTTTAGTTTTTAGCCTTACTTCAAATGACTGAACTGTTTGAGAAATGGAAAAGAGTTTGAGCCCACCAGGTTGTTGGCGGACTCCTATGGGATAAACTATTTATACCTTTTTATTGTAGCCTTTTTAATAATTGTCAGGGCTGTATTTTTAAGGGCCCCAGACTCTGCTCCCTATTTGGGACATTACACTGTGCTGCCAATTTCCTTACTTGCATAAGTATTTTTCTTTCTCTCACTGGGGACAGTTCACTAATGCTTATTCCATGTGATATTCATGTCACATAACCTCTGCAAAACTAATATAAATTATCATGAGATTATTTAAGAGGCAACTTATTGTTAAAAGATCATATGCAATATAAATATCAACAAAGCTACATTAAGCCAATTCACTTAGGGTACAGACACACAATATTTGAGGAATGTAGAAAATAACAATTAGGGAAAGTCTGCACTGGCCAGTAAGTGAAAAGAAAACAATGTATCAGTGTAGGAATGCAATGTTGTTAGCTCAGGAATGTAAAGTATTTGCAAAATTGCACCAGAGTGAGATCATTCTGTGAAGGAAGGCACACATATGGTGGCCATACATACTTCCATAAATTATGGATTTGATTTAATTGATCTGCAATTGCCAACCCATTTGATGAACACATGCAGAGAAGTGGATTTTGATAGTCCTGAGCTGACAATTGCATCTTTGTTTTCACCATACAATCTCATAATTTGACCAATCAAAATATGATTGAATTCATAAACAAAGCATCTCAGTGCTGCCAAACAATGCAACACAACTGACAATTTTCAGAACTGGACAATCGACTCAGTTTGATCAAATACAATCTAAACTGAGTCTAAATCGACTGGAAGGTAAGTGTGCCTATTCATTATTTACTGACTCAATCGTTTTAATCAAATCACACATTGATCATATAATAAAATAGGAACCTGTATGGCCACCATAAGAACGTTTCATTGCTTTGCAATTCTTAGTGTGTCTTCATTGATCTCACTGTGGTGCAGTGTTACGACCTGTAAATAAATGAGATAAAAGAACCAAAATAATTCCCAAATAAAAATATTTGATGCATTTCTTAAATAAGGCTTGTTTTTTACTGAATTGATAATACATGTAAAATGTAACTCTTAGTGAATTGAGCCCTGTGTCCGTCTGATGCTCTGTTTGGCCAGCGAACATCATGGTGTGGTGATTAATGTGTGCTGGTAAATCCTTAACAAAAAATGTCTGTAATAATGGTAGTAGCCAGTGAAAAGCAGCCAGACTGTACTAAAATATACATGGATACTGTTAGGTGTGAAACTTTTGAGCCTTTATGCAATTATAGCCTCCTGATAGCAGCCATTTTGGCAAAAGCTTGCACCTTAGTGGGAGACCATGCTTTCCTAAGAACACAGTGCGCAATGATTCCCACCATACATACTGCAAATCTCTATAAATAGATTATGCAGAATCATGCCTGAGAGTTCTAGCCCTAGGTCCCTTGCTTACTATGAGATTAATGAGAAATCCAGACCTGCTGATTTATCCAATTTTATGATGAACATCTCTCTCTTATGAAGAGCCCAACATTTTTAATTTGTACCCCTTCTTTTGATGAAGCTGAGGAAACTAAGCATTACAAAGGTTAAATTCTCTTTTGTCTAGGGAAACATTAAAAAGCAGTTTTATTTACCTTATCACTCGTTTTTCCAGCAGCTGGCGCTTTCCTCTTCCTCTCTTGTGATTGTGGGCATGCCTTCAGCATTATCACTTACAATGCAGGACTGCTGGTCCTGCATTGTATGTGATGACATCCAGAGGCGGCTGCTGAAGTTTTAGGATGGGGGGGCGCCAGGCCCTGTCCTTCCTTTTTGACCCCTCCTACTTCTAATAAGCCCCACCCCTTATAGAATCCACCCACTCTGTCCCCTGTATTCCACATATTGTGTCAGGAGTACACAGCTCAGCATCACAGGACACCATATACAGCCCCAACATCACAGGAAACGGTATACAGCTCAGCATCACAGGACACCATATACAGCCCCAACATCACAGGAAATGGTATACAGCTCAGCATCACAGGACACAGTATACAGCCCCAGCATCACAGGACACAGTATACAGCCCCAGCATCACAGGACACAGTATACAGCCCCAGCATCACAGGACACAGTATACAGTCCCAGCCTCACAGGACACAGTATACAGCCCAGCCTCACAGGACACAGTATACAGCCCCAGCCTCACAGGACACAGTATACGCCCCAGCATCACAGGACACAGTATAAAGCCCCAGCATTACAGGACAAGGTATACAGCTCAGCCTCACGGGACACAGTATACAGCTCAGTATCACAGGTGGGGTAAATTGCAGCCAATAACACAGATGGGGTAAATTGCAGCCAATAACACAGGTGGGGTAAATTGCAGACAGTATCACAGGTGGGGCAGTTTTGCAGCTAATAACACAGGTGGGGCAGTTTTGCAGCCAGTGACAAAGGTGGGGACAGTTGTGCAGCCAGTGACACAGGTGGGGGCACTTTTGTAGCCAATAACACAGGTGGGGGCACTTTTTTTAGCCAATAACACAGGTGGGGACACTTTTCAGCCAATAACACTGGTGGGGCAGTTTTGCAGCCAATAACACAGGTGGGGACACTTTTGCAGCCAGTGACACAGATGGGGGCACTT
Organism: Glandirana rugosa; assembly: GCA_018402905.1. Lineage (NCBI taxonomy): Eukaryota > Metazoa > Chordata > Amphibia > Anura > Ranidae > Glandirana > Glandirana rugosa. Next base: position 237,123 of record BLSH010338363.1, on the reverse strand, counting down.
TTGTAGCCAGTGACACAAGTGGGGCACTTTTGTAGCCAGTGACACAGGTGGGGCACTTTTGTAGCCAGTGACACAGGTGGGGGCACTTTTGCAGCCAGTGGAACAGGTGGGGGCACTTTTTTAGCCAATAACACAGGTGGGGGCACTTTTGCAGCCAGTGACACAGATGGGGGCACTTTTGTAGGCAGTGACACAGGTGGGGGCACTTTTGCAGCCAGTGACACAGGTGGGGGCACTTTTGCAGCCAGTGGCACAGGTGGGGGCACTTTTGCAGCCAGTGGCACAGGTGGGGGCACTTTTTTAGCCAATGACACAGGTGGGGGCAGTTTGCAGCCAATAACACAGGTGGGGGCTTTTTTGCAGCCAGTGATATAGGTGGGGCAGTTTTGCAGCTAATAACACAGGTAGGGGCAGTTTTGCAGCCAGTGACACAGGTGGGGGCAGTTTTGCAGCCAATAACACAGGTGGGCAGTTTTGCAGCCAATAACACAGGTGGGGCAGTTTTGCAGCCAATAACACAAGTGGGGCAATTTTGCAGCCAGTGACACAGGTGGGGGCAGTTTTGCAGCCAGTGACACAGGTGGGGCACTTTTGTAGCCAGTGTCACAGGTGGGGCACTTTTGTAGCCAGTGACACAGGTGGGGGCACTTTTGCAGCCAGTGACACAGGTGGGGACAGTTTTGCAGCCAGTGACACAGGTGGGGGCAGTTTTGCAGCCAGTGACACAGGTGGGGCCAGTTTTGCAGCCAGTGACACAGGTGGGGGCAGTTTCGCAGTCAGTGACACAGGTGGGGGCCGTTTTGCAGCCAGTGACACAGGTGGGGGCAGTTTTGCAGCCAGTGACACAGGTGGGGGCAGTTTTGCCACCAGTGACACAGGTTGGGCCGTTTTGCAGCCAGTGACACAGGTGGGGGCAGTTTTGCAGCCAGTGACACAGGTGGGGGCAGTTTTGCAGCCAGTGACACAGGTGGGGGCAGTTTTGCAGCCAATAACACAGGTGGGGCACTTTTGTAGCCAGTGTCACAGGTGGGGCACTTTTGTAGCCAGTGACACAGGTGGGGGCACTTTTGTAGCCAGTGACACAGGTGGGGCACTTTTGCAGCCAGTGGCACAGGTGGGGGCACTTTTGCAGCCAATAACACAGGTGGGGACACTTTTGCAGCCAGTGTCACAGGTGGGGCACTTTTGCAGCCAGTGTCACAGGTGGGGCACTTTTGCAGCCAGTGTCACAGGTGGGGCACTTTTGCAGCCAGTGACACAGGTGGGGGCACTTTTTCAGCCAATAACACAGGTGGGGGCACTCTTGCGCCAATAACACAGGTGGGGGCAGTTTTGCAGCCAATAACACAGATGGGGGCTTTTTTGCAGCCAGTGATATAGGTGGGGGCTTTTTTGCAGCCAGTGATATAGGTGGGGGCAGTTTTGCAGCCAGTGACACAGGTGGGGGCAGTTTTGCAGCCAATGACGCAGGTAGGGCAGTTTTGCAGCCAATTACACAGATGGGGGCAGTTTTGCAGCCAGTGACACAGGTGGGGGAAGTTTTGCAGCCAATAACACAGGTGGTGGCAGTTTTGCAGCCAGTGACACAGGTGGGGGCAGTTACTCCATCTAATAGGTTGTTGCAGAGATTCGGCATATGGAGAGCGGCTGTGTCCCCCTTCGTCAGGCGGTCAGGGTCTCTGTGGAGCGGGAGTCACTTCCGCTGCCACTGTGACCCACCCCTGGCAACCGCATCCAATCACATTGAGCCACAGGCTCAGGGCAGCCAATCAGACTGTGTGTGTGTGTGTGTGTGTGTGTGTGTGCGCCTGTTCAGCGCACACACATAGACTTTTATGGCTGACCAATCGGCTCAGTACTTGGCTGTCAGGTGACAGCCAAGGAGCCGAATTTAAAAAAAACAAAGTCAACGTACCGGCGCCACCTGTAGGGGGGCCGGGCTGACTTTTTTTTTTTTATCCAGCGGGGAGGAGCCCAAGCGCCCCTCATAAACCAGCCGCCGCTGATGACATCAGAGTGTGATCAATGAATGGAGTGCCAAAGAGGAGCAGCTTTGGGGGACCGGTCGCACAGAGACGTGGAGACTTGAGGAGTGGGGGAAAGTAAAATGACATTTTTAATGGTAACCTAGGCAAAAGTGAGCAGTTAATCTTTGTAGCGTCGTGGGAGCCCCACTGCAAAGGTACTTTTAAGTTTCTCTGCTGCTCAACTGTAATATGCACATCCTAAATGAAAGTAGGGAAATGGGAGAAATGACTAAAACATTTCTAGCACCTTAGCCGCATGTTCTGTGCACAATTCCCACTCCGCCCTCAAAAAGCACTGTCTTTGTGATCTGCTGCAGGGGCCAATGCAATGTTAATGGCACCTCAAACACAGATCACAAATGTATTGCTTTTGCAGGCACCAAATCACATGGTACCGCAGTACCATGCAATTTGGTGCAACACGTTTTTTTAAAAGTATGTATGCATGCACTACTTTCTCCACATTTTGGTGCAACTTCAACCCATTCAAATGTACAGGCTGAAAAATGTCACTGCATGTGAACACACGGTAATTGCACAGAAATGTGTGCTGCGTTCCTGTGCAATCCTGGTGTGAACCAGCCCTAACTGTTTTGAGGGAACATGTAAATGCAGGAAAATTTAAATATACTATATGTCTGTGTGGCTGCTCCTCTTTCTCTGCAGATCACTGCCAGGGGTGATCTTATCGGGATGATTCATCAGTTTATGATTCTGCTTAATATTTCATCAGATATGTTTTTAATCTGCAGATATGCAAGCAGCTATTTAAAAATCCAGGTCATAATGATTAATGAATTGTAAATGTCTTTGTATTTTGAACAATTCTCAAAGCATACATTTCTGTGCACCAAAAAAGTCTTATTTTGTCGTTATACTTATCCCTCTAGTTTTCAAGCTTCACTCCTAATTCTATGGGTAGATCTGAATCATACAGATAAAACCTTGAATCCTTTATTTCCCTTTTAATATGTTATCTTCACTCCAGTTGATCCAGGGATTCTGGAACAGATCAGAGAATAGTATGCATCTCATCCAGTATATATGGTAATACTCACCTTTCGGTCTAAAGAAATGGAGGTGATCACTTTCCACTTACAAATCCTTGCACTTGGACCAGGAACAGAGAGGCGATGTAAGGCTTAGAAAACCCACACCCATTAAAGTGGTTGTAAACCCTCACATACAGTATACCTAGGGTTGCCACCTGTTCGGGATTCACCCGGACAGTTTGGGTTTGGAATCATGCGTTTGGGTTTCAGACCGCCTCAAACCCGGACACACTGTTCAGACCGGACTATTGCTTCCCGGCAGGGTTGCTGGCTGCAGTTGTGTAAGCCAAGAGTGTCTGTAATGTTCTCTTTCACACTGCTCAAAGTCAACACTAACAATTCGCCCCCCAACCAGGTGGAAGAGGAGAAAGGGCTCCATCTGCTCCTCTTGCTCCCGCCCCTACCCTTTGTGTCTGCCCACATTCCAATGCCTCAAAAAAAGAAAGTGGGGGGGCTGGAAAATTGAAGTCCAGCAGCCTGAGATGCATCTGGATGAAAGGTGCTGACTGCCTAGGGATGAGTGAGTTCACCATTCATCCCTATCTGTGACTGAAGTTTCCCCCTACTCTCTCCTGCCTCCGCGTGAGTACACTAAGGTAAACCAGGGCTCTCAAGTCCCCCTTACATCAGAATTCCACTTTATACCAGAGGCCACGGTGTTCCCTTTTACATCAGAGTCCTCTCCGTACATCAGAGTTCTCAGTGCTCCCCCTTAAATCAGGGTTCCCAGAGCGTCCCTTATATTAGAGTCCCCAGAGTTCTCCCTTGCATCAGTCTGCAGAGTCCCCCCCCCCCCACAGTGTAAGGAAACTCTGTAAGTTCAGATGTAAAAGGGGAACTCTGCGGTCTCTGATGTAAAGGGGACTCTTGTGATTAACTTCATATGATTAGAGATGTTATTTAATTGCAAAATATATGTATAGTTTTATACATAAAATTGCTGTACGCCGCTAAAGTGTTCGGGTTTGGCTTTAAGAAAAGGTGGCAACCCTAAGTATACCCAGTAGTGTTGCACCGATACCACTTTTTTAAGACCGAGTACAAGTACCAATACTTTTTTCACGTACTCGCCGATACCGATTACCGGTCCTTTTTATTAATGTCATGTGACAGTGGCACTAATATGTGGCACTGATGAGGAGGCACTAATATGCAGCACTGATGGGCACTGATGGGCACTGATGAGGCATGCACACTGTGTCGTTTTTTATTTATTTTTTTTTTTCCACAATTTTATTTATTATTATTTTTTCATCTTTAAACTTTTATAATTGTAGCACCCCCATAGGGAAGGTGTTTTTGTGAGATAGGGTTTTTTGCAGGAAAGGTAAAATTTAGTCAGGCCTGACTGTAGGAGCAGGCCTGAATGTTTTGATCTGGGCTTGGGCAGTGGCTCAGGTAGTACTGGGTCAGCCAAACAGATGATGTCACCAAACCATCCTACCACCTTCTGGGAAGCACTGGAACTTTCCAGAGTGAATGTGTGACAAGAGGTGTCATCATTTGGAGTGTCATGGGAAGCCTTGACCAATCCCCAATCTGGATTGGCAGGGGGCAGGCCTTCTCATATACTCGGGGCTGGGTCAGTCTGGGAGGAGTTGTTGGAGGTGGAAGTCTGATATAGCAGAGGTGCTGTGGAGGCCTCTACCTGGGAGGAAGCCCCCAGTCTGGGGGGGGGTGACCGTGAGGCCTGGAGGTTTGGGTGCAGCCAGAAGTGGAGGCGATTCATGGAGTCACACAAAGGAACAGGAGAGCAGCAGAGGTGCTACTGAGAGACTTTAAAGTGGTCCACTGGAGTCAGTGAATGGCAGACCCTGGGAGCTGGAAGAGAAAGTGCTGGAGCAGGCTGGGAGAGGAATAGTGGACAGTCTGTGGAAGCCTTGGGAGCCAGTCAGGGGAATGAGTGTCACTGTGAGGAAAGCAGGTCCATGTGGTGGCCTGGAAGAGGGATGGGCTGGAAGTTGTAGTCTATCAAAGGCCCAGCTAGCACCCAAGTACTTTGCTACATATTTGGGGGCCCGTGATCCCTGACCTGTAATGGGTGGTCATGAGGTCTTGCTGACAGAGTGCAGGCCTCACCACCTGCTAGCTGCGGTGAAGAGAAAGGAGTAGAGATGCTCGATAAATTTCCTTTCAACCTAGGAACCGAGTGATGTGCTGGAGAGTAGTGAAGGAGCAATAGTCTGCAAGTACAGTGCTGGAGAGAAAATTGCAAGAAGAAACGGTCAGCAAGCTGAGAGCTGGAGAGAGTTATGAGGAGTAATAGTCTGCAGAAGGACAGTCTGCAGGGCAATTGTGCATATACTGGACTGTATATGGAGATTGTGTACAATAATTTCTGGGGCATCCCATAGTCGCCCCTTTTCCCCATCCAAGTTATTTCCCCTAAATGAAACAAAAAAAACAATAGCCGGCCTGGTCAGTGTCGACGGATGTGTGAGATATGGTGGGATTGAGGGCAGCTATCAGGTGAACCGCAACTAATGCTATTCCCAAGGGAACACATGGCTACATAATTCTTTCTTTTTTTATTTATTGAATTTTATCAGCCCTGTTGGGGGTGGCTTTGATGGGTTATCAGGGGTCTAAACAGAACCCTGATATCTCCCTTTTGAGACAGGGAAAGGGACTGAGGACATATATTCCCCAGTGCCTTTCTCAGCAGGCTCAACTGCACTGAAGATGAATGGACAGGAGACATCGGCTCCCCTCATCGCCTCATAAACTGAAGCATCGCAAGCACAGTTTACGATGCTCAGTTATGAATAAACATAACTGACTCTGTGCATTCAGAAAAGGAAGGAGCCATTAAATGACAGATTTACCGGCTCCTTCCCCCACTCTCCATCCTGACAGATGTAGGACAAGGGGGACCGGAGGAGGACACAGGAGACAGTCAGGGATAATCGGTGCAGCGGTGGGGGCAGTTAAAAGCGCCAATATCCCTGTATAGATTTCAATAAAGCAACTGACAGCCATGGGAGGAAGAGGAGGAGAAGCAGCTGTCAGAAAAGCTATACATGAAGATTGGTGCTTGTAACTGCCCCCACCACTGCACCTACCATCTGTGAGGCTGCCCAGCTCCCCCTTCTATACTGAGAACACCGGGTGTACTGGCCTCCTGCCAGGAGGTATCAGATCAAGCATTGGAGCATTTGCTCAGTATCGGCACCGATACTAGTATCAGTATCAGTGCAACCCTAATACTCCGTGAAGTGAACAGCCTCATATGATACACAGAGATTAAACACATCTTACTTCATAGGTTTTATTTGTTTATCTGCAGTCCTCTCTACCCTACACCACTTCAATAGGGCAGAAAAGTGTTACAATCTTTTTTCATCAGTCAGGAGCACAGAGGATGGGGTGGAGAGGCTGCAGGAACAGTTTCGGTGTTCACCTGAGCCATGGAAAGAGTCCTTTGGTTCTCCCATAAAGAGGAACGTTTGCTTCCATGGTTTAGAGACAGGATCTTTCATTCTATGGTTAGTGTAGGATCCACTGAAAAATTGGGGTACTTTGACGCAGTTGGTGGGCTTAAGCACTTCATGGCCATGTAGTGTGACCAAATCCCTATATTTCTGCATATTTGCTTTATATGTTTAGATGCTTTTAAACAGCCTTGCAGGAGTAAATGTCATGTGCAGCGTAATATGATGTTTTGTTTTGTTCTGATTGGAGGAAAGACACACACCCCCTCCACACAGCAGAAGAAATGTGTTTTAAATAGACAAGCTCTGTTCTAAGCTCTCGTTCCCCCCCTCCCAACACAAATTGATCTCATGTGTCGGAAAAACTTCTCAGAAGTGACTCATGCTGATAACAGGGGAACGAAGCACCAGAGAGAAACATGACAAGAGCTTTTGGAGGCTAAGTAAATACTACAGATATACACTATATTGTCAAAAGTATCGGGACACTTGCGTTTACATGCACATGAACTTTAATGGCATCCGAGTCTTAGTCCGTAGGGTTCAATATTGAGTTGGCCCACCCTTTGCAACTATAACAGCTTCAACTCTTTTGGGAAGGCTGTCCACAAGGTTTAGGAGTGTGTCTATGGCAATGTTTGACAATTCTTCCAAAAGCAAATTTGTGAGGTCAGGTACTGATGTTGGACGAGAAGGCCTGGCTCTCAGTCTCTGCTCTAATTCATCCAAATTTGTTCTATTGCTTTGAGGTCAGGACTCTGTGAAGGCCAGTGAAGTTCCTCCACCCCACACTCGCTCATCTATGTCTTTATGGACCTTGCTTTGTGCACTGGTGCGCAGTCATGTTGGAACAGGAAGGGGTCATCCCCAAACTGTTCCTGCAAAGTTGGGAGCATGAAACTGTCCAAAATGTCTTGGTATGCTGACTCCTTAAAAATTCCCTTCACTGGAACTAAGGGGCCAAGCCCAACCCCTGAAAAACAACCCCACATCATAATCCCCCCTCTACCAAATGATTTGGAACAGTACACAAAGCAAGGTCCATAAAGACACAGATGAGTGAGTTTGGGGTGAAGGAACATGACTGGCCTGCACCTCAACCCAATAGAACACCTTTGCAATGAATTAGAGCGGAGATCTGATGACAATTTTTGTACATTTTTATGAATAAACCCTAGGGATTTTAAACTACGAGAGATTGTCTCTCTATTTTTTACCTGCATAACCATGCTGGAAGAGCCCCTGGGACCGTAACAGGAAGGAGTTCAGGATCTGTGGCAGTCACCAGAGGATACCAGGGAGAGTGGGATAGATCCCCCAACAAAAGACCTACAAGCCTAGTTGACTTTCCTTGCTATTAGACAAGGGAGTCACCAACATCTGGTGAGTGTGAAGTGATCATACAATTGCGCTTGGTGGAAACACAGGGGCTACCCTGGGAACAAGGTACAAAGCACTTTACAATGCACAAAAGGACTTTTTTTCACTATGTCACTTTTTCTATTGTTGGACAGATTTAATTATTGTTTGACATCACTAATTTAGTAATGTTTATAGTAGTCACTACAATATTTTTAGTACACACCATGAATTTAAGCAAGTTCTGCCTGATATCTATTCATATACCAGGATTATGCATGATCCTGGTACTGCTTTTTGCAGCCAGCAATTGGTTGTCAGGTAAAAGTGATACAGGTGGCGTTACAGCTTACTGATCATTCTTACAACCACTGGGAAATACCAACCCATCTTCTGCCCCTTCCATGGTGGTTCCCAGGCTCTCCAGGTTCCTCTGGGGAGCCTGGGACCATGGTAGGCAATTGAGATAGCCGCCACAGAGGAGATGGAGGAACATCTGTTTCCCCCATCTCCTCTGTGACGAATGATGCCAGAAGTGACGAGGATGACCCTGTAGTTACACATTTGTTTCAAACAAGCCATACTTGCAAAATAATATAGTATCTACCTAAGCTTAGCTGCAGCCTGTGCCAAGAAACCTGCTAAAGTCCATACTGAAACCAACACATTTGGGAGTGTTGAACTACTGGGTCCCTTGCAGCTTTAACTGGCTCCCTCTGGTGATCTCCATGTAGTGGGTGCCCTGCTATTCCCGCGGTTTTGTTGAGTGGCCGCTGGGCTAGAGACTGACACAGGCATTGAGGGGAGAGCTGCTTGTCAGTCTCTGCAATGGGCTTTTCTCCCCCTCTTTCTCCTCTTCACAGGCACAGGTATCAGATTATGCTGCTTCCTCCCCTGTGTTCCTATTGGCAGGAGGAAGAAAGCCAATTAAAGGAGCAGTTACAGGAGCCAATCAATGGGACTTTAACAAGCAGCAGCTGCAATGCATTGTGGCCTTGTAGTTTCTTTACCAGACAGTCCCATAGCCTTGGATAGAATTAGAAACTACAAGACCAGCATGCTCTGGGAGCAGGAAAGGAACTAGAGACTCCATCTTGTTTCCTGAGGGAATTCAGTCAGCACATGGCAGAGGAAGGGATCAGACCTGAAGAGAGATGCTGTCTCTTAGGTGATTTCACCGGACAATTTAGGCCTCTGCTTCCATTTGGGACATCCAGCCTGAGAGATGGGGATCCCAGGTGCACATCCAGGCGCACCTGCATCAACGTTGAAGCGTTCCAGTGTGAGGTGACCAGTTGGGCCATCAGGAAAGCCTGCCGGTCTCAGGATGTTCGTTTGGGCCTTGATCGCAGGATTGGGTGAGAGGGCTTCTGCTCATTTGCAGGAAACAGGGACACTGCACAAGGATAGAGTTAAGAGGCCATTGTATACAGACATCATTGCTGGTAGCTAACTTGCTGATACTTGTAGTGCTACAGGATATAAAGTCATTCATATACAGGGACACTGTATACAAACGCCATTGTCCTTTCACACTGCTGAGAAAGATCCTGCCTTCTTACTTGATAATCCTGGCCAGTTGAGTTGTTTGGGCCTGCTATTCAGGAGTTAAGTGCACCAACTACAATTGCTAGCAGAAGATGCCAAGACTCATCTTTTATTAAAGGGACGAAAGTCACTATTGCCATCCAGGCTCACACACACATATCCAGGGCTGTGTATATGCAGTGGGCATGAGGGGAAGTTTATCTGGGAAGTTAAGATATTGACTATTGATTTGAATGCAGTGTTTGTTTTTGGGCCTGTGGTGTCAGGAGACAGACGAGAGAGGTCTGACATGAAGAGGGTCAGTCTTCTGCTCTCCTCCTGCCTGGACTCATAGAGCCAAACCAGAGTAAAGGTAACCAATCCAATGTAAAGTGTAACATTGTGATTTATTGTTATTGAAGTGTTTGCCTCTGCTCTCGGGGTCATTCTTAGGTTTTGAATCCCCTGAAAGCAGCCGGAATATAGTATTGAGCTATATTGCTCATAACCTCAGCTGTTGCTCTTTTATTGCATTCTTGAACATATATATTGTTACTGTTTGTTACTTATCCACCTAAATCTAACCGTAACAATAGTGATCTTTGCACTCACACTATTGAAAGGTGTGTCAGAGGAGCTGAGACAGTTCTTTAGGGTTGAAAGTAAACGTACGGGACTGAACATACTTAAGTGGCTCTTGCAGGGGTAGCGCTACACGTGGGCAGGGCCATCTTAATTACATCATGGGCCCCTGGGCAAAGTAATGCACTAGGGCCCCTACCAGAGAGATGGTGACCTGCGGCGTGCTATGCGTGCGGTGGCAATGAGCGAGTGTGGCTAAATAATGCTACATATTTGCATGGCTTTTTAGTTTCATTAGAAAACACAACACCATGTGTACCAAGGTTTATAAAAAAGAAGTATGGACTTTAAAAAAAAAAAAAAAAATATTATACTTACCAAGGTGGATACAACATTAATCCGATGCTGCATCCGTCCCCCGCTGCCTCTGCGCTGAAAACTGAGTGATCAAACACTGCTGTCCACTCAGTTCTTCCCTCCGCTCTGAGCAGAGAGCAGGGGCTGTCAGTCATTGGTTCTCTGCTCTACCCCCCCCCCCAGCACTCACTGGCATGTTTCACTATGGAGGGTGCAGGAGTGGCTTGCTCAGGCTCAGCCAGGTGCTGATCCATTGTTCTGGGTGGTATGGTCAGGATCTTTTTCAGTGCCTGGACCAGCTGAGTGACGTCAGCCGACAGTGGACTTTAGCCTGCTGTCAACTGAAAAAGGGTCACAGGAGTGCAGAACGAACTGCACTTCTGTGACCTACAGGAAAAGTATAGCCAAAATGTTACTATACCTCTCCTTTACTGTGCGTTCTGTTAAGGCAGCCCATTCAGTATGAACTACAGCCAAAAAAGGACACCATTATTTTTTCATTGCAGTGCATTACAATGCATAGCTTTTGTGTTGCGTTGCGCTGCATTGCCTGCTACTGAATTAGACTAGGATCACACTTGTGCTTTTTTAGACAATCCCATTAAAATCTGCCAAAAATGCACAACACTGCTGCAATAATGGGATTCCTTAAGAGTAATCCCATCATTGTTTATGAGGCTTGTTGACTCCAATATATACAGTGTGCTTCTGTGTCACCTGGAAAAAGGTGCAGGCACTTCTTTTGGTATGTTGCTAGCCCCACAGACTTCAATGGGGGCGCATGAAAAACACATCATGTGGAAGCACAAGTGTGAACCTAGTGTGATGGGCTACTTGTAAAAATGAATGGAATCACAAAGCACAATGTTTCATCATTCTTTCATTCATTCACCATTTATGTGTTGCACACTACTATGCATTTTACCATACATTACTGCGACACATAAGTGTGAATGGGCCCCAATAGTTGTCAACCCAATAGTGGGATTGAGCTACTAAAAAATTACCAGTGTGATCCTGCACTTAGTGGGCATCAAGCTGTGACAACACATATAGCTCTGTGAATGAGCTCTTCCCATCCAATCCTCACCATTCACAACCATTAGTAGTTTAGGAAATGTTTTGCTGATCATCTATTATTTCTTGTGGTATGAATTCACTGAGGGTATAGGGTAATAATTTAATCACAGTAAGAAAAGGTGAACAGTCACACCATGTGCTAACATTATGAAATAATAACATGCCACTACCACATGAGAGCTTAGCCCTGTGTGAATTTCATGAAAAAAACAGTATGTGCCAGATGGACGTATTCTTCTTCTTCATGAAGTCTATGGTGTGTTTTTCTTACACTGGGAATGTCCTATGGTTTTTCAGGCATGATGGAACTACAGGTTTCAGCATTCCCTGCTCTTTGACCAGCAGGGCATGGTGGGGTATAGCTACTCACACTTCTCAGGATAACATCCAGGCAATTAGAATTTTCAGATGGCCAGCAGCATGGGCAGCCTCTGTACTACTTTCATGATAAAGTACTTTAAATAAATACTGGTTTTGGCAATCACAAAGCTAGACCCCAGACTAAGGCTCTGTTCACACTGCTGCAATCTCAGAGATCGCATATGATTTGCACCGCACTGCAGTGTGAGCCATAAGCGATCTCTGTGCAATGCAAATTCAGCCATAGAGATTGTATGGCTGAATTTGCATCGCAATCGGATCAAATTCGCACAGTGACCCTTTTTTATCGCAGGGTCAGAATCAGATCATAACCATGCGATCTGATTCCTGTGCATGTTTGCAGATTGCACTACGATATGCCAACTGAAAAGGGGGTGTCGTTAACAATGTACTGACACCTCCCTTCCGTTCGCATAGGGCAGTGTGAACTGCTGCCGGGAGTGGATTCTCAGGGTTCCCGCATCACTGCAGTGCGAACCCAGACTCATTCACAAAGCACATTGAGCTGGGAGCACCTGACAATCGTTAACCACTTCAGCCCCGGAAGGATTTCCCCCTTTAGGACCAGAGCACTTTTTGCGATTCGGCACTGCGTCTCTTTAACTGACAATAGTGCAGTCGTGCGACATTGTACCTAAATGAAATTTGCGTCCTTTTTTCCCATAAATAGAGCTTTTTTTTTTTTTGGTGGTATTTGATCCCCTCTGCGTCATTTCTGATCACCGCTATAAACAAAAAAAGAGCAACAATTTTGCAAAAAAAAAACCCCAATATTTCTTACTTTTTGCTAAAATACAAATCCAAAAAAAAAAAAAAAAATATATATATATATATATATAT
>BLSH010338363.1:195980-219533 GCA_018402905.1 Glandirana rugosa | reverse complement strand
CCTAACCCAGTTGCACCCCTCTCACACCAACCTGTCATTAAACAGCCGGCGTAAAAACAATTTCCAGACCCACCCGTGTATGTTAAAGCGGTTCCACCTCGCCTTATAAAGATTCTAAAAACGGCCCAATGATCATATCGGTGGCGTGTTATAAAAATTGGATTACCGGCAGACCCCAAACAAATATCTGGTATCTCGAGCCTTGTGCTCACACAGAACGAACAAACGAAAGTATATGCAGAATACGACAGAACGAGTGTTCGCTAACGAGATCAGAGACCATACGACAACCCCTACCCAACCGAACCTTACTCAGCACCGTTGATAATTTTGAGACCTTCAAGCCCAAGACGACCAAGCCATTTTTGTGCCTAAAAGTTCGGGTCCCCATTGATTTCAATGGGGTTCGGTGTCCGTGCGATCGTTCGGGTTTCGTCCGGACCCGGACCCGGACTTTGTCCCGAAGTTTGGCCGGACCAGCAGAACCCGAACTTCCAGAGTTTTAATAGTTGCCACGACTCATTCCAAGCCAACCCATCCCCAACAGCATACCAGAGACTAGAGCAATCGCTTGTGAGCAAGACAGCATAAGACGTATATGAAAGCAAACAAGCAAGACACACTCGTGTTCCGAGCTCTATGGTCTATAAACAAACCCCAGACGGCCATTAGGTTAAAAATATTGTGCGGTGGCTATACTAGTAACCCGGCAAAAATCTTAGAAATATTCCGCTCCACCTTGGCGAAATTGTATGTGCCCACCCAGACCTTTAACAAAAATGCGGCCGACAAATTACTGTCCAACCACACTCTCCCCACGTTGACCCAATCCCAAAAGGAACGGCTTGAGGGTCCTATCACTGAAGAAGAAGTAGCATTGGCAATAAAGACATTAAAGAAGCACAAAAGACCAGGCCCAGATGGGTTCTTGGCCAGTTACTTTAAACATTTTGGGCACATTCTAGCCCCCTTACTAGCAAATGCGCTCAACTCTTTGCTGAAGGGACACCAGGGGAGGGCTGGCAACCTTAGGCCTGGGGGGCAAGTCCAGTCAAGTGGCCCATTGAACCACCGAACCACAGGCCAGCTCCCAGCAGGACCCACGGGTTGGCTCCCAGCAGGACCCAGAGGCCATGGCCAGCTCCCAGCCGGACCCAGAGGCCATGGCCAGCTCCCAGCTGGACCCACAGGCCATGGCCAGCTCCCAGCTGGACCCACAGGCCATGACCAGCTCCCAGCTGGACCCACAGGCCATGGCCAGCTCCCAGTTGGACCCACAGGCCATGGCCAGCTCCCAGCTGGACCCACAGGCCATGGACGGCTCCCAGCAGGACCCACAGGCCATGGCCGGCTCCCAGCAGGACCCACAGGCCATGGCCGGCTCCCAGCAGGACCACAGGCCATGGCCGGCTCCCAGCAGGACTCACAGGCCATGGCCAGCTCCCAGCAGGACTCACAGGCCATGGCCAGCTCCCAGCAGGACTCACAGGCCATGTCCAGCTCCCAGCAGGACCCAGAGGCCAGCAGGAGCCACAGGTGATGGCCAGCAGGACCCACAGCCATCTCATGGGGAGCAGGACCAACAGGCCATGGCCAGTACAGGACTTGACAGACAGACAGTCTTAAGGGCTATTTCCTAGTTTGAGGTTACTGAGTGGGCAGAGTAAATTGGGTGTATTGGGGGAGTGTGATGTAGGGGTCAGCTGGGGGTGTCAGGGTCTCTTACCTCAGCGATGCCATTGGCAGCTCAGCAGGTGCCTGCATGGCCTCCTGGGGAGAGGTCAGAGGCTGGTGAGGTCAGAGCCTGCAGAGAGGTCAGAGGATGCAGAGAGGTCAGAGGCTGCAGAGAGGTCAGAGGCTGGGGAGGTCAGAGGCTGCAGAGAGGTCAGAGGCTGCAGAGAGGTCAGAGGCTGCAGGGAGGTCAGAGGCCAGGGAAGTCAGAGGCTTCAGAGAGGCCAGAGGCTCCAGAGGCTGCAGAGAGGCCAGAGGCTGTAGAGAGGTCAGAGCCTGGGGAGGTCAAAGGCTGCAGAGAGGTCAGAGGCTGGTGTGGTCAGAGGCTGCAGAGAGGTCAGAGGCTGGGGAGGTCAAAGGCTGCAGAGAGGTCAGAGGCTGGGGAGGTCAAAGGCTGGGGAAGTCAGAGGCTGGGGAGGTCAGAGGCTGGGGAGGTCAGAGGCTGTAGAGAGGTCAGAGGCTGGGGTGGTCAGATGCTGTAGAGAGGTCAGAGGCTGGGGAGGTCAGAGGCTGGGGAGGTCAGAGGCTGGGGAGAGGTCAGAGGTTGGGGAGGAGGGGACGGGTCCGGTCTTCTTACCCGGTCGTAACAGGAGGCTCATGCTACTGTCTGCAGCCTGAACTTTTAAAAACCGCCTGGCTGGGTGGCTGCCCTGGGGCCGCTTCGAGGGAAGCGGTGTGACGGTGTCTGGAAAAATATAGCCGCTGGGCCGTGCCGCACTGATCGCGACTCTATACTTTTAAAAGTGACGCCGCCCGGCGCCATCATGTCAGTGCGCATGCGCCCGGCTTCCCGGAAATAGCCGAACGTGTATCTGCTTTCCCGAGCCTGTTCTGAAGCTAGCCGGGCTCGGGAAAGCCTGTATACGTTCGGCTATTTTCGGGAGGGTGGGGCGCACGCGCACTGACATGATGGCGCCGGGCGGCGCCACTTTTAAAAGTACAGAGTCGCGATCAGTGCGGCACGGCCCAGCAGCTATATTTTTCTCCCTGCTCTGAAGACAAGGAGTTGTAGATCCTGGCTGCTGCGCGCCGCTGCTCAGTTCTCTCCACCCACCACCAATAGGAACTTGAGCGTGGCCCGGACTACAACTCCCGGAATGCAGTGCGAGAGCAACACAGCCAATCAGCAGCCGCTGCAGACTAGTCAATGTAAAAAAAAAAAAAAATGTCAGCAGACAGAGGCCGTTTTCAACATTAAGTTAGACGGCCTGGGGGGAAATTTCCACCTTGCCCCCCCGGCCCAGCCCGCCCCTGAGGGACACTCATTCCGTTCAGAAACTCTCACCGTTATAGTTGCCATGATACCTAAACCAGGGACTGACCCCTCGACATGGAACAATTATCGTCCCATCTCTCTATTAAATTTAGACATAAAAATTCTAGCAACGATTCTGGCCACCCGTCTTAATTCCATAATAGGGAACTTGATTTATAGGGACCAAACAGGGTTTATCCTGGCCCGTCAAGCCGGAGATAATATAAGAAGGGCCATTTTGCTCGCTCTAGCCACCAAGAAGAGGAAAATTCCCACATGCTTCCTATCCCTAGACATTAAAAAGGCCTTTGATTCGGTATCCTGGCCTTACATGACATACATTCTAAAAAGCTGGGGGTTTGGCGAACACTTCTGCACCTGGACGTCATCTCTTTATCAGAGGCCCAGAGCATATGTCAAATATGCAGGCTACAAATCAGCTGCCTTTGACATACAGAGGGGCACGAGGCAGGGATGCCCCCTCTCCCCCCTGTTATTCGCCCGGTGTATAGAGCCCCTGGCGCAATTAATTAGATCTAATTCAAATATCAAAGGGATAGAGCTAGGGGATATTCACCACAAAGTCTGCCTTTTTGCAGACGATGTGCTCCTCTTCATGACGAACCCTCACATCTCCGCCCCAAACCCCCTTGAGCTTCTTCAACACTTTAGCCAAATTTCGGGGCTGGTCACTAATCCACACAAGTCCAACATCCTTGATGTCTCATTGTCTGTACCTGAACGAGCCCGAGCTAAATCCTCCTTACCTTTCGCGTGGGTTACACACAAATTACCTTACCTAGGCATCAACCTCACCGCATCGTACACGGACCTATTCGCAGCTAATCTTCTTCCGCTCCTGAAATGGGTTACGCAGCTACTTTCGCAATGGTCCTCCCTGCGTATATCGTGCCTGGGTCGAGTCAATGTTGTAAAGATGCCCATTCTTCCTAAATTTCTCTACCTTTTCAGATCCCTGCCCATCCCCATCTACTTCCTGTGTCTCACATAAGCGAAAGTTATGGCTTATATCTGGGGCAAAACCAGACCTAGGGTCCCCAGGTCCATCCTGATTCATCCTAGTTCATGTGGAGGCCTGGGGTTACCAGACTTCAAGTCTTCTTATCATGCTGCTCAACTCGCACTTCTCCCTAAATACCATGCCACCAAGGAGACACCTATGTGGGTAGCAGTTGAATCGGTGGACCTAGACCCTATGTCGGCTACCAGTCTCCTATTACCAAAAGCCAAAGAGCGAATTGAGGTCACCAATCCGGTGACAAAATTCTCTCTATCCTTATGGGACACACTCAAGGATCGGGGAGGACTCATCTCACCACACAACCCCTTACTTTAATTTCTCCGTAACCCAGCCTTCCCTCCAGCCTGAGACTCCCCGACATCCTTTTGTAACTGGATGTCCGCTAACCTATTCAGACTATCTTCTCTTGTCTCGTCCACCTCATTCCACCCCTTCCCTACACTATGCGAGTCCCACGGTCTCCCGCAGTCTGAACTGTTCCACTATCTACAAATCAAAAGTTTTTACTCGCCATTCCTTAGAAGGGACACTCCGTTGAATCACCTTACCCCATTTGAGTCATACTGCCAAAAAGACCCACATGCCAGAGGGGTGATCTCCTCCATATATAGCCTTCTAGTGAACAGCAATGAGTCCACACCACCCAGATACGCAGGAAAGTGGGAAGCGGATCTAGGAAAAATGGTTGACACTGCTGACTGGTCAGATATATGGTCTAACACAGCTTCCTTTTCCTGCAACATGCTAGCCAAAGAAGTCAACTATAAAGTTCTGGCCAGGTGGTACCTGGTCCCAGCTAGAATTGTGAAATATGCCCCAGCTTACCCGCCTTCCTGTTTTAGGGGATGCCCGGACTCCGGTACACACTTCCATATCTGGTGGAGCTGTCTGGTAGCTCAGACATTCTGGAAGAAGATCTTTGACATGGCCTCCGTAGCCCTAGAAACCCCTATTGCAATAGACCCAATGGTGGCATTGTTGAATCTAAAACCACCTGACCTCACCCGACCCCAGTTCAACCTGCTCATGCAGCTCACGACGGCGAAGCAAACAGTTACTAAAGCCTGGAAATCCCCGTCTTTGATTATTTCTGAAGCTAAAGGTAGAATCAATTGCGCCTTAGTCCACGCTAAAAATGGATGCCATAGAACAGGACAAAGTCTCTAAATTTCAAAAGGTATGGGACCCGTGGGTCACACATTTTCTTCCACCTGACTTTGATCCTATGTTGATGCTTCCCTGCTGACTCAACCTTAACAAGGCGTACACCAACATGTCCCAGCTCTACTCCCTCTTCTCTTCCCTTTCTCCTCCTCTCCCTCCTTCTTCCCTCTCCTCTTCTGTATCTCTCAACTCGGTCATTTTCTGTTCTACCTGTATTTAATTTTTTTCACTTTATATTCTGATTTTCCTAGTTCTTAAAGGTTTATGTTCTCCTAATAAGGACTATGAACGATACTTGCATCACCGCCAGGGTGACATAGGAGAGGGTAACCATGGCTGGTAGGCCTTTAGGGTAGCCGAGGAGGCCTCAAAGCTCATCTCTCAGGTTCTAACCTCCAACTACACTGGTATTACCCCAGGTTGGGTACCAGGTTGGCCTAGCCCTGAGGCTAGGGATTAGTATCTCCCCAGTGTTAAACTCGCCCGGCTGACGGTTGCGCGTCCCTCTGCTCTGAGCATCTGGACACAGCAAGTACCCAATTGGGGTGTCCGGTAAGAGGAGCGTTGGTACCCCGCGATGGGAGTCGGGTGACAGACACAATTAAAGAGTCATTCATCACGCATCACATGTGTAGACCACAAAAACCCAGAACCTCATTTCCTGCTGTAGTTCGGTTCCTTTTGGAATGTTCCATGTGTTTCAAGCGGTGATGTAACTATCCCGGGGCCAGGTCAGAGCACCTCACTGAGGTGCCTGATGCAAGCAAGTATATTGTCATTGTAAACATATACAGTATCTCACAAAAGTGAGTACACCCCTCACATTTTTGTAAATATTATAATCTTTTCATGTGACAACACTGAAGAAATTACACTTTGCTACAATGTAAAGTAGTTGGTGTACAGCTTGTATAATAGTGTAAATTTGCTGTCTCCTCAAAATAACTCAACACACAGCCATTAATGTCTAAACCAATGGCAACAAAAGTGAGTACACCCCTGAGTGAAAATGTCCACATTGAGCCCAATTAGCCATTTTGCCTCCCTGGAAGGTCTCAGGTGTGAATGGGGAGCAGGTGTGTTACATTTGGTGTTATCACTCTCACTCTCTCATACTGATCACTGGAAGTTCAACATGGCATCTCATGGCAAAGAACTCTCTGATGATCTGAAAAAAAGAAATGTTGCTCTACATAAAGATGGCCTAGGCTATAAGAAGATTACTAAGACCCTGAAACTGAGCTGCAGTACAGTGGTCAAGACCATACATCGGTTTAACAGGAAAGGCTCCACTCAGAACAAGCTTTGCCATGGTTGATCAAAGAAGTTGAGTGCACGTCCCCAGCGTTATATCCAGAGGTTGTCTTTGGGAAATAGACGTATGAGTGCTGCCAGCATTGCTGCAGAGGCTGAAGGGGTAGGGGGGTCAGCCTGTCAGTGCTCAGACCAAACGCCACACACTACTTAAAATTGGTCTGCATGGCTGTTGTCCAAGAAGGAAGCCTCTTCTAAAGATGATGCTCAAGAAAGCCCACAAAAAAATTGCTGAAGAGAAGCAGACCCGGGTCTTGTCCCCCTTGCGACACTGCATTGATTTATCTATTTGTTGAGCTCAACTTTTAATTACATGTAAGTGTTTCTGATCTTTTTATAATAAATCCACCAAACTGTATTTCACTATGTCGAGCCCTTTTCATTTTGTCCTATGACATCTTTTTTTTTTTTTTTTTTTACCACTTCAGTAGACTGCCTTCCAGGTCCTTTTTCACCTTGTCCTTCAAAAAGGAAAATTATGGCTCCTGTCACATCATTGTGGTAAACTTTTCTTTTAACCTTTATTGTTTTCAATTGCATATAAAACACAAAGCATACCAAAGGCATTTAAAAAACATAGCCAAAAATATTATCTCCCCTTCTCCTTAATTCTCTCTCCCCTCCTCCTGTCTTCTACCCTTATATTCCCTGCCCACCCATCCCCCTGTCCCCTCCCCTCCTCTCCTCCCACCCCCTCCCCTTCCTCTCCCTGATCTTTCTCCTTTCTTATTTAGCCTCTCCAGGCCATGATTGATCCATAATCCTTCGTTCTTTTACATTCCAACCACTTCCCCCAGATGTTTTGGTATTTATCTAGAGAGTCCTCCCCTATATGAACTGATTCTTCCATAATCCTCATCCACTCTACTTTACCCATCCACTCCTTCATTGTAGGGTCCTCTGGGGTTTTCCACAGTCTCGGGATCAGGCTCTTTGCTGCATTCAAAAGGAATGGAACTAACATGTTTTTGTACTGCTTTACCAGACTTTTTGTCGCATGAAATAAGCATTCCCAAGCCTCCCTTTTAATTTGTATTCCTGTAATTTTTATAATTTTTTTTCCAATAATCTCCTTCCAATATTCTACTGTTTTAGGGCAATCCCACCATAGATGTGCGAAAGTGCCCAGCATTTCACATCCTCTCCAACAGTTCGGGGAGGTCCCGCTGGTCATCCTTCCCAACCTCTGAGGTGTCCTATACCACTGAGCCATTCATTTATAATTAATTTCATTTGTCCCTTGATCCCTAGCCGATGAGCTAGCCAGCTTCAAAATCTTTTTCCTATATCCTCCCTCCAGAATGTTTCCCAGTTCTTCTTCCCATTTCTCTATGTAGGATGGGGTATCTGGTTCGACTTCTTTTATCAAGATTGTATATATTTTTGAGATACCCTGTTTTGTACTCTGTGGTGAACTAAATAGTCTCTCTATAGCCCTCATTTCCTCTGTCCCCCTCAGTGGCTGTGTAAGTGCCTATGTGAAGTGCTGAAGCTGCGTGTATCTCCACCTATCTAATGGTTTTCTTCCCCATTCTTTTATAATCTCCTCATATGTGAATATTCTATTTCCCACCATAATGTCTTGTAAAATTATTTCATCTTTTTTTGCCCATCGGCTAAAATAAATATATTCATCCTTCCCAGTTTTGAAGTACTCTGTGTTCAATAACAGGATTAATGCTCCATTATATTCCCATTTATACTGTTTACTTATTGTGTCCCATACTTTCAACGTGTTCCTTGTGATAATATTTGTGGTGCTGCTAATTTTCTAAATTTTTTTGGTATCCATATCATTTTCCCCAAATCCGCCTTACTTTGTGTTTTCACAATGTCCACCCACCATTTATCCCCTTCCTATCCATGTCAGGCTTGCCCGTCTCAGCTTATTTGGGTGCTCTTTAAGTTTATGTAATAATGGAATATAATTTGTTACATATAGTGTTCTCACTGACGACGTCAGCTTCACTCCCAGATATTCCATTTCCTTCTGATGCTATTTAAAGGGATATTTTAGTCGGACCTCTTCTTGCTCTTTTTTGAGGCAGGACATGTTCAGAATCTCTGCTTTGGAAGTATTTACTTTAAAATGTCATAACTTACCATATTGGTCTAGTTCTTCTATTATTTTAGGGATCATGATACTTGGTTCAGTGATATATAGCAAAACATCATCAGCATACGCAGCTACTCTGTGCTCCCTCTCCCCGATTCTTACGTCTCTAATTTCCCCATTCCTCCGTATCCTCTCCAAGAGAGGCTCCAGAGTCATCACGAATAGAATCGGAGAGAGGGGACACCCCTGTCTCGTTCCGTTACATAGCTCCACTATCAGTGATAGTACCCCATTCACTCTTACCCGAGCCACCGGTTGGGAATATAGGGAAGAGATCCACCTCATCATATTTTCCTGAATTCCAAAACACCTCAGTACTTCCCGCATAAAGCCCCAGTCGATTCTGTCAAACGCCTTTTCGGCGTCAATTGACATGAGTACGACTGGGGCTTCACTTCTATCTCCTGCCTGTAGAGCCAATAACGTCCTGAGGCAGTTATCTCTTCCCTCACTTCCCAGGGCAAATCCCATTTGATCTTTATGGATCCACCCTGGGAGAATCCATTTTAATCTGTCTGCAAGAATTTTAGAAAAGATTTTCATATCAGTGTTTATTAATGATATCGGTCTATAGCTCTCTGGCAGATCCGGGTCTTTATCTTCTTTTAATATAAGGGTTATGTATGCCATCAATGATTCTTTCCTTATTTTTTCTCCCTCCGCTAACTTGTTAAAATATTCCCAAAGTTTTGGAACCAAGATCTTTTGGAATTTCCTGTAATATAGGATCGTGTAGCCGTCTGGTCCAGGGCTCTTCCCCTGGGCCATATTATTTATTGCGTTCATTATTTCCTCCTTTGATATCGGTTCTTCCAAATAACTTGGTTCCTCTCTGGGGACTTTAGCTAAGTCCAGATCTTTTAAATATTCCCAGATTGTCTGACCCTCTTCCTCCTTTCCCCTTTCTTTCTCTTTCCCTTTAACCCTATATAGCTTACTGTAATCGGAATGAAACACTTTAGTGATCTCTGATGAGGAGTTTGCTATCTCTCCCTCTTTGTTTTTAATCTTTGAGATAAAAGTCCGGCTCTTTTTTTCTTTCACTTTCCTCGCCAACCACTTCCCTGACCTATTGCCCCATTGATATTTATCCCTCATTACCAGATGAATTGCCCTTCTCCTATCTGTCTCTATCAGCTCCGCTAGCTCTTCTTTTTTTCTAGTTATCTCCTGTCTTTCCGAGCTTCCATACCTTTTAACCTGCTTTTCTGCTTCCTGAATTTCCTTGTATAGAGTATCCATTTTTACCAACATATCTTTTTTCTTTTCTGCTCCCACCTTAATCAAGATCACCCTTATATAGGCCTTATGTGTCTCCCACAAGAGGGATCTGGATATTTCTGGTAAATCATTGACAGCAAAAAAACTTTCTAGTTCACTTCCCAAAGTTTCTACTATCTTTGGGTCCTGAATGAGTGACTCATTTAACTTCCACATCATTTCCCCTCGTGTCTCTACTCCTACCTCCAGTCTAACCCACACTGGAGCATGATTCGAGACTGTGGTGGCCCCAATTTTAACCCCCTTCATCATGGGTAACATACAATGCTCTATTAACACATAATCCAATCTAGAATATGAGCCATGTACAGTGGAGTAGTGTGTATAATCTCGACTTTCAGTGTTACTCACTCTCCATACATCTACCAATTGGTATTCCCTCAGCAATTTCCTCATAATATGCTGTCTATATGGTAACTTGTGTCTTGAGTGTCCTGTTGCATCTATCCGCGGATCCACACATATATTTAGGTCACCAGCCACCACCAGATGCCCTTCTTTGAAATCCCCCACTTTTTTTTCCCAAGAAGGCATCCGGGTCTTTATTTGGTGCATATATATTTGCAAAGGTCCAGTCCTCATTCCACATAGTCCCCCTTATAAACAGATATCTCCCCTCCGTATCTGCCATCTGTTCCTTTACCTTAAACATCACTTCTCTACTGAACCCAATGGCGACTCCCCTTGCTCGTCTCGAGGATGAGTCCCCATAGAACCAGCTGGGGAATTGAGTAGACCTTAGGCTAATGCCCGAAGCATAGGCAAAATGCGTCTCTTGTAGGCATATTACCTGCCCTCCCAGATATTGAAATTCTCTATTTACTTTATATCTTTTCAGCCCTCTGATGTTATATGTTATTATTTTTATTGTCTCCATGGGTCTTGCAGGGGAGTCGCCCCTATTTTCCACCTCCCTTGTTCTAGAAGAGGTAAACCGGCCAAGAGGAACCCTCTAACTCCCTCCCTCCCCTTCTTCTCCCCTCTCTCCCATTCCTATAGAGACAGCTATCCCTGTTCTTTCCCTTGCATGGATCTGGAGACACCGTAACCGAGGTACTTCCTCTAGCCCACACCTTTTGGAGAAGTTGACCGAGTTTCCTCGCCCACCGCCCACCCCATAACCCCCTCCCCCCAGTTCCCAGCTCTTCCCCATCCCTTTATTCTCTTCTCCTTGGCTATTATTGACCTTGTAATATAGAGGAAAGTAGGGGGTGGTGGAGGCAGGGATACCACCACTCTCCTTTCCTTAACTATCCCTCCCCCTCCTCCCCCGCTCCCCTCCCCTCCAAATCCATCTTCTTTCATCTGGCCCTCTTGCTCCATTGAGGGCTTTTTCATCCCATCCTGGTAGCGGTGGAGGTTGGATCTCCAGCTTCTCAAAAAAATCTTTCAAGTCCTCTGGGAACCTCATTACTGCTGTTCAACCATCTCTCCTCCCTTTTAGGCATGCAGGAAACCCCCACCAATAGGTTATATTAGATTTCCTCAAGTGCTCTGTTAGTGGCTTAAGCACTCTCCGTCTTGCCAATGTCTCTGAGGAGAGATCCGAGAACATTTGCAACTCCTCTTCCTCATATACTATTTTATCCATCTTACGAGTTTTCTCCATGATTCTCACTTTTTCCTCTGCGTAATGAAATCTTACTATTACATCTCGAGGGATGCTGGTCCCCCTGGATTGGAACCTGTTGATCCTGTTAACTCTATCTATCTTCACCTCTTCAGCTGCTCCCTTGTCCAATATTGTATTAAAGAGCCCTTTCATCACTCCTACTAACTTGTCGTCTTTATGTTTTTCTGATAAGCCTCTTATGCGTAAGTTCTTCCTGTGGCTTCTATTTTCTCGGTCTTCTAGCTTGTATGCTATATCTCTGTTTACCCTCTGTAATGTTTTCACTTCTTTGTCCAGTTCTTCACGTCTACGGTCTTGCACATCTAATCTTTCCTCCATTTCTTCCACTCTTTGCAGGACGTGACCAATATCTCCTCTCACTGCCGCTATATCCGTCTTCAGAGAGACTTCCATTTTAGTTAACATCTCTGTCAACATCTCTTTTATTTTAAAGGGACTGATTGGGGTCTCTCCTATCTTCTCTACTGCAGAGGTTTGACCAACTCCCCCTTTTTTCTTTGTGTCGCCGCTCTGTGTCTTTTGGGCTTTTGGGGTTTGGTTCTTCCCTCTTCCAGGGGGGTGCCTTCTATATTTCGTGGTTTAGATACTGGGGCTCCATGCCCCCTTGCAGGTCCTCCTCCCCCCTCTTCCCCTGTGGGACTTCCCTGACTCTCCTGGACACTAGTTTCGACCACCATGTAGCGTTGTATCCCCACCGGGCTCCCGATGGGCTGATTGCTTTTACTCAGAGCATTTTTATTTATTTTGCCCTTCATTTCTGTTTATTGTATTCCCCAGGGGGGTCTAGTGGGGTCCTACTGTGTTATGCCCACACTATATTAATTTTTCCAATGTCCTTACTGCTGTACACGCCCTCGATATCCTTTTTCTTTACCGGTCTTTACCGTCTGTATACAGTGTCATCCGCTGTATCAGCCCACTGTACTAATCAGAGGTTTTTGTTGTCCTAATTATATATTGGGCCCCAAGTAGTAATAAGGCCTGGGACTGAGCCAGAGAATAATAAAAAATAAAAAACCACAGGGGGGGAGGGGGGACACCCCCAAACCAATACCTCAGTCCACGGTTTAATTTACAGTACCTTTTCATCAAATTATCTTTCACAGTATGAGTAGATAAAAACACATTTCAGTACAGACAAGTTTTCAGTTTATAGCTACCACTCCGCTGGCTTCCTTTTTTTCTTCTGCGAGTCTTCTTCCGATCCAACTCCCCTTTCCTTCTTTCCTTCACCTCCTTCTTTTCTTTTTCTTTCACCACCTTCCTTTTGTTTTTTTTTGTCTGAGATGGGGATCCTGCTTCTAAGCATCAGCTACATCAGCTGGAGATGAATCCACTCACCGTAGCTCTGCTTGCTTACAACAATCTGGCACTGGAAATAAATCCAGTGCCGTTCTCTGTCCTTTGTGGGATAGGAGCCAGAGCTATGGCTGGGGGTATGGCTGGGGGTATGGAGTTCCACCGTCCATGCAGCTCTTAGCCTCCATGCCTGCTCCCTCCAGCCTTTTCTCTCCCTCTCACCTAGGCATCGGAGGCGAGAGCCGTGTCGCTTCAGTCACAGCCACTCTCCCCCATACGTGACTTCCATCCTTTCCTTGCTCTCCGGCTAAGAACTCTCTCTGCCCTCCGCTTGCCTCCATCTGTGCCGCCCCTCTCATTGGCGGCTTTCCCGGCGGGGCTGCCTAGGTCGCTACGGAGCATGAACGTGAGGCACAGCCCAGCATGGAGGAGTGGGGGGGGCGGTCCCTCGGGCAGCGTCACCACGTCTCTACACTCCTCCCATTCCAGTCGCGAGTTACATTCCCCCTTGTCCTATGACGTCTTGAATACACTTGAACATGCTTTTTTGGAAACAATGTGGTCTAACCAGGATCTGGTAAGCATATACATCTTTCGGTGGAGGATTTCACTCATTGACACAATATGATTTGGGCACTTGTCACTTAATTGCTGACAGTCACCTAGACACTTTATATCTGTGCACATTGAGTAGCCTAGCCTACACTGTCACTTGGATCAGCATATTTGCACATTGGCTACAAACTTTTTAGGTTAAAACCACTTGGACTTACTTGCGTGCACCAGACCCCCTGGTGTATACTACAATTATTTTGAACTTTATATATATATATATTTACATTATTCAATATTGCTGACAGTCACTGCGACACTTTAATCCTCAGATACCGAATCTTTAGCGCTCTGTGGTATTGTTTGTGACTATTTCACCCTGTATTCAGTTATTTTACATCACAATTTATTGATGGTTTTATTGTTTGCCTGAGTAGCGCTGCACTATATATCCCTTTGTTGTTCCAATTGTAGTCATATTGTCGTGCGAGCTGCTGTACTTGGGTTCTCAAGTAGTAAGCGCAGTATTTTCCTATTTTTATGTATTCCCAGGAATGCTCTGACCTGTTTTTTGGTTAGGGCCAGTTCTGTATGGCTTCTACTTTATTTAACTAAGGCTTCACTAGCCCCCTACACAGAGGCGTAACTAGAACCTTGGCCAGGGCCCTTCCCTCTTCTCACTGATCCTGGAGCCCTTTACTCCTATCGTGGGTCCCTTTTACTACGGTACCGCAGCGGGGCTGATAGTTCCCTCACTGGTGTCAGTAGTTTTTAATTTTTATTTTAATTTTATTATTTTTTTACCATTTTATTTTATCTCTTTTACAATTTTTTACAATTTTTTTTTGTAGGAGCTCTGTTGGGGGGCTTTGATGAGATATCAGGGAGGAGCAGGAGAGAGGAGGGCGGAAGACAGCAGCTCTATGGGGGGACCAGGGAAGCACACAGGAACCCTGGGAACAGCAGAAGGCAAATAAACTGGATAGAGGAAAATGGAGGAGATTGGGCCCTCTAAATGCCACCCCCGCAATCCCTCCTATTCAGGTGGTGCACCACCACATTATGGGTGTCAGGTCCGAGCATTCCTAGATGAACAGTTTCCTGGAAAGTGGATTGGTCATCGTGGGCCAGTTGAATGGCCCCCAAGGTCTCCCGATCTGACCCCCTTAGACTTTTATCTTTGGGGTCATCTGAAGGCAATTGTCTATGCTGTGAAGATACGAGATGTGCAGCACCTCAAACTACGGATACTGGAAGCCTGTGCTAGCATTTCTCCTGCGGTGTTGCTATCAGTGTGTGAAGAGTGGGAGAAGAGGGTTGCATTGACAATCCAACACAATGGGCAGCACATTGAACACATTTTATAAGTGATCAGAAACTTGTAAATAACTCATGAAAGAATAAAGTTACGTTAAAACCAAGCACACCATTGTTTTTCTTGTGAAATTCCCAATAAGTTTGATGTGTCACATGACCCTCTTCTTATTGAAAAAACAAAAGTTGGATTCAAAATGGCTGACTTCAAAATGGCCGCCATGGTCACCACCCATCTTGAAAAGTTTCCCCCCTCACATATACTAATGTGCCACAAACAGGAAGTTAATATCACCAACCATTCCCATGTTATTAAGGTGTATCCATATAAATGGCCCACCTTGTATATTGGTGTCCCCTTGCTGACTTTACTAAGGGCCCCACCAGATCCATAGCAATCCATTCAAATGGCACCTCAATTATGGGCAGGGGTACCAGGGGGTTTCTGTAGTGTGTCACCGGGGCGGTTAACAGGCAAGTGGGGAAGGACGCACAGTACCTTTTTACTTCAGCCTTTACCCCTGGCCAGTAAAACCGGTCAGTTATCCTGGCTTCTGTTTTTTCAGCCCCCAGGTGTCCCCCCAGTGCATTGTTGTGGGCTACATCAAGGAGCATCCCCCAATACAACTGAAGAACCAGCAACTGCTGTACAATCTCCCCTTGGTTTCAGCTACTCTATAAAGCAAGTCCTCATTCAATACAAAGTGAGGAAACCTTTGGTCTGCACCAGGCACTTGTGGGTCTCCATTAATAACTGACTCCTGCTCTTGAGCATTGACCAAAGTGGGATATTGTAACTGGGCGGTGCCGAACACACCCCTGGACGCCCCTAAGTCTGGGTGCACTAGCCTAAAGGAAGATTCCCCTTTATCCTCAATTAGGGTCTGCAATGGGAAAGGTTCCTCTTCATCCTCCCCC
The DNA here is from genome assembly GCA_018402905.1 of Glandirana rugosa. Classification (NCBI taxonomy): domain Eukaryota; kingdom Metazoa; phylum Chordata; class Amphibia; order Anura; family Ranidae; genus Glandirana; species Glandirana rugosa. The sequence goes on along the minus strand of BLSH010338363.1, from coordinate 203,914 downwards.
AACATGACCTGTACCGGATCCCCCCCCCAAAAAAAATTCATTGCATTGTGACCTTGAAGATGAGCATTATCAATCACATTCAAATTTTCTGCAATGTCATTATCAATGACAGAAACCTCAACAGTGGGGATGTTTGTTGTGGGTGGTTCTGGACCAGACCCCTCGCGGTTTCAGAAGGCCCAGTGTCCCCAGTTTTCTTGGCTGTCCTGAAGCCCCCTCTGTACCTGGTTCCATAGTTCAATAAACAACAGACCGTCACGCCCCACTATGATGTCATGTATCAGAATTTTTACCACCCCAACTTCTTCTGTCACTGAGGTACAGCCATAGGAAGCAGGCACCGGAACCAGGGGACATTCATTGGTGTCCCCATGGATACACACTACCCGTAGAGTCTTACCTACCGGGCCAAGTCTCTCGATCACCCTGGCATGTACCAGTGTCACCATGCTGCCGGAGTCCAGTAGAGCCATGGCAGGAAGGTGGTTCACCCACACTTCACACTCAAACCACCCTCCAGCCAGGTCAAGATGGACTGGCACATGCTCTTTGGATATAGAAAGAGCTTCTCCTGCCAGCTCTGCACTCCATGGGCTCCTCCTGAAGTGGGCACTGTGCCTGAGTAAATCCCCAGGACCGGCATTGCCAACACTGTATTTCCCTCCTCTTGTGGCAGGGTCCGACCTCTGAGGGCTTGGCACAGTTGAGGCCAGGATGTGGTTCCAGGGTCTGGCAGGGCTTCCCTTCTAGGTGCTGTGACTGGCCTAGTTGTCCTTGGTGTGGGTTCCCGACGCTTGGCAGGCCAAAGCAGGTCCTCCGCCATGGTGTATCTTTCAACCAACTCTACCAGCTAGTCTGCTGTTGTAGGGTCTCCAAGGCTTACCCAGTGCTGCAGGTCATCTGAAAGGGACCGCAAGTACCAGTCCATCACCACCTATTCCACCATTTCCAGGCCTGTCAACTTTTCTGGTTGCAGTCATTTTTTGACCAGCTGTACCAGTTCATGCATTTTGGACCTGGGTGGTCGGTCAGGTTTGTACCTCCAGTGGTGCACCCTCTGAGCCCGGATGGCTGTGAGCACTCCCAGAGAGGCCAGGATCTCTGTCCTTCAGATGCTCATAGTCCCTAAAGTGCTCGGTTGGCAGGTCAAAGTAGGCCTTTTGTGGGTCACCGGTAGGGAAAGGGGAGATAATGCCAGCCCATTGGTCATGGGGGCACCCCTCTCTCCACTATACTCTCAAAGGTAGTGAGGAAGGCCTCTATGCCATTGCTGGGTGTCAATTTTTTGTAAGAAATGGCTGGCCTTCACAGATACGTGGTTGCCAGTGGCAATGATCGCTTGCTCTCGTCCCTGAGCCTCCTGCAAGGCAGCCACCTGTGCTTGTGTGGACTCCTGCTGGGCAGTAAATTGGGTGGCTAGCAACCGTGTGTTTTCTTGCTGTGCAGCTACAGCCTGTGCTAGGGCCTGCTGTTGCTGAGCTATCGCTTACCAAGGCCTGCTGCTGAGTCACGGTGGCTTGCACAAGTGCCTTGATGACCTCCTTCATGTCTTTTCCTGCAGTTTCCACTGTCTCTTTAAATGTCAGTTTCAGATTTAAATGTTTTTTTGCGGCTGCAATGCACTCTGCCCACATCCTTCGCCAGTTGTAATATTTGGGGGGGGTGTAGCTCCACAGGATCCATCGCAAAGGCGGTAAACTTTAAACAAAGAGGCTTTTGTTTTCAACAGAAAATCCGAAGTAAGGCTTCTAGCAGCACACAAGAAAACATACAAAAGAAAGTCTACTTCTCTTCAACACAAAGTACAAGTAAAAAGGCACATACAGTTCATGGGTGGGTCTTCACCCCAAAGTTTAGCACAGTCCACATCGGTTTTGTTTTTAGCAGACCAGCAAACCCACAGCTTTCCAAGACAGGTGTCTCCACACAACTCCTCCTCAACTCCCCACCTAACACTACTCCCTGTCTTTAAGAAATGCTTTCTTGGAGGCTCTTAACCCTGTGTGTGCTGGAGTCCCTGTAGTCAGTAGTGGAGGCCCTTTTCCCACCCCAATGTCACTTCAGGGCATCCGAAATTCCGGGTCCCAAATACCTCTCTACTAACACCCAGAGAACTGCGAGTCAGTCCTCTCCTTAATATGGCTGTCCTGGGAATTCTTCACCCATCTCAGGTGACCCCCTGAATACTTCCAAACTGGGACCATAACCCGAATACTGGTGTTATATAGCACCCATCCAGGACCTAACCATGGCGTCCTGTACAATAGGTACATAGGTTAAAAAAAGACACAAAACCATCTAGTTCAACCAATAGTAAAAAAAAAAAAACAGCAAAACAAGATCCAATTTGCGTCAGCAAGGGAAAAAAATCCTTCCTGATTCCCCCAAGAGGCAATCAGATGATCCCTGGATCAGCTTTACCTATGAATGTTAGTATCCAGTTATAGCACTAATATATCACCATGCAGCTTATGTATCACAGTAAGGATGAAGTTCATGTTCGGATCGAACGTATGTTCGATCCGAACATCCCCTGTTCACTAGTTCGGATTTCCCGAACATTATGGGGCCCCATAATGTTTTAAAAGGGCGGCGGAATACCGCCCGCTGATTGGTCAAAGCATGCACATGACCTGCATGCTTTGGCCAATCAGCGAGCGGCCTGCTGTGAGAGCTTTGATTGGCTAAAGGCAGGATGCCTTTAGCCAATCACTGCACAGCAGTCTCAATCCACGGCCCACACTATATAAAGCCGCTCGTACAGTGGCTCTATGATAGTGTGTCGGCGCTGCTTGTACATAGAGCTTGTAATAGAGATATGATGATCTCTGGATATATGGGAATACTTAGTACAGATGGTAAGTGAGTACTGTATATTACCATCTTACCATCTGTACTAAGTATTCCCATTATATCCAGAGATCTTCATATCTCTATTATATGCTTACTTATAAATTTACCTACTCCTGATTCTATCCACTGTGCCTACGGTGCTGGGGGTGATTCCCAAAATCTTCCCCATCACCTGACATACTAGGTATCTCGCTTCCACAGTGGTATACATCACACCATATATAGGAGATTATCATTTTACATCCTAATAACCTCATCCTTTATAGCTTTCATATACGCCCAGGTCCGTAAAACATATTATAGTTATGTTGATATAGCACCACATCATCCTTCCGTGATTCGATTTTCACTGATCCAACTGATTGTTTTTCTATCTATGTCTTCGTTTTTTTTTTTCCTAATCAAATGATGTTTTCTTGTCACCCTTGCATAATTGATTCTAATCCCCTTGGGTCATGTATATGAATGTTATACAATATATATCAGCGCCTACCTATGTGCAAACAAACATGATAGTAAATCACAGTGAATAAATAAATATAATATATATATACCTCTCTGTGCTGATTATGACTCAGGAGGGGGGCTGCTGTAACTCAGGTCGTAGACCTGCTTAATACTGGATATACAAATATCAGCGCCAATCCCCAAACAGAGAATCCAAACACCCATAAAGTCCACAAAAGTTCATAAATGTAAACAGTTCATAGAGTGTAAATCGTGCTCCAAATAAAGTGCTCCAAATAAAGTGCTCCAAATAAAGTGCTTCTTCAGTGCTCAAATAAACATGCAGGTGAAATAGTGAGGCGTGACTGGTGACCCCCTATATTGCCCGCACTCACCAGATGCTATGGATCCACTGCTTTTCAGTCAGTGGATCAAACAGGCTGAATGGGGTAAACTCCAATCCAACCAGGACCACAAACCGGGAAATCCAAAACTTCAGGCACTCAAAAGAAATAGAGAGATTCCATAGTGCAAACTGCTGATCAACAATTTTATTGCGCAAATTTAAAAGCTACTTGCAAAATCGGTCTTTAAAACAAGCATCAGATCAGTGCGTACTCATTCCGTGGGTTGTGTGGCGTGCGTTCCAGCTCACAACCACGCTGACGGAAGTGACGTCAGTGACCGCGACAGACCCGGAAGTGACGTCAACGCGTTTCGCTCGTCATAGGAGCCTCATCACGGACGATCTTCCTGTCTGTCGCTTCCACCGTATATCTCCATGGGTCCGCCTACCGGCGCAACTGCACCAATCAGAACGGATCACTAGGAGAAAACTATCCGGGAACTGTCGTGGCCCCTAACACCATCTACTCCCATCTAGCGGCCACCCAGCAGAACGCACCTCACAGACCTTCATTAATAAAAAGAAACATAATATGACACCCTATGGACAATACCCACAGTACTGCAGAGACTAAACCAGCACTGATGAACTCAAAGGCACACCAATAAGCTCCCGCAGCACTAAAGTAGGTCCAGTGAGTGTCAAATGAACAGTTGTCAATTATTAAACATATATATATATATATATAATGTAGAGCATCACACAAAATTCCCTGCATGAAATACTCTCCGTGTACAGATGGACAAATTATCTGATGGCAAATGCATTAAATTAAAAACATTAAAAAACATTAATTTCTACTCCCTGGTGACGTATTTATATTGAATATATTGTGGGGATACGCCCCCACCTCAATACTACCTTCCACTACTAAAAACTGTCATAAACAGCAAAGGACAGTTACCAATTGGAGAGGAAGCAATTGACATCCAGGTCCACATTTAAACCCTGTGGAACCAAAGTACGTAATCTGTGGATCCACTGGGATTCGTTCTGGGATATGGCCTGGGTCATATTGCCACCCCTCCAATGTCTCTCGACTCTATCGATCCCACAAAAATAGAGATGTCTAGGATCCCTATCATGAACTAATCTAAAATGGTTGGACAGGCTGTGATGCCTAAAACCCTTTTTTATATTCACCACATGTTCACGCAATCTAACCTTCAGTTTGCGTGTCGTGCGGCCCACATATTGTAGGCCACAAGTGCAACCCAAAAGGTAAGTCACGTGGGTGGTGTCACAGGAAATGAACTTTTTAATCGCATAAGTCTTCCCTGTGACTGTGGATTCAAAGCTATTCGTGTATCGTTTTCTAAACCTCGAAAGGTGCAGATAGAACATCTACCACAGCTGTAAAAGCCCACACTATCTAAGAAGGTGAAGGTTTTCTGGGGTGGATCAACTACATTGGGTGCTAGCTTTAATCTCAGAGAGGGGGGTTTAGTGTAGACAAAGCGCGGTTTAGTTGGCAAAATTTGAGCCAATTCTTTATCTCTCATCAACAAAGGCCAATGAGTCTTAATTATCTTTTCAAATTGTCTATACTCTCTGAAAAATGGCGCCAAAAAGGATATACTAGGGTCAAAAGAGTAGGTCTTAGGTGATTGAAACAAGGATTCTCTGTCCAAGCCTCTCACTGAGTCTCTAATAGTTGCAAGCTTGTTATAACTATAGCCCTTTTCTACAAACCGTTGCATGATGGTTTCCACCTGCTTGTCATAGTCATCTACCCTGGCACAATTTCTCCTAATTCTCAACATTTGTCCCTTGGGGATGCCATCAAGCCATTTGGGATGATGGCAACTCCCCAAGGGAATGTAGCCATTCCTGTCTACTTCCTTAAAAAAAGGTTTTAGTAAACAGCTTATTCCCACTGATGAAAATGGTCAAATCTAGATAATTAATGCTTTCGTCTCCTATTTGTTCAGAAAAGGAGATATGTAATGGGTTGTCTCCCATTTTCTGGATGTACTGCATTAGGGATTCTTTAGGACCTGCCCATACAATTATGATGTCATCTATATATCGTCTGAACATTTTGAGTTCAGGGGGAGGGTTGGCAAAGATGGCTTTTTCTTCCCACCAGCTCATTACCAAATTGGCTACTGATGGGGCATATTTAGCCCCCATTGCCACACCTTTGATCTGTCTAAAATACCTCTTATCAAACCAAAAGAAATTGTGACTCATGGCTAAACTCAAAAGATCCACATCAATGTTTTTTGTTCTGTAACTAATTCTGTATCATCTAATGCCCATTTGACCGCTTCTATGGCATGGTCCTGCTGAATACTAGTATATAATGAATTAACATCTATACTCGCCAGTAAACAGTTGTTTTCAATCACCATTCATTTAAGCGCCACCATGAGATCCTTGCCATCCTTAAGATAAGCAGGGTATTTCTTTGTTAATGGTTGTAGAAACGTATCTATATATTCACCTGTTCTAGCGAACAGGGAATCCACCCCACTTATAATAGGTCTCCCCGGGGGTTTAGTAGGGTTCTTGTGTATTTTTGGAAGCTGATGTATCACTGCAGTTTTTGGTGCATCCGGAATCAAATATCTCGCTTCTCTCTTGTTAAGAATCCCTAGCTTTTGACCTTTCTGTATTATCCTTTTGAGTTTGGCCTTGTATTTGTTAGTAGGATCACTCTTCAATTCTACATATGTTTCTTTATCGTCTACCAGTCTATGAATTTCTTGGATATAATCTGATTTATTTAGAATCACTACTCCCCCCCCCCCCCCTTGTCTGCCGATCTAATTACGATATCTTTCTTTTTTTCCAACTCGCTGATACTAGCATCGATATCTTTTTTATGTCTTACTGATTTAACTTTAAGTTGGTCTATATCCTGTTCAACAGCTTGTTTAAAGCTGTCAACGAAATGGTTCCCTCCCACCTTGGGATTAAAAACCGAACGGTTTCTAAGTGCTGTATGCTGATGTTGACTATGATTGACTTTAGCATTAGTAGAATGGTGCAGAAAATATTTTTTTATATTTATCTTCCTCACAAATTTTTGTAAATCAATAAAAAGATCGAATTTTCTCAGATGTTGATCAGGAGCATACTTCAATCCAAGACTGAGGAGGCGGTAATCTGCCTCAGTCAACTCAGCAGAACTTAGATTAAAGATACCCGACTTTAGTTAGTTCTTTTCCTTTTTCCTTTTACCTCCTCTACATCCTCTTTTTCTTTTTCGTATATGAGATCTGTTTCTATTGGATAAGGACCTGGTGGGTACCAGGATCTCATCTCTCCTTCTGCCGGGGGATAAGTATAATTTCTGTTTTCTCGACCTCTCCAATTGGGAGCCCCTCTTCCCCTCCTCGGGGGAAAATTTTGTGTGATGCTCTACATTATATATATATATATGTTTAATAATTGACAACTGTTCATTTGACACTCACTGGACCTACTTTAGTGCTGCGGGAGCTTATTGGTGTGCCTTTGAGTTCACCAGTGCTGGTTTAGTCTCTGCAGTACTGTGGGTATTGTCCATAGGGTGTCATATTATGTTTTATTTTATTAATGAAGGTCTGTGAGGTGCGTTCTGCTGGGTGGCCGCTAGATGGGAGTAGACGGTGTTAGGGTCTGCGACAGTTCCTAGGATTTTCTCCTAGTGATCCGTTCTGATTGGTGCAGTTGCGCCGGTAGGTGGACCCATGGAGATATACGGTGGTAGCGACAGACAGGAAGATCGTCCGTGATGAGGCTCCTATGACGAGCGAAACGCGTTGATGTCACTTCCGGGTCTGTCGCGGTCACTGACGTCACTTCCGTCAGCGTGGTTGTGAGCTGGAACGCACGCCACACAACCCACGGAATGAGTACGCACTGATCTGATGCTTGTTTTAAAGACCGATTTTGTAAGTAGCTTTTAAATTTGCGCAATAAAATTGTTGATCAGCAGTTTGCACTATGGAATCTCTCTATTTCTTTTGAGTGCCTGAAGTTTTGGATTTCCCGGTTTGTGGTCCTGGTTGGATTGGAGTTTACCCCCTTCAGCCTGTTTGATCCACTGAGGCACCCAACACACCGCACGCAAGGTCGAGTGTTGGTGCGACTGCCTTCACTGCAGTCACTGGCGCTGTCTGGGCCTTCACTGTAGTTGCGCAAAGCGAGCAGTATCCTCGGAGTAGTGCCTGCTAGAAGGACAGACAGCGATGGTGGCATATAGAGGTACCCAGGTGGATGGCCGCGTTGACGTGGTTAG
>BLSH010338363.1:153212-167519 GCA_018402905.1 Glandirana rugosa | reverse complement strand
TTTCGCCACTAACCAAAAACCGCAGGGCATCCACCGATCTGACTGTCTTTCAGAGTGTATACACCATAGGGGCATAAGTCTTCTTACATAAAAACCCCACACTAAAGTGTATATGGGTACCATACAAGTTCGTTGTATAGTAAATAACTGCTGAAACATTTTTTTTTTTTAACATTAAAGGGGCTTTGAACACCGTTTTATATTTTATAAGGTACCTGAGTTGTACGGAGAGTCGTTTATCGAACCCCACAGATGAAAGGTTTTACCTTTAACCATTTCTACCCCAGGATTCCAAGAGAGCTCTGATATAATCAGTCCTTACGACACAACGGAGGGGTTAACATGTTTTAAACGTTCTTCCTCCCGGGTATCCCTAAACGGCGTTGTGTCCTAAGGGGTTTTTATGTGTTACATATGTTTTTTCATAGTTTCTTTTAAACATTAAATAATCAAGTTTCAATTTTGGCAGTGTACTGCCCATTACAATACTTTTTTGTATACATTGTGTATTTTTGGGGAATCCTGTGTTGCGGCAAATCCCTATGGGCCCTCCTTCTTGCAAATTTTGTACAATTGGGGAGGCAACACAGCATTCCTGACTAATATAGTCTCGAGAGAACCTTAGGACCCCATCTTTACCAATTTCCATTTTGGAAAGTAGACACCCCAAGCTATTTGCTGAGAGGCATGTTGAGTCCATGGAATATTTTATATTTTGCCACAAGTTTCGGGGAAATTACAATTTTTTTTTTTTACAAAGTCGTCAATAAATGATATGTTGCTTGAACATACCATGGGTATATGTGAAATCACACCCCAAAAATACATTCTTCTGAATACGGGGATACCACATATGTGAGACTTTCTGTCAGTCTAGCCACCTACGGGACGCCAAAAACCAATCACCGCTTTCAGGCTTTCGAAGTGCGTAAGAAGCTGATTCCTCACGCCCTATCACAGTTTCGGAGGCCATGGAATGCCCAGATAGCAGAACCCCCCCAAATTACCCTATTTTGGAAAGTAGACACTCCAAGCTACTTGCTTACAGGCATGTTGAATATTTTGCACATCTCACTTTTTGTCACAAAGTTTTGAAATTTGAAAAAAGTAAAAAAAAAAAATTCTGTTTATTTCATCATTTTCCAAAACAAATGAGAACTGCAAAATACGTACCATGCCTCTTAGCAAATACCTTGGGGTGTCTACTTTCCAAAATTGGGTCATTTGGGGGGGGGTTTGTGCTATCTTGACATTTCAGGGCCTCCAAAAACATGATGGGTACTGAGGAGTAAAATCACATTTTATGCCCTTAGAAAGCCTGAAGGCGGTGATTGGTTTTCGGGGTCCTGTACGCGGATAGGCTCCCAAAAAGTCTCACACATGCGGTATCCCCATACTTAGAAGAAGCAGCAGAATGTATTTTGGGGTGTAACTCCACATATATCCATGGCATGTGCGAGCAATATATCATTTCAGTGACAACTTTGTGTAAAAAAAAATAAAAATAAATACAATTTGTCATTTCCCCGAAACTTGTGGCAAAATATAAAATATTCCATGGACTCAACATGCCTCTCAGCAGATAGCTTGGGGTGTCTACTTTCCAAAATGGGGTCATTTTGTTTTGTTTTTTTTTTGCTATCTGGGCATTTCATGGCCTCCGAAACCTGGATAGGTAGTGATGATTGAAGGCATAAATTTTCGCCCTTAGAAATCCTGAAGGTGGTGATTGGTTTTTGGGGTCCTGTACGCGGATAGACTCACAAAAAGTTGATATCATGTCAAGTGCATAAAAACCAAACATGACATGCTTTAAAAATGACGCACACCCGTGAAGCGGCGGCAAACTATATACATTTTTCAAAGCCTTTAAAACACTTTAGATCTGCAGAGGAGGTCTACTGCTAGAATTACTGCCCTCGATCTGATGTTTGCGGTGATACCTCACATGCATTGTGAAATTATTGTCTACATACGACACAGTACTGACGCTTGCTTCCACCTTTGCGCGCGTGCATGGCGGGCAGGGGTGCATTTTTTTTTTTTAATTATTCATTTTGCTTTTTTGTTTTATTTTTACACTGTCCCTTACATTTTTTTTATAATTTTTTATCATTTTTATTTTTATCACAGGGATTTTAAATATCCCCTATGATAAAAATAGGTGTTGTCGCATATATTTATTTTTAAAATTTGGGGTCTACTAAACTCTAGATCTTTCCCCAGCCCTTAAAGCATCTGACCACACCAAAATTGGTTTGATAAGATGCTTCCCCAATTTCCCAATGGCGCTGTTTATATCTGGCGAAACCGAAGTCACAAAATGCTCATAGCCCCCAGTTTCTTAGGCCATGGAGATGATTGGAGACATTCTAGTCTTCAATCAGCTCTATGGTAAGCTGGCGGAACCACCAGCTGCAGAAGGCCAGCAACATACTAGTATGTCGCTGGTCCTTGTTGGGCATATATTGTAATGTTCTTTTTTTTCATGCAGCCTGTGGGTTAAATGAAAAAAAAAGAATCAATCGGTGGGTATGCCCACCATTAGAAAACCTCCCTTCATCCTACTTCTAATGGTGGGCATAGCCACTTTTTTAAAAAATATATACCAGAGCATAGGGGCAATCCGCCCCAATTTCCAGCCACTGCCCCTATGCTCCGGTATATTTGCTCTTTTTTTTACCGTGGTGGTGAAATCACCTCCAACAGCGCTGGAGTCGCTGCTTTATATATGGTGGGAGCAAACGCTATTGCTGTCACCCTAAATAAATCAGCATTGAAGCTGGCGTACCTGAAAATCAAATAAAGATTAATAAAAACAGTAACACATAAAAAAATAATATTCCTGCTAAGAATAAAAAAAAAAAATTAAATGTTACATAAAAACATTGCATACCTGCAAAAAAAAAACCCACTATAATAAACTGCAACAAAACATTACAGATATGCATAAACAACACTAGAGAGAGCAATAGAAAGAGAATAGAGAGAAAATAGAGATAGAAAAGCAAGAAACGTACAACTGTTTTTGGTTTTTATTTTTTTGGTTGTTATAACTTTTTTTTTTTGGTACGCTTTTTTTTTTATAACAACGAGCAATGAACAGTAAAGGTTAGGGTCTCCAAAAATGCGGTGACATCTTTGGAGACCCTGTGTCCTATTTCTGTGTAGTGCTGTTCCCTACGCTAATACTCAACTAGTGAATGGTAGTGCCCGAAACAGTCACCGATGCAGACACCAGGCTGGTTCAAACAGGTGGGGCAATAATATCGGGTGTCACGCCTGTATCCGAGTCGTCGGCAGACACAACATCTTTTTTGGGGGTATCGTTGGGTAGGAGTACCAGGGATGGCATGTGGATAATGCTGTCCATGCAGCCGGCTCACTGTATGTGGATTGGCAACATGGGGTGCAGAACCATCTGCGGGAGAGGTCCTGACGCTTTGTATAGCACAAAAGCGTTCAGCAAATCCAATTGAAATAAGTAAACAGACACTTTTTTGTACCAGAGTCTGGACTTACGGCAATTAAGTATGGCGCCAATAACTGGTCATTGGGGTCCACCCCTCCTACATTAAGGTTATGTTGGTGGACACAGAGGGGTTTCTCCACAACACCAGTCGCCATTCTAATTTGGATAGCCATGTCTGCATGAATGGAGGAAAGAACGAAACCATTCTTTATATCCCTCCACTTCATCATGAGCAAATTGCCATATCTCAAGCAGGCTCTCTCCCCCCGACTAAGGCGGGAATCTACCAGCCGTTGGGGGAATCCCCGGCGATTAGGTCGCACGGGGCCACATGCGCCAATTTGGTGATCAAGTAAGTGACTAAAAAGTGGCATGCTTGTGTAGTAATTGTCCACGTACAAATGGTACCCCTTTCCGAATAAGGGTGACACCAAGCTCCACACAATTTTGCCAGCACTCCCCATGTAGCCTGGGCATCCTTCCGGCTCTACGTGGCTATCTTTGTCCTCATAAACCATAAAACTACATGTATAGCCTGTGGCCCTGTCACAGAGCTTATACATCTTGACCCCGTATCTGGCACGCTTGTTGGGGACGTACTGTTTGAAAACAAGACGGCCAGCAAATTTAATTAGGGACTCGTCAACGCACACAACTTGGTTGGAAATAAAATGTGCTGTGAACGTCTGGTTGAAGTGGTTTATGAGGGGCCGAATTTGTAGAGCCGGTCAAATTCAGGGTCCCCATATGGACGACCGAGTTGATTGTCACTGAAGTGCATGAACCGCTCGTATCATGTCCTGGCCATGGAAGCAGAGGAGACATACTGTACATCTGATGAATTGAGTCAGTGGAACAATATAACCGCAATTCAGGTAGTTTATGTATGCCCATGTTGAGGGTAAGGCCCAGAAAGGTCTTAAATTCGGAAACCATAATTGGTTTCCAATTTCTGGCAAGTGACAAATGGGGATTAGCGGCAATGTATTGACCAGCATATAAATTGCTTTGGTCCACAATAGATGTATAGAGATCTTCGGTGAAATACAGCGAAAAAAAATCAATGGTCCTAAAATCAACTGTATTCACCTGAATTCCGGGATGGGCAGTGAATGGGGGAATGACGGGCACTGCATCAGTGGTGGGTTGCCAATCAGGGTTTGCAAACGCGTCAGAAGGGCACTATGGGTTCTGCGGGCCTGTGTTCGTCTTCTTCGTGGCTGCGGGGCATTACTCGTGCTAGCCACACCAGCTTGAACTGCACTTATGGGACTCACTACATCACTAAGTGTTACTGCAGTTCTAGTTGTATGACCAGGATGTACTAGACCGCTGGTGCTTGCCAGGTCACCAGAAGGAGTAGCGGCACTAGTACTATCTCTCTGCTCCATACGAGAACCCTGCGGTTCTTGCACCTCAGCGACAGCTAAACGGGATCTGGTACGCCTGACCTTAGCAGGGACCACCCAGTCGTCAGCGCTATCTGTCATGGAGCCGCTGTCGTATACTAACTCGTATGATGAGTCTGAATCTGACAGTGTGGCTTCCCCATAGCTCTCATCTGTCATACTCACCAACGCGTAGGCCTCTTCACTAGTGTACCTCGGATTAGACATGGCCTCTAAATTTATAGGTGCACTAGTGTGACTCACAGGCAAAAAAGTGTACCTGGTTGTCAGAGCCTGTGTCAAGTCACTACCAAAATCACTGTCAGAATTTGCAGGGATTGGGCGTGATCTCTGCGAAGGCTGCAGATATGTGTGTTGTGTTTTGTAAGTGACAGCGATCTATTGATCCTGCACTTGGGTGGGCTGGGCTGGTCAGAGAGGCTAAACGCAGGTGCTAGCAGTTATCTGGGCTCATCCTGCTAACACTGCATTTTTTTATAACACTAATCTAAGGGGAACGCTAATATAGATCTGATCAGATAGCAGATATTGATCTGATCAGATACTGCAATAGTATCTAACACCTACTGTACCTAATGTTTGTGTGTGCGTGTCAGAGTACCTAACTAACTGGCCCTGCCTGGTGTTTACACTGACCTTAACGCATGCTAAAACCTAACTGGGGTCACCGCCGGGGGAGTGGGGGTTAACACCTATAAAAGGTAAATAAAATAATATACGGCGGGTAATCTGATGGGGAAAAAAACTAGCTAGCTAGCGTCACCCATGACACTTATACGGTGATCACAGGTGATGGGGCAATTAAGGGGTTAAAAACTTAATTGGGGGAACGTGGTCTGGACATGGCCGAGTGAAGCAGCATCTTTGCAGAGCTCCTGGCCTTCATCCATCTACCCATAACTGAGACTGTAGATTTTGAACCAATTTTTACTCCGGCATGTACTCGGCGAGGAGGAGGAAAGGGAAGAGTGCCAGAAAGGCAGTGAAGAACTCTCCGTGCGGCAAAATCACGAAGTTTCTCTCCCACACACAGACGGCCTCACCTCACCTCAACATGGCGGCATTGATAGACTCGCTGCACGTGTCCTAACTGCTGCAGGGACCCGCGGTCTCAATGGCACACTCTTCAGCCTCGAACACCTTCTCGGATGTCTCGGCTGCCTTGCACATGAACACACAAGGGTCTCCCTGCCCTCTGCATATGCCAGGAGCAGACACCAAAATAAGGGCACTTTTGCAGGCGCTCCCCACCAGAATGGACATAGAGGCCCTTATAGGGCGCCTGGAGGCCACCCTTCACAAAGACATTACAGCTGTTAAGACCGATATACAAGCCCTGTCCACCCGGCTCACCTCAGAGGAGGCATCGGTATTGGCTCTAGAAGACAGTATGGTGACACTGGAGGCCAAGGTAGCAGCGCAGACCTCCACGGCAGTAGGTCTCCAGCTACAGCTTGAAGAAATGGAGGACCGGAGCCGCAGAAACAACTTGAGGCTCCAGGGCCTACCTGAAGTGACGGGGCCAGAAGACCTGCGAGAATCAGTGACAGCGATGTTCCGGGATGTAGCGGGCGACGCCTTCCCAGCCAACCTGTCTTTCGACTGCATACATCGGGCACTGGGCCCATGATCACCCGATCCAGAAAGGCTGAGAGACGTGGTATGCAGAATACACCACTTCACCCACAAGGAGGTTATCCTGAGGAAGGCATGGGAAGCGGGAGATGTGGAGTTCAACGGGGCACCCCTGAGTATACTCCCGGATCTGTCCCGAGCTACACTTCAACACCGGGCGATGTTAAAACAGGTTCTAGAGGCTGCGCGTCAGACCAGAGCAACATATCAGTGGGGCTTCCCGCTCTCGGTCACCTTCAGGAGGTCTCAACAGTCCTTCACTCTCCGCACGCCAGCCGAATTGCCGACCCTATTTGAGTTCTTAGACACTGCTCCGGTGACCATCCCGGATTGGCTTTGGCTCCTCCCAAGGTCATCTCCCAGACAGACCGGTCATCTGGACACCACCAGGGGCAGAGACTCTGCCTACCCGAGGCCGCAACGGAACAGACGTCGGCTGCGTGCTCCTTCCTCGGACGAGATGAGGGAAGCATAAAGACTAAGTAACCGGGAACACTGGGAGCTCTTCAGACTAGCTGCCTACACTGACCGCGGGGGTGACTCTGCAGATCCGGTGAGATAAGAAACCATAGCCTGGTGTACAACCCCCATGTAGGCTTCACCTGCTGGGGCTAGCTCACCCGCTATACAGTCACCCTCACGGGGCCTGAACATGCCTTTATGCTGTAATGTCCCGGAGCTACTGCCCCTGGCTGAAACTGGTTGTGACTTCTTCTGGTGAGGCACATGCTGCCACTTCTGCAGTACCCAGCCCCGATGGTGCCCCCTATGATCAGACGATACTGGATATATTACCCTGTGATTTGAGAACACTACCGGGGCTGTGATGAGGCCTTTTCATGAGAGACCTAAGCCAGGGGTAGTGAGTGAGGTCTACGAGCCCTCCACCTGTATAGCCTGTCCTTCCCGGCCCTGCCCTACCCGGAGGACCCCCCTTTTACCCCATCGCTCCAAGGAATATCGGTAGGGACCTACCTTGGTGGAGTCCACACGCCGTCTTCTAAGCCCAGGGGACTTTCTCTGGGTAGATGCATTGGGACACACACTGGGCTTATGGGTGTAGAACAGTATGGATAAAACTGTACCTGCCAAATCTACCCTATTTCAGCTGGACTGCAGTGAGGGCCCCACCAGTCAGACAGTACATTTGGTCACCCAAAATACCGGACATAGCAGTGGGGTCTTCTGTGGAGCATGACATGTGGCCTCACTGGGGCGAGATGCCCCGCTAAGTGTGGCCCGATAAAAATGGAAGCCTTGACAGCTGACTCACTGTAGAAGTGGGCAGTCTAGTTTCTTGTGGTGACCCACGGGATGCACCGTCTCCACATGGGATAGTTCATGGCGGGAGCTAAATGAAGACCACTGCACGCTGCCCAATGTCGATCATTAGGACTCTATAAATTAGACTTTACAGAGATGGCTAGGGGCGGATGGGGGGGATGTTGAAGCTAAACGAGGGCGGGTATGTGCGGGTGAGGAGGTCAGTCAGGAAATGTGGGTGGCTGGTCCTTGGGTTTCCATAATGTGTTCAAATGTCTTCTGTAATATGTTGTTTAATAATGCATGCTATTTTCGTTGATGCAGTTTTTTTTTTGATGTGACTGCTTTTGGTGGATGGGTGGGCGGGAGACTCCTCCCTTGGACAGGTCTACCCTCACTCCCACCTAGGCTGCCGCACCGATATCCGGTCTTTTCACTGGATTGCGCTGCCTATATAAATATATATATATATTTATATATATATATATATATATATATCTATATATCTATTCCCCTCTTTTCTCTCTCCCCTTGATCACCTCTTTCCCTTGACCTTTTTCCTCCTTTTTTCCTTATCTTTACTCACTAACCTTCCTTTCCCCATCCCACCCGTCCCCATTTTCATACCCCCCTTTTTTTTTTTCTCTCCCTCCCCCTCACCTTAGGCCCAGGTGACGATGGAGACAATTACTATATTTTCCCTGAACGCAAAGGGGCTGAATACCCCGGAACAGCATTGTATGCTCCTCGATGACTTGAAACGTACGAAAGTAGGTGTAGCCTTCATCCAGGAGACACATTTTAAAACGGACAAAGTTCTCACCCTCAGAAGCAGATTCTTCCCACTAGTATATCATGCAACTAACGCTCAAACCAAACACAAAGGAGTATCCATACTCCTATCAAGTAAGCCCCCCTGGACTTGTAAGGATACTCTGGCTGACAGTGGGGGACGATTTATCTTCATCAAAGGCCTGGTGGGTGGTGAACGAGTTACCTTCGCCAGCATATACGCTCCTAATGACAGACAAGACGCCTTTGTTCAGGGGGTTCTGGATAGCCTGCTGGAGTTCTCTGAAGGACAACTTATCCTAGGGGGGGACTGGAATATCCCCTCATCATCAGGCTCGTCCACCGTTCGTTCTGGCACACATAGGAAGTTAGCACAATCCCTACACAGTGCCTGTTTAATAGATATTTGGAGACTACAACACATAACCGAGAGAGATTACTAATTTTACTCAGCATCTCACAAAATCTACTCGAGAATCCACTATTTCCTTATTCCACACAATCAACTACAAGCAGCGCAGGAGTCGGTCATAGGCAGCATCACATGGTTGGACCATGCTCCAATCATGATCCGATACAACCTCTCCACCGTTCCAGTTTCCAGAACTCGCTTCTGGAGACTGAACGAAAGTCACTTGCAAATCCCAGAAGTAGTAGCGGACATCTCTCAGGCGATGCGGAACTATTTTCAGTTGAACAATCAAGCGGAATGCGACCCGGGTATACTGTGGGAGTCCCACAAAGTAGTGATCCGAGGAATATTAATTAAGCATGGCGCACGTCTAAAAAGAGAACGAGAACAATTGCTGTCGCAATTACTGGATAAAATCTTCCAAGAAGAAACGCAACATAAAGGAAAGCCTCTCCCATCCCTGGAAAAGGAGTTGCTCTCTCTCCGCCGTCAGACGGTTGAACTCCTACAGTATAAAGCCAAAGCGGCTATTCAACGCGGTCGTAGGGTGGAATGTAAAATGGGCAATAAATGTGGCAAGCTCCTTGCCAGATCCACACAGGACCCCAAACACACAACATACGTACCACACATTATTCCCCCATCGGGAAGCAAGGTCTCCCTCCCGTTCCAGATAGCCAAGGTTTTCCGAGACTACTACGCCTCTCTATATAACCTGCCAGACCAGAACGTATCCCAATCATCGATGGAGGAATATATTACCTCCTCCCTACTCCCACAACTACAACTGGAGGCGTGAGATGAACTTGAGGCCCCTATCACCCTTGAGGAAGTGAAGTGTGCTATGGGGAGCATGAAGCCGGGTAAAGCCCCTGGACCAGATGGTTTCACCCTGCAATACTGTCACACTTTCTTTCCTATCCTGAGCCCATACATGACGTGACTATTTAACTCACTGGGTGCGGACTCCCACCTACCTAGGGACACGCTGAGGGCCATTGTTTCAGTTATACCCAAGGAAGGAAAAGATTTATCCTCCTGCGGAAGCTATAGGGCCAATCTCCCTATGGAATGTGGATCTTAAGCTTTTTTCTAAAGTACTAGCTTCCAGACCAGCGAACCATTTAACGGAGATAATACACTTAGACCAAGTCGGCTTTGTCCCCACTAGGGAGGCACGGGACAACACGACCAAAGCGCTAAATTTTATCCACTTGACATCGTCGAACCGAACGCCATGCGTATTTCTCAGCACAGCCGCTGAGAAAGCATTTGATCGCGTCAACTGGAAGTTTATGACAACAGTGCTAAGACACATGGGCCTGGGGCAGAAGATGCTCCATTGTATTACTAACCTCTACACCACTCCGACCGCACAAGTAAAGGTAAATGGCCAGCTATCAGACTCCTTCTGTATTAGGAACAGTACACGACAGGGTTGCCCCCTTTCCCCCTTGCTTTTCGCCCTTTCATTGGAACCCTTTCTGTGCACGATTCGTCTGCAACCTGACATCACGGGCGTCATGTTGGGAGGCACTCAACATAAAATATCGGCCTATGCGGACAATCTCCTCTTCTCACTAACCAACCCTACGATTTCACCCCCTAATTTATTAAGAGAATTTGAGGTATATGGTAGACTCTCAAACCTGAAAATTCATTTTGATTATTCGGTAGCGATGGGCGTCCGGATTGACCCAAACACGCTGACGACCCTGAAGTCCAGCTTCCGGTTTAAGTGGTCGGAAAATTCCCTTAAATACCTGGGCACCCTTCTCCCCTCTGACGTGACCCGTATCTACGAACTGAACTTCCCACCTCTGCTCTCCTCAACTAGAGCGCTGCTGGATAAATGGAAGGGGGGATTACATTCTTGGTTTGGCAGGTGCAATCTGATCAAGATGAGCATCTTGCCAAAATTTCTGTATCTGCTCCAGGCATTACCGATTTTTATACCCACACAGTTCTTTAAACAGGTGCACGCACTCTTCATCAAATTCGTCTGGGCAGGCTCCAGACCGCGCCTGGCCCGACGTATCCTAGCCCTACCGGAATCTTATGGGGTAGTGACCCTTCCAGACGTTAGGAAATATTACCAAGCAGTACATCTGAGCAGAGTAATAGATTGGTGGTGGCACTCTGAGGGGAAAATGTGGGCTCAAATGTAACAGTCACAAGCTGGGGTCCCGTTACGGAGCGCCCTGTGGTGCTATGATAAACTACAACCTTCACTGAAAAAACACCCCACAATAGGCTCTACTCTATGTGTAAGCGTCCAGTCTGTTTTCTCTAATTACCTGTCTACGGTGGACTCCCCACTCTTCCCGATCCTAGGCAACCTGGGGTTTCCACCAGGGATTGGCACCACAACAATCTCGAACCTTCAGCAGGAGGGCATTGTGCAGGCCTCACAGTTTGCAGTAGCAGACCATTGGCCCTCCATAATGACTCCTACCATAAACCCAGGCAGATTTCGCATACCATTCTGGAGCGCAATACAGCTCCATCATTTCCTCCACTCCCTCCCCAATCCATCCCGATATACTTGTGAGCTCACGACATTTGAGGAGTACTGTGTGGAGACGGGGTCACTTCCGCACACACTGACCAAAACCTACTCCCTGCTCAATACTCCTATTACACAGCCAGTATTGCTGTTTTTGCAAAAATGGGAGGTCGACCTTTCCTTTACGGCAGCGCAGCAACAAAAGATCATACATTTTACACTAAAATCTGCCGCTGGCACTAAACTACAAGAAACCAACTACAAAATTCTCACAAGGTGGTATTACACACCTCAGAGACTTTGGCTATGCTATCCAGACACCGCAGACAGATGTTGGCGATGCCAAACAGATAGAGGCACACTCTTACATATATTTTGGTCATGTCCATTACTGTAACATTTCTGGAGCACAGTCCATACAGTCATCCAGAAGTAAACAGAATATGAGATTCCACGTGACTCTGCCTTTTTTCTGCTACACGTCACCATTATACCACCAAAACAGTACCACAAATCTATTGTGCGGCACTTGATGAATGCAGACAAATCCTGCATCCCTGCATTTTGGAAAGAGTGGATGCCACCCACTGTCAGCTACTGGATGCGTAAAATGGAAGAAATCAATAGAATGGAGGACTTGATCCTAACGGCACAAAACAAACATGACAAGTACTCCAAAAGTTGGAGAGCATGGAATATGTTCATATTATCAGATGAGGGATTGGCCCTACTGTCCCCATAGTGGTAATACTGCTGCGTCCAAGCCCCGCCCAATGAATAGTGGTGGAGCCGCTGCCGCCCGAGCCTCATATCCCCCCCCAACCCTGATTCTACCCTATTCTCCCCTATTCACCTTTTCTTGTATTTTATTTTCTCCCTTATCCTTGACTATATACCCCCGTTGTCTGTGTTTTATCTGAGTTCTCTGTTTCCTTTTGTTTTTTTTTTTGCACTAAAAATTGTGAGGAGGAGGTGGTGTGAAACCTAACTATGCTATTAATTCTGAACATGATCAACTCCCCCCAGAGGGAATCAGGATAGCTCTATACATTAATATCTCAGATATGTACAATTCCGTTAGTTCTGCAATGGGGCTATGCACGTGAATTACACAATGTAAATGTTGTTTTACCTGCCTTCTCACTTCAATAAAAGTTATATTTGAAAAAAAAAACCTTTATTGGGGGGGCAAGGGGGGTATTTACACCTACCTAGGCCTACTACTAACCTACCCTAACACTGATTTAGTGTCCCAAGGGTCACAAGTACAGTGATCGGTAAAAATCAGATCACTGCACTATATGACACTGTGACAGGGGGTGGCAGGGAGTGAAGGGGTTAACTGGGGGCGATCAAGGGGCGATCAAAGGGTTAAATGTGCCTATGTGTACTGGTGTCAATGTGCTGTTGGTGCAACTCACGTTTTTGATGTCTCTCTCTCCTCTCCGTGCGTGCTCCAGCTGAAACTCCACTATTGCCTGCTGCTGCTCGCACAGTCTCTACAGCATGTGCAAGCGGGAGTTCGACCTTGTGGGCACGTCGCATAGGAGGCAGTGAGCGGGAAGGCCGAAGTTCCGCTGCAGTGCAGACAGGAAAGCAGCAGCAGGGTGAGACCGCCGAAAGCGCGCACAGACGGCCCACACTTTCTGCAGCAGCTCTGACATATCGGGGTAGATTTTTTTAGAAATTTCTGCACCACCAAATTCAGCACACGCACCAGGCAAGGGATGTGTGTCAAACCTGCTAGGCCCAGAGCTGTTACGAGATTTCGCCCATTATCGCACACCACCAGGCTTGAGGCTCAGTAGAAACAACCACTGATCGGTCTGTTGTTCAATGCCCGTCCACAGCTGCTGCGCAGTGTGGGGTTTATCCCCCAAACATATCAGTTTTAAAACAGCCTGCTACTTCCGGTTCCGGCGCCTGCATGGAGAGGAGCTAGGGGAAGAGAGCTCCCGCCACGCTCCTCCAAAATCCAGCTTAAAAGCCTGCTTGACCGAGGTAATACCCTCCTCCCATACCCTCATACCCAGGGAAACACCGTTCAAGCGAAATGGATCGCTTCCTTGAACGGCCGGCGAGCCGGTCGTCTCAGATCCCGGCTCAGCAAGAAGGGGACAGCGCACATGCCGCAGCCAACATGGCGGCCGCGGCTCCAACACACAGCGATACAACGGTCGTTTCAACGATCACTTCCCCGAACCCTACCTTCCAACTAGGCCTCGCGGGGCCCCCATCTGACCCCTCAACAGACCCAGCATCTCCTACGGGTATAGCCCAGGCGGTCATCGCACTCCTCACCCCAGACCGACTAACGACAACCTCCAGAGACACATCGACAAGGTCGGGGAACACATGTCGGAAGAGTTAACGTAGTCGCTGGTAGCCCCACTCCTCACGCTACTGGCGGACCCGATATGGGCATCCTCTACGACCCAGACAACTCCCCAGTCTACCCCCGGGGCGCTCCGGATCAACCTTCCATCCCAAGCCCCTTCACTAGCAACTTTGCTGGCAACATAGCGACACACAACCTCGGCGCCGGCGGTACAACCGACGCCGTACACGCGACAGGGGAAGAACGACTCGGCCCTAGACTCTGCTGGCCGAGCGGCCGGCAAGTTCCTTCGCTAGGTAAAGCGAACTTGCCACAAAGGGACCCATACTCCCATACCCTCCTCCCATAATGGAGCCAGTTCGTCCGAAAATTCGACCTAAAACCTCCTCGCACCGCCCTCGAGAGAAGGGGATCGAGGAGAGGTACGTCCGCGGCCTTGGCCTTCATCGTCCGACAAAATTTTGACTATACAAACCCCCT
>BLSH010338363.1:87949-110327 GCA_018402905.1 Glandirana rugosa | reverse complement strand
ATGATTGACGGTTTGATTTAAAGTGACACACAGACTTGAAATAATTGTGCAGAAGAGATGTGCACTGATTCCCGGTTTCATTTAAAGTGATACACACATTTTGCAGAACAGTGATATGGGTACTCCCGGCTTATTTATACTTTTTTGACACAGTTTGAAGATGATTTTAGAACAGTTCTATGGCCTCTAATGTTAATTAATACTTTTCAGACCCATTTTGAAGATGATCTCCATTTTTGCATTTTTTATGTTTTTATTTTTTTAAAAATATTTAAAGTTATTTCCCTGTCCCCATTTATTTGTAGGTCACTTGTCCCACCCTTACCCACATTTCCTTCCTTTTGCAGACCTCTAGGACCTTCCAGGACTATTTTACAACATTTTTTGTACCTAAAAGTCCGGGTCTCCATTGATTTAAATGGGGTTCGGGGTCCGGGACAAAGTTCGGGTTCTGTCCGGACCCGAACCCGGACTTTGTCCCGAAGTTCGGCCGAACCAGCAGAACCCGGACTTCTAGAAGTTCGCTCAACTCTACTGTTAACCAATTTCCCCCAAACTGACCAAAGATTCTCTCTCTATCTCCCCCTCTCTCCCTCCCCCCCTCTCTTTTTACCTCTACCCCTCTCTCTAGCTCTATCCTTCTCTTTCTCTCATTCTCTCTCTCTCCCTTCCTGTTTAAAGGAGAAGAATGGCCTGAGCTCGTTTGGCCATACTTCTCCTTTGGGTCACAGGAGTGCAATCCGTTTTGCACTCCTGTCACCTCTTATCAGCAGAGAGTGGACTAAAGTCCGCTCTCTGCTGACGTCACTGGAGTCGGAACAGGCACTGCGTCATCACGACTCAAGGAGTCGGAATCCGCCAGTTGCCTGGACCAACAGCCATCTCAGCCTCTCAGCGAACCGCTGAGAGCCCGAGATGGCCAATCCCCGCCCCTCCACAGCTCAGTGCTCTAGTGAGCGTAGAGGAGCAGAGAGGAGAGCTGCTGATTGACAGCCAGCAGCTCTCTATTCAGGGATCAGAGAGAACCGAGCCATCAGTGCTTTTCAATGCCTTGGTTTTCAGTGTTAGAGGCAATACATGAAGCTTGGAGGGGACAGTACAGGGAGCTAGGAGGGCACAGTACAGGCAGACACCCCCCCCCCAGTGCAGACACCCCCCCAAATGCAGAGACCCCCCTCCCCTCCATACGATACACAGTGACAGACAGTAGTGAGTGTACGGACCTCAGAACAACGCGGCGTGTCCCTCAGACTCCCCCCTCCTCCTGTGTAGATGTAAGCAGAGAGGAGGGGGACGGGGCTTTGCTCCGCTCTTCTGAGCATGCCGCGAGAGACACAGATCAGTGTAGAGGGTGCAGCTCCCCACAGGTGTCACTTCCCCCAGCTGACGTCACTTCCGGTATCGGAGCATTTTCGCGAGTACCGAAATGCTTAGTATCGGTATCGGTGCATCCCTAGTAAGTATAAATCTTCAAAAAAAACATACTTCTCTTTTAATGAATAATAAAAACATATAATAACACACAATCTGCAATAGTTTCATTGTTATCACTGCATATGAACACCATGAATAAAAATGTATGCTTTATAAAACCTTCCTGCCTGCCCCCTTAATGACCAGGCCATTCGTTGCGATCCGCCACTGTATTACTTTAACTGACAATTGCACGGATGTGCGACGTTGTACCCAAATAAAATTGACGTCCTTTTTTTCCTACAAATAGAGATTTCTTTTGGTGGCATTTGATCACCTTTTTTTTACTTTTTGCTATAATACATATCCAAAAAAAAAAAGAATTTCTTCATCAGTTTAGGTCAATATATATCCTTCTACATATTTTTGGTAAAAAAAAAAACAAAACGCAATAGGCGTATATTGATTGTTTTGCACAAAAGTTATCATGTCTACAAACTACGGGATAGATTTAGGGACTTTTATTTATTTAAAAATAGACCAACACCGCGCTAACCAAATCACAAACAGCTGCAGCTCAAATACTCAGTTTCAGTATATGGATCAATAAATAAATAACACAGGAGCCGCTCTAGTATATCATAAGTTTAGATGAGTCCTAAATCAAAAAAGAGTTGAACTCCCAAATTGAGCTCAAATGGGAGGTTAACTGGTCACAGAAAAGTCTTCAAAGTTCAAAGTATATATGTAGCAAAGGAATATATTATAGGCAATCCACCACCACCCGAATTGAAGGCTTACCAGCCCACAGCTATCATCGCGCTCTATAGTAGATGGTAAATCCTCCTTTTTCAGTCTGATCAGGTGAAGGTGAGTCCCCTATAGACCCCACATCCAAGAACTCTCAGGTAGCGATGTCATGCATGGGAGAAAAAAAGGAACCATATAGTGTAGTATGTTTGTAACAGACTACTGGTCACTAAAAACAACCTATGCCAGACACCCTTGTGTGCGCAGTATAAAGTGCAGCCCACCACCGCCAGAAATCAAGGTTTACCAGCCCGCCAGATAGTAACACTGTGTATGGAGGGGGGGTCTGATCGGCTCGTCCTCTGCACACACTGGACGGATAAACGGATAAACCTCGCCAAATAGAATACCAGGTTCCAATGGGTTGCAGCTCAGTACCAACATATGCAAAAAAGGAATGGCCACATAGTACAGTACCGTAGGAACTTGTTTAAATGATCATTAAAAACAGTAATCTACTCACATAAATGAAACTAAATCATACAGTAAAAACATCCGGCTTGTAGTAAGGGTGACGTCAGTGCGCCCTTTCCGACGTAGGTTTTGTCCGATTGGACGTCGTCATAGGGATAGGCGCACCATCACCACGTCACCATTTAAATAGCCACCCTCGCCCCTATCCGAGGTGAGGGCGGAAGTATTCGATCCGCCATTGTATTGTCAGGCAGCGGACCGTGAAAGTACCACAAAGGGACCTTAAACAGCTTTAATTGTCATTAACCTATTCTACACCTTGAAGGCATATTTAATAACAGTTAGAGCGTCGTTTTAACGACCAATAAACCTGCCTTAAAAACAAATAACAAAAAAAAGTTTATAATATAGACAACAAAAAAATTATATATAAATAATTGTAAATCACGGCGTTCATTGGAACAACCAATAAAAAAATATAATTTTTTTTTTTAAATATTTAAAAAATTGTTCAAAAAATTATGTTTTTTTTTTTTTGTGAAACCCCTTACAGTATTACTAATAGTGGATCCGCCCTCAACTCGGATAGGGTTTACAGTCCATAGGTCATGTAAAATATTCATACATTAACGAGATTTAACGTCTCTTGTCCTATACATTGGACAAAGCCCTGGACCAAGATAATAAAATAAATCATATAACATACACTCTTCCTTGATATAGGCCCACTATAAAATGACATTATAAGTATCCCAAATCCGAAATGACTAAGGATAGAGCTTAGATATAGACAAGCCCAACAGGGAAAGCACACAGGAGTATTCCCGTAAATGCTAAAGCACAGTGAAAGAAAGTGAAGAACAGCCACCAATCTGATCCCCCTATCATACCCATTATGTAAGAAGTGGATAATAGCCAGAGGATCAGGTTAGTCAGCCTAGACCCCACCCAGGAATTCCCAAATTGCTGAGTTCCAAAAAGAACGTTCAGCAATGTAAGCACAAAAGGAAGGATGGTTGACCATAAACCTATTCCCTCCATATTAAATCCTAGGACACCCAATTTTTAGGAATTGTCTATGAATGCATTGACATCAATATCGATGTTGAGACCAAAGGGGGTATAGGTTTTTAATCTATGAACCCACGCCATTTCCATCCTTGAAATGCTTCTAACTAAAGAGCTCCCCCTCCAGTGGGCCTCATACTTGTCAATACCCAAATAGATAGTATCACCAGTATTTATATTGTGGACCAATCTATAATGGTATGATAAAGAGTGGTTTTTGAAACCCCTAATTATGTTACTCACATGTTCATTAAGTCGCACGATGAGAGGGCGCTTTGTCCTCCCCACATATTGTAGTCCGCAAGGACATTGAATCATATATACTACACCTTTTGTGTTACATGTGATAAATGATTTAATACTAAAATGTGAGGAGTTTTTGGTGGAAGAAAAGGAAATTGTTTTGCGTTGTGTGATCTTATTAAGAGAACATACTCTGCATTTCCCTCATCTAAAAAAAACAGTCATATTTTGAAAAAACATAGGCCTCCTAATAGGAGGATCAATAATATTAGGGGCTAAGGAGTTTCTTAGAGCGGGGGCTCCTCTATAGATGATTGGAAGTTTCTCTGGCAAACTATCTTTAACCACTTGCCGACTGCCGATTGGCATTTGACGGCGGCAAAGTGGCTCTGTAAGGCAAAAAGCTGTCATACGACGGCGGCTGCCAGATTGCGCACAGTGAGCGCGCGCGCGCTGCCGGAGGCACGCCCACGCACTCACTGTGTCCGGGGAGGGCCAGGGAGCGGGTGCGGCGGAGTCGATCTCCGCCGGCCACCCGCGATGCCCCCCCGGAGTGAAAGAACGGAGGTCCGTGTAAGTAAACACGGACCTCCGTTCTGTGAGAGTGGGAAGGGCTGTGATCACAGCCTTCCTCTACATGGAAGCTGTGATCGCTTCCCTTCCCTAGCTAGGGCAGTCCCCCCACAGTAAGAACACGCCCAGGGAACATAGTTAACCCTTAGAGCGTCCCCTGCAAGTTAACCCCTTCACTGCCAATGTCATTTACACAGTAATCAGTGCATTTTTATAGCACTGATCACTGTACAAATGCCAATGGTCCCAAAAAAGTGTCAAAATGTTCCGACATGTCTGCTGAAATATCGCAGTACCGCTAAAAATCGCAGATCACCGCCATTACTAGTAAAAAATAAAAAAAAAATAAAAACCCCAAAAATGAATTCTCATCATCCGTAAACGCGACCACTTTTGCGCAAACCAATCAATAAACGCCGATTGCGATTTTTTTTATCACAAATATGAGGAAGAATATAAATCGGCCAAAACCGATGAAAAAAATGTTTTTTTATATTTTTTTTTTTGGATTTGTATTTTAGCAAAAAGTAAGAAATTTGTTTTTTTTGCAAAATTGTCACTCTTCTTTTGTTTATAGCGGCGAGCAGAAATGACGCAGCGGTGATCAAATACCACCAAAAGAAAGCTCTATTTGTGGGAAAAAAGGACACAAATTTTGTTTGGGTACAACGTCGCACGACGGTGCAATTTTCAGTTAAATCGACGCAGTGCCGAATCGCAAAAAGGGCTCCGGTCCTAAAGCTGGAAATCCTTCCGGTCCTTAAGTGGTTAAGTACCTTATTGTTAGTTAGAATATGCCAATGTTTTCTAATCACTTGTTTCACCTTATTGGCCTGACATGAATAGGTAGTGATAAAGGAGGCACTGGACCTAAACTGGTCCCGTGTGTCTCTCACACTAGGTTTATCTTGAAGGAGATCATTCCTATTCATATTAGTGACCTCCATAAGGGGTTCCAAGAGGCTCTCCTCTTTGTAACCCTTTTCTCGAAATCGCTGAGTGAGAATCTTGGCCTGTTCTTGGAAGTCCATCACGTGTGTGTAATTACGCCGCAACCTCATGTACTGACTCTTGGGGATACCCCCCAACCATGGTCTATGATGGCAACTGGACCGGGGTATATAGGCATTCCTATCTGATGCTTTAAAGAAGGTGGAGGTAACCAAAGTACCATCCCTCTTCTCAGTCACCAGGTCCAAGAAGTGCGCCCTATGGGGACTGACCTCATATTTTAATTTGATACCTCTATCGTTGTTATTGAGATTTCCCAAAAAGTCATGTAGTGACGGAAGATCACCCTCCCAGAGGAGGAGGATGTCGTCTATATATCATACCCAGAGGACTAACTCGGGTCTATTCTGGGGATAGACGACATCCTCCTCCCACAGGGCCATAAACAAATTAGCCAGGCTAGGGGCGTATTTAGCCCCCATGGCCACGCCCCTAACCTGGTTGTAGAACTTCTGATTGAACCAAAAATAATTATGAGTCGCTGCAAACTTGAGTAGGTTCATGATGAATCCTATCTGCTCCCTTGGCAACTCAGAATCTTGGCTCAAGAAGTGCTTAACCACACATAGGCCCCAGTCATGTGGTATAATTGTGTAGAGAGACGTGACGTCTGCCGTCACTAATAATAGGTCATCCCTAGGGACAATGTTGTTCAGAGTATTGATAACTTGCCTTGAATCCTTCAGAAATGAAGGCATTCTGCAGACTAAAGGTAGGAGGAAAAAGTCAATGTATCTGCCCACCTGGGAAGTCAGGGAATCAATACCACTGACAATGGGACGCCTGGGTGGGCAGACTGGGTCTTTATGTAGCTTAGGGAGGTAATAAATTGTAGGGGTCCGTGGAGCCTTAGGAACAAGAAAATTTGCCTCTTTCTTAGTAAGGATCCCTTTACCCAAACCACTCTTAACAAGTTTACTCAATCCCCCCTTATATTTCCATTTGGGGTCTGAATCCAAAACTTGGTAGGTGGATTGGTCACTAAGAATTTTTGACATTTCCTGCATATACGCCTCTCTGTCCAATACGGCTATCCCCCCTCCTTGTCTGCCGGGCGTATAATAAGTTCTTTGTTGTTACAAAGGGAGTCTAAACCATTTTGCAGGTCCTTCCCCGACCTAACCTTCTTGAACTGTAACTTATCAATATCCCTCAGAACCACATCCCTGAATACTTTCAGGGAAGGAGCTAGGGACCCCGGAGGGTTGTACAATGAAGCATTAGATAGACCCGTATGTGTGAAGACTGAAGACACTTTTTTATTTTCTACAATTGGATTCATAGTAAGATACCTTTTGATGTTAACTTTTCTAACGAATTTGTGAATATCCATATAGGTCTCAAACCTATTTAAATTTCTAGGGGGGGCAAAGTTTAGGCCCTGGTCTAGGAGGAGGGTTTCTGACTCCGTGAGTGTCTTAGAACTTAGGTTAAAATTTAGGTTAAAAATACCAGCCCCACCTAGACCTTGAGCCTTTTTGTTCTAAATCTTCTCCCCCTCTGGTGCCTCTCCGTGTTCTGCCGGTCTTTTCATTCCTTGGTTTGGCCGAAAAAAAACCCACCCAGTGGACCGGGACACTCCTTCACCAGGGGTTGATGGATTCTGTGAGTAACTCCTCCCAATATTGGGGTTACTTCTAAACTGACCCACAGTGTTCTGAGAAACTGACTCTCCCCCTGGGTATGGTCGATACTCCTCTTCAGGACCCCTCAGATCTCTAAGTGGAAAAAATCTACTCAAGTTCGCAGCGACCCATAATTATTTTTGGTTCAATCAGAAGTTCTACAACCAGGTTAGGGGCGTGGCCATGGGGGCTAAATACGCCCCTAGCCTGGCTAATTTGTTTATGGCCCTGTGGGAGGAGGATTTCATCTATCCCCAGAATAGACCCGAGTTAGTCCTTTGGGTATGATATATAGACGACATCCTCCTCCTCTGGGAGGGTGATCTTCCGTCACTACATGACTTTTTGGGAAATCTCAATAACAACGATAGAGGTATCAAATTAAAATATGAGGTCAGTCCCCATAGGGTGCACTTCTTGGACCTGGTGATTGAGAGGAGGGATGGTACTTTGGTTACCTCCACCTTCTTTAAAGCATCAGATAGGAATGCCTATATACCCCGGTCCAGTTGCCATCATAGACCATAGTTGGGGGGTATCCCCAAGAGTCAGTACATGAGGTTGCGGCGTAATTGCATACACGTGACGGACTTCCAAGAACAGGCCAAGATTCTCACTCAGCGATTTCGAGAAAAGGGTTACAAAGAGGAGAGCCTCTTGGAACCCCTTATGGAGGTCACTAATATGAATAGGAATGATCTCCTTCAAGATAAACCTAGTGTGAGAGACACACGGGACCAGTTTAGGTCCAGTGCCTCCTTTATCACTACCTATTCATGTCAGGCCAATAAAGTGAAACAAGTGATTAGAAAACATTGGCATATTCTAACTAACGATAAGGTACTTAAAGATAGTTTGCCAGAGAAGCCTTCAATCATCTTTAGAGGAGCCCCCACTCTAAGAAACTCCTTAGCCCCTAATATTATTGATCCTCCTATTAGGAGGCCTATGTTTTTTCAAAACATGACTGTTTTTTTTAGATGCGGGAAATGCAGAGTATGTTCTCTTAATAAGATCACACAACGCAAAACAATTTCCTTTTCTTCCACCAAAAACTCCTCACATTTTACTATTAAATCATTTATCACATGTAACACAAAAGGTGTAGTATATATGATTCAATGTCCTTGCGGACTACAATATGTGGGGAGGACAAAGCGCCCTCTCATCGTGAGACTTAATGAACACGTGAGTAACATAATTAGGGGTTTCAAAAAACACTCTTTATCATACCATTATAGATTGGTCCACAATATAAATACTGGTGATACTATCTATTTGGGTATTGACAAGTATGAGGCCCACTGGAGGGGGAGCTCTTTAGTTAGAAGCATTTCAAGGATGGAAATGGCGTGGGTTCATAGATTAAAAACCTATACCCCCTTTGGTCTCAACATCAATATTGATGTCAATGCATTCATAGACAATTCCTAAAAATGGGGTGTCCTAGGATTTAATATGGAGGGAATAGGTTTATGGTCAACCATCCTTCCTTTTGTGCTTACATTGCTGAACGTTCTTTTTGGAACTCAGCAATTTGGGAATTCCTGGGTGGGGTCTAGGCTGACTAACCTGATCCTCTGGCTATTATCCAGCCAGATTGGTGGCTGTTCTTCACTTTCTTTCACTGTGCTTTAGCATTTACGGGAATACTCCTGTGTGCTTTCCCTGTTGGGCTTGTCTATATCTAAGCTCTATCCTTAGTCATTTCGGATTTGGGATACTTATAATGTCATTTTATAGTGGGCCTATATCAAGGAAGAGTGTATGTTATATGATTTATTTTATTATCTTGGTCCAGGGCTTTGTCCAATGTATAGGACAAGAGACGTTAAATCTCGTTAATGTATGAATATTTTACATGACCTATGGACTGTAAACCCTATCCGAGTTGAGGGCGGATCCACTATTAGTAATACTGTAAGGGGTTTCACAAAAAAAAAAAAACATAATTTTTTGAACAATTTTTTGAATATTTTTTTTTTAATTTTTTTATATTTTTATTGGTTGTTCCAATGAACGCCGTGATTTACAATTTATTTATATATAATTTTTTTTGTTGTCTATATTATAAACTTTTTTTGTTATTTGTTTTTAAGGCAGGTTTATTGGTAGTTAAAACGACGATGTAACTGTTATTAAATATGCCTTCAAGGTGTAGAATAGGTTAATGACAATTAAAGCTGTTTAAGGTCCCTTTGTGGTACGTTCACGGTCCGCTGCCTGACAATACAATGGCGGATCGAATACTTCCGCCCTCACCTCGGATAGGGGCGAGGGTGGCTATTTAAATGGTGACGTGGTGATGGCGCGCCTATCCCTATGACGACGTCCAATCGGACGAAACGTACGTCGGAAAGGGCGTGCTGATGTCACCATTACTACAAGCCGGCTGTTTTTACTGCGTGATTTCGTTTCACTTATGTGAGTAGATTACTGTTTTTAATGATTGATTAAACAAGTTCCTACGGTACTGTACTATGTGGCCATTCCTTTTTTGCATATGTTGGTACTGAGCTGCAACCCATTGGAACCTGGTATTCTATTTGGCGAGGTTTATCCGTTTATCTATCTGGTGTGTGCAGAGGACGAGCCGATCAGACCCCCCCTCCATACACAGTGTTACTATGTGGCGGGCTGGTGAGCCTTGATTTCTGGCGGTGGTGGGCTGCACTTTATACTGCGCACACAAGGGTGTCTGGTGTAGGTTGTTTTTAGTGACCAGTAGTCTGTTACAAACATACTACACTATATGGTTCCTTTTTTTCTCCCATGCATGACATCGCTACCTGAGAGTTCTTGGATGTGGGGTCTATAGGGGACTCACCTTCACCTGATCAGACTGAAAAAGGAGGATTTACCATCTACTATAGAGCGCTATGATAGCTGCGGGCTGGTAAGCCTTCAATTCGGGTGGTGGTGAATTGCCTATAATATATTCCTTTGCTACATATATACTTTGAACTTTGAAGACTTTTATTTATTTATTTATTTTTTTACTAGTAATGACGGTGATCTGCGATTTTTTGTGGGACTGTGATATTGCGAGGAACATATCGGATACTTTTGACACTTTTTGGGATCATTGACATTTTTACAGCTGTTATCCGTAAGTTATATTTGAGATTTAATATCTCTTTATATATGATTTGGGCTAAATGAAAGTTCTTTGACCATAAGTGAAAGCTTTTAACACAATACAAATTTATTAGTAAATAGTAGAAAGGTCTAAAGACTATAAAGCAATCTATCTATTTTGCCTTGCATAGGAAGAAACACATAGGTTGAACTAAAGCAATTATGTTATACAGTTGTGCTCATAAGTTACATACCCTGGCAGAATTTATGATGTTTTGCCCATTTTTCAGAGAAGATGAATGAGAACACAAAAACATCTTTCACTCATGGTTAGTGTTTGGCTGAAGCCATTTATTATCAATCAGCTGTGTTTACTCTTTTTAAATCATAATGACAACAGAAACTATCCAAATGACCCTGATCAAAAGTTTACATACCCTGGTGATTTTGGCCTGATAACATGCACACAAGTTGACAGAAAGGGGTTTGAATGGCTATTAAAGGTAACCATCCTCACCTGTGATCTGTTTGTAATTCGTGTGTGTTTATAAAAGGTCAATAAGTTTCTGGACTCCTGACAGACCCTTGCATCTTTCATCCAGTGCTGCACTGACGATTCTGCATTCGGAGTCATGGGGAAAGCAAAAGAATTGTCAAAGGATTTGCGGGAAAAGGTAGCTGAACTGTATAAAACAGGAAGGGGATATAAAAAGATATCCAAGGAATTGAGAATGCCAACCATCAGTGTTCAAACTCTAAACAAGAAGTGGAAAATAAGTGGTTCTGTTGAAACCAAACCACGGTCAGGTAGACCAACTAAAATTTCAGCCACAACTGACAGGAAAATTGTTTGGAATGCAAAGAAAATTCCACAAATAACTTCAGGTGAAATACAGGACTCTCTGAAAACATGTGATGTGGCCGTTTCAAGATGCACAATAAGGAGGCACTTGAAGAAAGATGGGCTGCATGGTCGAATCACCAGAAAAACAGCCATTACTACGCAAATGCCACAAAGTATCCCACTTACAATACACCAAACAGCACAGAGACAAGCTTCAAACCTTCTGGCAAAAAGTCATTTAGAGTGATGAGATCAAAATTGAGCTTTTTGGCCACAACCATACATTTGGAGAGAAGTCAACAAGGCCTGTGAAACATGGAGGTGGATCGCTGATGTTTTGGGGATGTGTGAGCTACAAAGGCACAGGACATTTGGTCAAAATTGATGGCAAGATGAATGCAGTATGTCATCAAAAAATATTGGAGGAACGTTTGCATTCATCAGCCAGGACGTACTTGGACATTCCAACATGACAATGATCCAAAACACAAGGCCAAGTCGACCTGTCATTGGCTAAAGCAGAATAAAATGAAGGTTCTGGAGTGGCCATCTCAGTCTCCTGACCTCAATATAATTGAGTCACTCTGGGGAGATCTCAAACGTACAGTTCATGCAAGACAGCCCAAGAATTTCCAGGAACTGGAGGCTTTTTGCCAAGATGAATGGGCAGCTTTACCATATGAGAAGATAAAGAGCCTCATCCACAAATACCACAAAAGACTTCAAGCTGTCATTGATGTCAAAGGGGGCAATACACTGTATTAAGAACGGGGGTTTGTAAACTTTTGATTAACCACTTGATCACTGGGCACTTAAACCCCTTAACAACCAGACCAATTTTCAGCTTTCAGTGCTCTCACATTTTGAATGACAATTACTCAGTCATGCAACACCATACCCATATGAAATTTGCGTTCTTTTTTTTCACACAAACAGAGCTTTCTTTTGGCGGTATTTATTTGCTGTTGTTTTTTTCTTTTTTGCGCTATAATTAAAAAGACTGAAAATTTTGTAAAAAAATGAATTTTTCTTAGCTTCTGTTATAAAATTTAGCAAATTAGTCATTTTTCTTCATAAATTTTTACCAAAATTTATACTGCTACATATTTTTGGTAAAAAAAAATGAGTGTATATTATTTGGTCCTTGTGTAAGTTATAGAGTCTACAAGCTATGGTGCCAATTACTGAATATTGATCACACCTGATGTACTGACGGCCTATCTGATTTCTTGAGACCCTAACAAGCCAGGAAAGTACAAATACCCCCCAAATGACCCATTTTTGGAAAGTAGACATTCCAAGGTATTTAGTAAGAGGCATGGTGAATTTTTAAGTTGTAATTTTTCCCACAATTCTTTGCAATATGAAGATTTTTTTTTTCTTTTTTTTTTTTTACAAAATTGTCATATGTTAACAGGTTATTTCTCACACCCAGCATATGTATACCACAAATTACACCCCAAAACACATTCTACTACTCCTCCTGAGTATGGTGATACCACCTGTGTGAGACTTTTACACAGTCTGGCCACATACAGAAGCCCGACATGCAGGGAGCACCATCAGGCGATCTAGGAGCATAAATGACACATATAATTTCTTGACTACCTCTTGCATTTTTAAGGTCTTGGAGCACCAGGACAATGGAAACGCCCAAAAAAATGACCCCATTTTGGAAAGTAAAAAACCCAATGTATATTCTAGGAGCCATAATGAGTCTTTTGAACATGTCATTTTTTCCACAAGTTTTTGGAAAATGTGGAAAGAAAATGAAAATGCTTTTTTTTTTACACAAAGTTGTCCATTTATATAATATTTATAACACACAGCATGTACATAGCAAAAATGACACCCACAAAATATTCTGCTACTCCTCCCGAGTATGGCGATACCACATGTGTGACACTTTTACACAGCCTGACCACATACAGAGGCCCAACATGCAGGGCACACCATTAGGTGTTCTAGGGGCATACATTTCAAATCTAATTTGACTACCTTTTACACTATTGTGAGGCACTGTGGTGGCATGGATAGGCACTATAGTGGCACGGATAGGCAGTGTAGTGGCACAGATGAGCAGTGTAGTGGTGGCACGGATGGGCAGTGTAGTGGCATGGATGGGCACTGTAGTGGCACGGATGGGCAATGTAGTAGCACAGATGGGCAGTGTAGTAGCACAGAAGGGCTCTGTAGTGGCACAGATGGGCTCTGTAGTGGCATGGATGGGCACTGTAGTGGCACGGATGTGTCACGGATGGGAACTGATGTGGTATGGATGAGCATGAATGAGGCACAAATGAGCCATGGATGGGGATAGATGAGCACGGATGGGGATGACTGAGCACGGATGGGGATGGATGAGCACAGATGGGGATGGATGGGGATGACTGAGCACAGATGGGGATGACTGAGCACGGATGGGGATGGGTGAGCACAGATGGGGATGGATGAGCACAAATGGGATGACTGAGCACGAATGAGGATGGATGAGCACGGATGGGATGACTGAGCATGAATGAGGATGGATGAGCATGGATGGGGATGGATGAGCACGGATGGGGATGGATGAGCACGGATGAGATGACTGAGCACGAATGAGGATGGATGAGCACAGATGGGGATGGATGAGCACGGATGGGGATGACTGAGCACGGCTGGGTGGGTGAGCACGGCTGGGTGAGGATGGCTGAGCATGGATGGGTGGCTGAGCATGGATGGATGAGCATGGATGGGGTGAGGATGGCTGGGTGAGCATGGATGGATGGATGGGTGGCTGAGCATGGATGGATGAGCATGGATGGGGTGAGGATGGCTGGGTGGGTGAGCATGGATGGATGGGTGGGTGGCTGAGCATGAATGGGGTGAGGATGGCTGGGTGGGTGAGCATGGATGGGGTGAGGATGGCTGGATGGGGTGAGGATGGCTGGATGGGGTGAGGCTGGATGGGGTGAGGATGGCTGGGTGGGTGGTGGGTGTGGATGGATGGTGGGGGGTGCAGCCTGTCCCCCATTGTCACTTAGTGCTGTGGGCATTACACATCACCCACAGTGCTGCACATGTCCTCTCCCCCCTCTCCTCTCACACTGCACCGATCGGTGCAGAGAGGAGAGAGAAAAGCCGGCGGAAGCCCCGGCTTGTTTACATGTTACCGCTCCATCATTTGAAGGAGCGTTCACGTGGTGAAAGACAGCTCACAGCGGCCATTCACCGCGATCCGTGATGCGCCGGGTCTCCTGGACCCGGCGGTCACGGATGTTCCCTTGTGCGCGCCCTAGGGGGCGCACGGAAAGCGCAATTCTGGGAGGACGTCAATGTACGTCCTCCCAGAGTTAAGCAACAGCCCTGTAGACGTATTTTGTCTATGGGCCGGTTGCTAACTGGTTAAGGTCATTTGGGTAGTTTCTGTTGTCATTATGATTTAAAAAAAGAGTAAACACAGTTGATTGATAATAAATGGCTTCAGCCAAACACTAATCATGAGTGAAAGAAAACATTTTGTGATATCATTTATTTTCTCTGAAAAATGGCCAATAAAACATAAATTCTGCCAGGGTATGTAAACTTATGAGCACAATTGTATGACATAACATATAGGACAAACAGGTAGACCACAGTTACCATGCTACTGCACAGGATTGCTCCCTTCTGCTGACTGCCATTCAAGAGAACTCTCTCCTCCCATCTAGTCTGTGAATATCATTATAGGACGGTGCCTCATTGGTTGGCCTGGAACGGCCTGATTGGTGGGCCTCCCTATTCCTTTATGACTGGCTAAGCCTCAATCCCTATAGTTTTCCAAAGTCAGCCCCCTTTAATGCAACTACATTTTCAGGGAAGTTAAATATTGATGACGAGTTGGCCATCCTCATTGCATATCTAAACAAGGGATCCTTTGGAGTGGATACAAAGAGGTTTGGGTCTTATTGTTTAGATAGGCAAGCCTATGCACCAAATCATCTGGGACAAGCCTTTTCACATACAGGCATAGTAATTAAGATATGGCCTCCCAGCAAGACATATGACCCCCACACTGATACACCCCTAACTTTAATATATACAGTATCTCACAAAAGTGAGTACACCCATCATATTTTTGGAAATATTTTATTATATCTTTTCATGTGACAACACTGAAGAAATGACACTTTGCTACAATATGCTACAAAAAAGTAGTGAGTGTACAGCTTGTATAACAGTGTAAATTTACTGTCCCCTCAAAATAACTCATCACACAACCATTAATGTCTAAACCGCTGGCAACAAAAGTGAGTACACCCCTAAGTAAAAATGTCCAAAATTAGGCCCAAAGTGCATCACTGCCTTAACCCCCTTGGGCATGGAGTTCACCAGAGCTTCACAGGTTGCCACTGGAGTCCTCTTTCATTCTTCCATGATGACATTACGGAACTGGTGGATGTTAGAGACCTTGCACTCCTCCACCTTCCATTTGAGAATGCCTCACAGATGCTCATTAGGGTTTAGGTCTGGAGACATGCTTGACCAGTCCATCACCTTTACCCTCAGCTTCTTTAGCAAGGCAATGGTCATCTTGGAGGTGTGTTTGGGGTCGTTATCATGTTGGAATACTTCCCTGTCCTGCCCAGTCTCTGAAGGGAGGGGATCATGCTCTGCTTCAGTATGCCACAGTGCATGTTGGCATTCATGGTTCCCTCAATGAACTGTAGCTCCTCAGTGCTGGCAGCACTCATGCAGCCCCAGACCATGACACTCCTACCACCATGCTTGACTGTAGGCAAGACACACTTGTCTGTGTACTCCTCACCTAATTGCCACCACACACGCTTGACACCATCTGAACCAAATAAGTTTATCTTGGTCTCATCAGACCATAGGACATGGTTCCAGTAATCCATATCCTTTGTCTGCTTGTCTTCAGCAAACTGTTTGCAGGCTTTTTTGTGCATCATCTTTAGAAGAGGCTTCCATCTGTGATGACAGCCATGCAGACCAATTTGATGCAGTGTGCGGTACATGGTCTGAGCACTGACAGGCAACCCCCCCCCTTCAACCTCTGCAGCAATGCTGGCAGCACTCATATGTCTATTTCCCAAAGACAACTTCTGGATATGATGCTGAGCATGTGCACTCAACCTCTTGGCAGACCATGGCGAGGCCTGTTCTGAGTGTAACCTGTCCTATTAAACCTCTGTATGGTCTTGGCCACTGTGCTGCATCTCAGTTTCAGGGTCTTGGCAATCTTCTTATAGCCTAGGCCATCTTTATGTAGAGCAACAATTCTTTTTTTCAGATCCTCAGAGAGTTCTTTGCCATGAGGTGCCATGTTGAACTTCCAGTGACCAGTATGAGAAATTGAGAGTGATATCACCAAATTTAACACACCTGCTCCCCAATCACACCTGAGACCTTGTAACACCAACGAGTCACATGACACCAGGGAAAATGGCTAACTGGACCCAATTTGGACATTTTACATTGGGGTGTACTCACTTGTGTTGCCAGTGGTTTAGACATTAATAGCTGTGTGTTGAATTATTTTGAGAGTACAGCAAATTTACACTGTTATACAAACTGTACACTCACTACTTTACATTGTAGCAAAGTGTAATTTCTTAAGTGTTGTCACATGAAAAGATACTGTATAATAAAATATTTACAAAACTGTGAGGTGTGTACTCACTTTTGTGAGATACTGTATATGCATAATTACAATATTTTACAGTTGTTAATGGAGATTTCATATAAACTCATAAGGCAACACAGCGATCAGAGCTAAAAATAACCACTAATTACTGTATAAATGTCACTGGCAGGGAAGGGGTTAACACTAGGGAGCGCTCAAAAGGTTAAATATGTTCCCTGTCAGTGTGTTCTAACTGTGTGAACACTCATGCCCGAACTGCCGTACAGCCAAGGCAATTTGCGCAGGAGAGCAAGTAGTTAATGTCCCTAGATTGCTTTGTGGGAGAGCAAATCCCATGAAACTTTCGAGATAGGTTTGGGAAGTTGAGAACTTAGGTTGTGCAAAGTTTCAGGGCCATTGATTGAGGTTTAGGCACATTATGGTACATTAAGCACTTTTTAACTAAGCTGTTCACGTTTTAGGATTGCAAAATATGGCATTATGAATAGGGCACCGGAGGCAGAGCAGCAGGAGGATGAGGAGGATGAGTAGGAGGATTCTGGCACTTTCGCAGGCTTTGAAGAAGAGGAAGACATGCGTCAATCTGTAAGCGATGGCTTTCCAACCGCAGGACCTTTGGAAGTAGTACGTTCTGGGAACAGCAAGTTCCAGATGCTGTCATCCTGAGTGACCCAGAGGAGTCTGCTTCTCAAGCCTCTGCAAATTTGAGGCGCATGGGCAACCTCATGCTTCAAAGCCTGCCAAAGGACCCAAGAATACGTGGCATAAAGGAGAATGACCATTACTAGTTGGCAACCCTTTTGACCACCGTTATAAGGGGAAGGTCTCGGAACTCATCCCATCCCCACAGAGAGTGCAGAAGATAAAATCACTTGACGACACATTAAAGAGGATTTTATTGAATGTTTTTCCAGTCTCCAATAGGTTACAGTGTCGTGGAAAACGTTCTTTTCAGTCTTCTGTTGGTCAAGAGAGGAGCGTTGGAGAAGGCGTCCACCTCAGTGAGGCATTTTGTAATTTTTTTAGTCCTCACCGCCCAGGCCTGTCAGCTTCCACATCCCATCAGCATTATCTGCATCACATGGTGGATGATTACCTCGGAGCCAAAACAGAGATGAGAGATTTCCAGATGACGATCCACTGGCTTACTGGGTCATGAGAATAGACCACTGGTCAGAACTTGCCCAGTATGCTATTGGGTTGTTGGGCTGCCCTGCATCCAGTGGGCTTTCAGAATGGGCATTCAGTGCTGCAGAAGGTTTTGTGATTGATCATAGAACGTGTCTGTCCACAGACTCTGTGGGCCGTTTGACTTTCATATAAATGAATCAGTCATGGATTACCAGCTATGAAACCCATGATGCCAATGTCACCGATTGAGTTTTTTTGGGATGAGGAATCTCTGCAGGACTTCGAGGTTGGACCAGGCTGGCGCCCTCTTACCCACCTCTTCCTCTACAGTTGTCATTAGGTTACCAGGACCTAATCTTTTTTGAGGAGCTGCTTCCATTCACCATACATCAATTTTTTTTTACCTATTCCAACACACTAATGCCATAGCTCCCACTCCAATTCCCTCCTTCTTCGAGGCTGCCTAGCTTTGAGGGTGTTTAATAATTTCATCTGCAACAGTGTTTTTGGTATAGGTTTAATGGGCACAATTAACACTCAAAGACCATTTTTTCAGCACCTGTTTGACAGGTGCATATCATTGCAATTTTTTTGGCCTACTTCAAGAGCACCTCTATAGGGTTATGGTGAGAAGGTGCCACCGACACCCAAAGACCAATTTTTCTGCACCTGCTTGACAGGTTCATATGATTGCAATTTTTTTTTTACAAAAAGGCCAATTCTTGACTTCATGAAGAGCACCTCTATAGGGTTATGGTGTGAAGGCATCACCGACACCTAAAGCCCAATTTTTACGTACTCGTTACTTCTATCCAAAGTCAAAGTGCCACCAGAAGTTATCCAAGAAAGTTCTAATCTTGTTCTCAGTGCACTACATTGGGGCCTCATCATACACACTGGCTCCCCAGCTATTGCTGAGCAAAATAAAGGCAGCTTGCAGGGAAATTTTCATTTTTTTTGAGCTTTATAACTGCGTTTATTGCTGCAGCAGATTCTAGACATGGTACAGATCTGCCACTTTACAGGTAAACTAAGGAGACCCCCCCAGGCATTATATTGGAAGGATTTTTTTGATTTTTATGCTTTCACTTTGAAAATCCAAAAATCACTGCTCATTTAAAAATGACATGTTTCAAAAACTTTTTTTTATTGATATATGTCCCCCAGGGCAGAACCCAGACCCCTATAAACATTGTATGCACAAATATTTGCATATAAGCCTTCAAAATGGGCACTATTGATTTTTGAAGTTTGGGTCCCATTGACGTTAATGGGGTTTGTTATTCGGGTCTGAACTTTTGCGATGTTCGAAAGTTCTGGTGCGAACCAAACATGGGTCCATTCGGCCCACTCCTAATTAGGACTTATAATTTAGCCTGTCTTTTGAGGATTGATATTGAGTGGATGTTAAAAAATTCTAGTTACTGAAATAAGGCATTGGAGGAAGCAATGGTGTCTCCTCTGAATCTAACAGCTATTCTGCATTGCAACCCTAAGACTCTACCCGATTATTTACAAAACAATCTACTTTTATGGGATAGCATTGGCGCATGTACTGTAGTACAATTAGGAGATCTCTAAAATTGCCATAGATGATCTCTAAATATCTTCCTTTACATGGAAATCTGAAAATGATCAGTGCAATTTTCCAATGTGTGTAGAGAAAAAGGTATACAAACAGTGATGTCTATCATCAAGAACCTTCAAAACGAAAGACTTTCAGAGAGCTATCAATAGAATTTCCACTACCAGAAGACCATAGATATTATTGCAACCAGTTGACTAAATATATCAAGTCATATTATAGTTTGAAAAAAATACCCTTTTCAGCAATCTTTAATAGGCCATGCAATAAAATGTTAAAGATACTCAATGTCTGACCTTTATTCTCCATTAAACTATCAATTAACCACAGCACACAGACATTAAAAGGAAGGACCAAGGAATTTTCAGATAGGGCTTTAGCTGATTAACTTCTTGGAGGATATTAAAAAAATGTGCAGTTTAATAATTAGCAAAAAATGGAGGGAAACATAATTTAAGCTGCTACATTGAGTTTTCATGCCCTTCTTGGTTGATAAATCGGACCCCTCAATTTCAACCTGTTCCTGGTGTGGCATCATATGACCCACACTTCTTCATAGAATGCAGATGTCTACCTTCTGGGATCGATTTGTTAAACTACATAGATACTATATTGTGGATACAAATTGATAAGGATCCCATGATCTGCCTTTTTTGGATATCTTAGCCCTCCTTCCTCATCAATACCCTTAAAACCAATTGTGATACCACCATGGTCATCACTATCTCTTTTGACAGCTCGTAGAACCATATTAAAATCCTGGACATCACCTATTGCTCCCAAAATAACTATGGTGAAAATGGAACTGAAATTCCCAGCTCAACCTGCCAGCCAATCTGCTACCAACCAAATTAGCCGCTCTAAGGCACCCCAATATCTCTGCAGTCCTAATTCTTTTAAAGTTATGAGAGCCGAGGGGGCGTGGCCTGACGCGAGCAGCGACGGACGTGTTTTCACAGAGCTCCGGCTGCCACCGTTTCATCCGAAGGAATCCTGCAACCACAAGGCCCAGTGAGAGACATCCTTTACTCTAAGAGTATCCTCTTGGTCTCCCCTACCTTTTGAGCCCGAAATTTTTCGAGCGCGGTGTGATTTACTGATACTCCCTAAATTTAGCCCGCGGCTTCTAGCGCGGCTAGGCCTCACTGTACGATACGGCCCCTAGAGCTCCTCTCTACATACACAAGAGACTTGGGTCGCCCTACCAGGCCACAACATCACCCACCACCAGCGCAGATAAGGATTAAGGTGGGGAGTCTCCAGAAATTATCACCCTAGGGATACTTCAACTAATAATGGAGTGAACGGACAGATCCCGGGCCCCCCGCTCTGACCGAACTACTTCAACCTTTATTCACAACAAACTGCACTTAAACAACTTTAATGGGGAAGCGGAGTAAAGGAGACAGCTGCAGCACTGGAGGGAGATATAAAGAAGGAGAAATAGGTCGTTTTCTCACCCGCTCCACTCCACGCAGCAAAGGCCCCCAGG
Source organism: Glandirana rugosa (assembly GCA_018402905.1). Lineage (NCBI taxonomy): Eukaryota > Metazoa > Chordata > Amphibia > Anura > Ranidae > Glandirana > Glandirana rugosa. The sequence continues at coordinate 89,414 of BLSH010338363.1, read as the reverse complement.
CTCCCAAGATGGCGCCGACACCAGCTCCAACTTCCCACACGCCCTCCAGGCCTCACACCAGACAGCGTGCCCGCTCTCCTATTGACTCTGAACAAGGATCTATACACTCCAGGAGCCCCTCTCCCACTTCACACAATTCTAGAGATAGGAGGGACATGGAGGCCTATATTAAAGCATTGCCTACCAGAAACTATTTTGAGGCCTACGTTACTAGGCTTGAACGCACATACAGGCAGGAACTAGCAGACCTGCATAAGGATATTGGCCACCGCATGGAGGATGTCGAATTAGTAGTGGAAGAAGTAATAATAAATTGAATGATCACGATGCCATACTACAAGAACATACAGACCAGATACAGCAACTTTTTTATGGCCTTGATGACCAAGAAAACCGTAGCAGGCGAAACAATATTCGTATAAGAGGACTGCCGGAATCCATTGAATCTAAAGATCTAGAGAGTGCTGCATCCACTATCTTTAATTAAGTCCTACAGAAGCCCTTGGACTCGACACTAGAAATTGATTGAATTCACAGGGCCCTCGGCCCACGCAACCCGAACACTGCATACCCTCGAGATGTTATTTGCAGGATTCATTACTTTAAAGTCAAAGCTGAGATCATGCAGGCAGCGCGCACGCAAGATATCATTATGTTCAATGAAACACCCATCATGCTGCTTGCAGACCTCTCTAAACTGACACTAGCAATGCGGAAAGCTCTTAGACCACTGACAGATGCCCTCCAAACTAAACGCATTAAATACAGATGGGGCTTCCCCTTCTACCTTTCGGCTTCCTTAGACGGCAAGTCGGCAACATTGCGCACTCTGGGAGATTTACCCAACTCCTTGGGGACGTTCGAACTTCCACAAATCACCATTCCAGATTGGCCATTGAAGGCCGCCACTCCGGCACTTCCCATCAACACAGGATGGCAACAAAACGCTAAAAAGAAAAGACGTACCTCCTCCACTGTACCCAAATCCCCTGCGGGATGACCGGATTCCCCCTTCCTTTTTGATCATGATTAGTGTTGAGCGAACCCGGACTGTAACGTTCGGGTCCGTACCGAACTTTCGGGTGTCCGTGGCACGGACCCGAACCCGGACATTTCAAAAATCGTTCGGGTTCGGTCCCCCATGTCACCTCCTCCATGCAGAAAAGAAAAATCGCAAAACAACGGTAGGACACAACTACCCTTCACGGCCTCACCGCCGGAAGTTACCGGTTAGACCTTACCACTAAACACCTTCAAGCTTGCAGGGGTTCCTCAACCCATTTAGAGGGTCTCACGCGTTACAACGGCTGAACGGCAGATTCCTTCGGCTTTCCATCTTCCCCTTCGGGGTAGACATAAATTACGCAAATCAAACCTCCCGTAGACAGTCACCAGATTCTCGAAAGGCGTAACGATCACAGTCAAATCTCTCCAGACGTTCGTCGTACTACCCACAAAGTAACTT
>BLSH010338363.1:39219-87939 GCA_018402905.1 Glandirana rugosa | reverse complement strand
TGTGATCAATTTTCAATGATTTGCACCATAGCTTGTAGACTCTATAACTTTCACACAGACCAAATAATATACACTTATTTGGGTTATTTTTACCAAAGATAGGTAGCAGTATAGGTTTTGGCCAAAATTTATGAACAAAAATTACTTATTTGCAAAATTTTATCACAGAAACTAAAAAAAATTGTTTTTTTTTCAAAATTTTCGCACTTTTTTCAATTATATCGCAAAAAATAAAAAACCCAGAGCTTCCTAAATACCACCAAAAGAAAGCTCTATTTGTGTGAAAAAAATGATACAAATTTTGTTTGGGTGCAGTGTAGCATGAGAGAGTAATTGAGATTCAAAGTGTGAGAGCGCTGAAAGCTGAAAATTGGTCTGGTAAGGAAGGGGGTATAAACGTCCTGTATTCAAGTGGTTAAGGGACACAAAATTAAGAGACAGTTGGGTTATAGAGCTAACAAAAAGCAGCTGCTAGCCTTATTTAACTCCTGGCATGTTTCAGTTGTGTAAAATGCAAACGCAGAAAGGTGGGACCTATGTCACTTAAAGTGATGCTAAGATTTTTTTTTATTATTTAAAAATAACAAACATGTTATACTTACCTGCTCTGTTGCAGTGGATTTGCACAGAGCAGCCCAGATCCTACCCTTCTCGGGTCCTTCTTCGGTGCTCCTGGCCCCTCCCTCCTGTTGAGTGCCCCCACAGCAAGCAGCTTGCTGTGGGGGCACCCAAGCCGCAGCTCCCTGTGTCCATTCAGACATGGAAGCTGTGGTTTGGCCCAGCCCCCTCGCTCTCCTGATTGTTTAACTGACTTTGATTGACACCAGCGGGAGCCAATGGCACCGCTGCTGTGTCTCAACCAATCAGCAGGGAGAGTCCCGGATGGCCGAGACACTCGTGCAACATCGCTGGGTAGAGATATGGCTCAGCTAAGTATAAGGGGCACTGAGGGGGGCTCATACACACAGAATATTTTGTATCTTAATGCATAGAAGGCACCTTCTGCCTTTACAACCTCTTTAACCACTTCAGCCCCGGAAGGATTTCCAGCTTTAGGACCGGAGCCCTTTTTGCGATTCGGCACTGCGTCGCTTTAACTGACAATTGCGCGGTCGTGCGGCGTTGTACCCAAACGAAATTTGCGACAATTTTGCGGCGCGCTCACAGTGGCTCTGTATCGCGGCCGCCGTCGTATGACGGCGTTTTGCGTTACAGAGCCACATTGTTGCCGTCAAATGCCGATCAGCGGTCGACAAGCGGTTAATGAACTCCAAGAAACAGATTTAATGGTAAGTACAAAAATACTAGTCTCTTTCTCATTCATTAAGCAGGCCATAAACAGTGTGAATTTCTTTCCTGCAATCATGGGTTGCTGGAAAGAAATTTACACAATTCTCCCATCAACACAGACAGTGCTGACAGGGGAATCCCTCCTGCTGAGCAGTTGTCTGCTCCTGTCAGGGGGGGAAGCTGTTCCCACCGGGAGAAGACAGTGATTATTGTTAATGGCTATAGCAGTCACTGACTGTACCCAAGTTGATCAATCGATCGACTTGGCACATTCAGTTTGCCCACACACGGTTTGAAGCGGCCGAGATTTAAACCGCTTAAGGCCATCCTTATAGAACATATAGTTTAGAGACAATTGGTAAGTGAAAAAGTGTCCAACTGAGGGGTGGACAACAGTAACAAAACAATAACAAAACATAACAGGCCTACAAAAAAAGTGAGTCACCTGTGGCTCATAAAGATGCCCTAATGGCCTTAAACCTGAAGTTGGCATCAGATGATGCCTGAACATCAACATGAGAAAACATAAACAGAAGAGCAGGTGGTGGCCTTGCAAATCTTGGGAACAGATGCCAAAAAGCCCAAAGACATTTGGAGATCTAGTGGAGTGTGCCTTAAAAGGAAAGGCTGCAACCCAATCCTTGAAACCATGAGCTTGAACAATGACCCGTGTGAGCTCCCAAGAAATGGTGGAATAAGAAGCTGATTCCCCTTTTCAGGGACCATCTGGGATGACATAGAGAGAATCAGTCCTTCTCATGGAAGCAATGGTTGCAAAGTAGATACACACAGCTCAAACTTCATCCAGGCAATGAAGGGAAATCTCCTTCTGATGTACTGGGGCTAAGCAGAGAGACAAAATTCAGTGTCCTGGCTGCGGTGAAAAGCCAAATCCTCCTTAAAAAGGAAAGAGGCTCTAAGTCTCAAACCTTGTCCTTTTGCAAGACCATAAACAGTTGTTTACTAGACTAGGCTGGCAGCTCAGGCACAAGCCTTGCAGATGCATTGGCAACATGGAAGCTATCCTTGTGAGTAAGAATGAGGAGAATACCCCTCATACGTTCAAGGGGAAGTCTCAGAAGTGCTGACAGAACCAGATTCAGATCATAGGTGGTTGCACAGGAGAAGTTACAGGATAGACACCCTCTACAAAAGCCTTAACCAAGAAATGGGTGGCTAGCGGTGGTTGAAATAAGGGCTGAGCTTTGCCTCTTAATGACCATTGCTGATCCAGGACTGCTTACAGAAAGCAGCAGCGAACAGAAATCCAGCATTACTGTGGTGTTGTCCAACCAAATCCAGATCAGATGACTCAAATGGGGTGTGCAGCTTTTATGAATGGAGGAGGGGACGGAAAGGTTGGCCATAGTCACCACTCTTGGTGGATGCCTGTGACTGGCACTTTGGCTCTAAAACCCCCACAGCACCGGAAGTATTCAGCTGCAGGGTATGGGAGGAGAGCAGAGGATGGACGATTTCAAATATGATAGCACATGGGACACTTTGAATTAAATGCAAGTATTGAAAAAAATATTTAAACTTAGGCTTTCATTTATTAGTCACTTATGTAAAGTCCATCTAAAGATACTAGTCCATCTAACTGTACTCTCTTCACAGGCTGACAATGCTGCAGTCCAAGAGTGGCTAAGTTGCTCCCCTATAGATACAGTGTAGGAATAAATATAGCCACCCTAAGATAGGAAGTGCGTTATTGACCAGATCACCAGGTGAAAATAAAGGAAAAAAGGGAAAAAAAGGAAAACAAATGCAGCAGTGGCGGCTGGTATTTTTTAGTTTGGGGGTGGCAAACAACCATCCCCCCGCAGCACCTCAAAGCCCCCCAACCCACCCTTGCTGTCTGCCGGTCCACAGGCACTTACCCCATCAGCGGCAGGGATCAGCGGGCACGTCGGGCAGGGATCGGCTCCTGTGTCCTCTTCTCTCCTCCCGTGCATCTCTTCCCCTCCTCCTATATGCCTCCAATAGGATCGCCTGTCCTTTCAGCCAATCGGGTGATGGGTATTAGACCTGCTTCCCGATTGACCAGGAGGATGATCAGTGTTGCAACAGTAAATATTCATTCGCATTTGCAACACACCTGGATGTGCTCCGGACGCAATGCTCTGTGCCCCGAGCCCACACTATTTTGAAGCCTATTAGAGCATCTGGCTCTAATCAGTTGCTTAAAAAAACACACAACCACATCCCCACCATAGGAATTCATGTGCCCAAGGTCCTGAAAGGGGCCAGGCGCATGGATAGGGAAGGCGGCGGAGGTGTTAGGGTGGGGCGGCGCCCGTGCGCCCACAATGCAGGGGCCGCCCCTGAAATGCAGTCAATACATATAAGGATTGGTAAGCTGCAATATACAGTATATAATTTTTGTTTAGATATACTTTGTAATATGGGCCCCTAGTTTCTATAAAATGTTAAAAGGAGGTAATATAGAAATGACCCCAAATAATAACATGTCAAAATATCCAGACTGAACTCAAGCATGGTTTGAGTGGACTGCCATGTATGTTACCAACAAGCATGTCTATGGATGCAGCGCAGAACAAACCGCCTTGAGAAAGAATTCCTTTGGGGCTGATCCATCAATCCTGTCCTTTTTAATTTATTGTTTTATTCTGCATTATGTCACATTTATCTTCTAAACGGATTTGATTTTTTTTTTCAATGCCTTTTTCTTCCTGAGAATCTGAAGGTCAAAGTGGGCTCCGAACGATTTAAAACCAGTTCCAGATGGGCACACAGAAGCAAAGAAAAAAAAAAAGCAAACATTAAAAAAAAAATGGAATAATTATCACAACACTCAAAATGTATTTTGCTGTTGTTGTCACAATTATAGATAACATATATTTTATACATCTAGCCTTGCTAATGTATTAAACTATCTAGTATATCCAACTGCTTTTAAACTTGACGAAATTATTATTTTACCTTTCAAACGACAGTTTAGAGCAAAGTGATATCCATTATTGTCTAACTTAAGTTAATAAAGGTGTAAGGTTTTAAATACTTTTCGCCGAGCATTAGACAAAGTTTTAGACCAGTGGTTCTCAACTCCGGTCCTTGGGACCCACTAACAGGCCAGGTTTGCAGGATAACTGAAATACATCACAAGTGATATCATTTGCTGCTCAGTGATTGCAGTATTCTAGTCTGCATCTCCCCAAGGTAATACAGAAAATCTGGCCTGTTGGTGGGTCCCGAGGACCGGAGTTGAGAACCACTGTATTAGACACTCAAAAATATAAAGATTATATTTTTGTGATGGAAATGAGACATGTAGATACCTTCATTTTTAAGCAGATTCTACCATGCTTCAAGTGGAGGGCCTATTAGTCCTCTCCACCATAACCTGTCTACGGTTGTTGGTCTCCAAGCCCTACTAAGCAGAAGCCATGGTTTCCACACACTGCCCTGATGATGACCAACAAACCTGGTAGCTGTCTACAGTTTGGAAAAAAATTGGGATGTATATGTGCTGTAAACCAGCAATTCCGTCCTAACATTTGGCCCAGTGGCCTAAAAAGGAATCACCCGTATGCCCAAGACCCTAAAACAAAGGTTAGGCAACCTTGGAACTCCAGTTGTGAAGAAATTACAAATGCTATCATGCCCTGCTTCTGGGAGCCATACTTGTGTCTGTCAGAGTCTTGCAATGCCTCATGAGACTTGGATTTCTGGAGTGTTGAGGCTGCCTACATTTGACCTAAAATTAGGCAAAAAACGTATTTTGTGGATTTGTGATGGAAGTTAAGCTGGCTGTACATTAAAGGAATTTCATTCAAAAATGTTTGTTTTAAGAACATTTGTTGGATTTACTAATCTTTAGTGAGGTCAAATCAATGTTCATTTTTGCAGCGATGAAAAAATTCAAAGGGACAGGATGGAAATGTTTTATTGGAATGAACAAATATTCTAACAGCGTACCGTATATACTCGTGTATAAGTCGACCCGTGTATAAGTCGACCCCCCTACTTTTGCCCAAAAAATATGGGAAAACTTATTGACTCACGTATAAGCCTAAGTGGCAAATGCAGCAGCCACTGGTAAATTTCAAAGATAAAAATAGATGCCAAAAAAAAATTACCAATGAGGCATCAGTAGGTTGTATGTACCAAAAAGACATTACGTTATTTTTTTTAATGACAGGTTCTCTTTAGAAGAGATTTAGGGTCTAAAAGACCCCAAATCCGTCTAGGGACCCTAACATAGGAAGTGGCCATGTAATCGGGAGTGTGTGTGTGTGTGTACAACTGTTTATTTTTTACAGTACAGTATACTTACTTCCTATGTATTGAATAAGGCTGCTGTGTTCTTCACATATGTCAAATGCAAAGAAAAAAAAAAACACAGTTTTGTCATTTGAATATCTGACCATATTAACCCTTATTGTTCACACAATAAGGGTTAATGTCCAAATGGCCATTCTATACCTGTGGGACAGTTTTTTTTTTATATTTCCATTCCAGTCTAGGCAGCATACTCTACAGTCTCCTACTAAACATCCAGGCCTTACCTCACGGGAATTTCCGGCTCCCCAACAATTCTAGAATCCTATATACTCCCCACATTGAAGTGAGTGCATATAGGGTTTTTTTTTGTTGTTTTTTTTTTATGCTATTGTGACATTTCTGATAATCTTGGCAATTTTCAGAATATTTGTTATATTTTCATAATTATTTTATTACATTTGGATTATTTAATTTCTGCACGCATTCTTTGACTTTTTGGTATGTATTGTTTATTCATATTGTTTTGTCCTTTATATTTCTGTTTAGAATTTATGTAAGCCCTGTCGTTCCTGACGAAGCACATCGTGAAACATGTAGAACAAGAGGGCACTACTATTAATTTTTCTCAGTATCAAATTTGCTTACATGTGGTAATGCTCATTAATGCTATCCATGGAGAGGTTGATATAGTTACCGCTCAACTATTTTAATGGTACTAAATAAAATTTGTATATTTTTTTTTATATATTCTGTGTTTGTGTTGTGTCTGGCACCATAAAAATCACATTTGTTATAAGTGTTTCTTTTTCTGCAAATAGTGTAATAGTTTCACTTATGAAGTGTGCATGCTCATTTCTTATACACTGGAGTTGATGTACTAAAAGAGTTTAAAATGTTCATTTATCAAAAAGAATAAAGTGAAGTCTTCAAATCAACCACCAATTCACAAACAAGGCAAATTTCTATTTTTATTTATTTTTTTTCTATTTTGTTAAATTTGATAGGATACGCAAAGTGGACCACGCTTTGCTTTCTTGAGTGTAAATTCTTACTCCTTTAGTTAATCAACTTCGTTGAGTTTTCAGTTAATTGGATTGTTTTTACTTTTTAATTCTTTAAGTACTTGTGGTTGAAAATGTAATTCACATATTTTCGAAGAAAGCCAACTGCTTTTGTGGCTAACAATCTTTGGGTTTAAATCATCTGCCATTCAATTAAGATTTTATGCTATTTCACTCATTTATATAGCTCTGACAAATTCCATAGCACTTTGCAGAATATGGAGACAGAAGGTGTTTACAATCTAATGTTTCTACACACTCACTAGGCCGCACTTGGGTAGATGATGATTAATCTATTAATTACACCTCTCAGCACACAAAAGAAACAAACACAGATGTGGGTAATGCATATAAACTCCTAGTAGATAGTGTCACTGTTGCAAATTTCTATCCAGGACACCAGTGTTGCAAGATAAGCATGCTAACCACTTTCCTGCCCAGCTACTTGAGGTTGAAGGATCACACTATTTTGATAAGAATTCTTTTATTTTTTTCCCAACATAGGACAATTTTCAGAGAAACTATTACCATATGCAGACTTGAAATGTGTGGAACCCATGTGAACATGGCTGGACAAATCTGAGATTAATTACTTCTTGGTAAGTACACATCATCAAAACTCTCACATCAATGAATCTGTTTCTAATAAAAATATATATATATTGTGCCTACTACTTGATTTTATAGAGCTGATTACCCTGTATCCCTAACATTTTTTTTTAAACATCAGCATCAAATATGACCACAAAAAGTACCAATCCACCATAGTACTGCCACAGGAAATGTTCCACCAGCTGCCATGCCTCCGTCCAATGACAGTGCCATTACTGACCACTAAGGCAATCTTATTGGACAGTGGAAAGGCAGTTTAGGACTAGGGATAAGATTAGGTCTGGTCCAAACCTATGTTTAGCTGGAAGAAAGCTATCAGTCAGCTGTGGTGAGTGTACTCCCCACTGTGCAGCTGCATGTAAACAAAGGGGCGTGGATGCTCCTGACATCATTGACCTAATATGACCACATGGCCATATTAGATCAATGCCATGTGACCATATAAGGTCAATGATGTCAAAAGCATCCTCTTCTTTTGTGTTTGTGTAGCTGTGGGGTGCGATTTGTGCTAACAGCTACCTTATGAATTTAAACCAAACTCAAGCTCATCCTTATTAAGGGCTTAGCCGTATAGGCAGGGAAAGCCAGGCCCCTCCAACAAAGTGGAACTAAATTAGAGGATGGGGGGGCCAAAAAACTTTTCTGGCTTATATTGGAAATAACAGGCATCTTGTGGTGTCTGAATTTGAGCAGGACATTTACTTAATGGGGGTACAGGTTCACAGATGTGAGCCTCCCTTGAATGATGAACTGAATTGGCAGCATTAAGTTGGTGGAGCCAAACTCTTTAACTCAAAAACATAACTCCAGTTATTTTGCTTTATTTCATGGGACAATGTAGGCTTTCCCTAGAATATGCTTTTTATGCAAGATGTGCTAACCATATACCAATGTGTGAAGGTGTAATCCCCCCTAGAGATACCCTTAAAGGTGCATCTCTTTACATCTATTAGATTTTTTTTTGCTTAGTTGGACCAGACTGGGTTGAGCTACCACTACAGGTTCTCACACTATTGTTACTGGTGATCCCTCTGGTGATAACTAAAGATCTATAAAGAGGACTCAGAACCTCCTTACCCCAGCTAAAGATTTCCTATAGTAATACCTAAAAATCTATAATGAGGGACTCAGAACCTCCTTCTCCCAGCTAGTGATCTCTATAGTAATAACTAAAGATCTATAAATAGGAATCAAGACCTCCTTCTCCCAACTGGAGATCCCTTTAGTATTAATTAAAGATCTATATGGGGGAATCAGAACCTTCTTCCACCAGCTGGTGATCCCTCCAGTGATAGCTGAAGATCTTTATAGGGGACTCTCATACCATTATTACTGGTGATCTGTCTATTGATGATTAAAGATCTATATAGGGGAATCAGGATCTCCTTCCTTATGCTGGTGAGCCCTCTAGTGATAAATAAAGAGCTAAACAATTGACTCATAACCTCCTTCCACCAGCTGGTTATCCATTTAGTGATAGCTAAAATTTTATATAGGGGACTTAGAACCTCCTTCATCCTACCGGTGATCCCTGTAGTGATTACTAAAGATCCATAAAAGGAAATCAGGACCTATTTCCTCCTGCTAGTGATCCCTATAATGATAACTAAAGATCTATAAGTAGGAATCAAGACTACCTCCCTTCTGCCAATGATCCCTCTAGTGATAAATATAGATCTATATAGAGGGATCAGGACCTCCTTCCTCCTGCTGGTGATCCCTCTAGTGATAACTAAAGGTCTATATAGGGGACTCAGAAGCTCCTTCCTCCAGCTGGTGATCCCTCTAGTGACGCTCTCAAAATTCTATTCACTTTGAGTGCAGTGATCCTTTTTTAAATTCATTTGCATCCTGTTTTATCCAATCCTGGAACCAGGCCCCATGATGGCTAGAAGAATTCACCAATGGAGTAAACAATAAGGAGAAAACTTGCATAGCAAGCACAAGCCTTTATAACTGTTTGCCACATAAGTGTCAGAACAGCCATTTCACAAGAAATAAATATGACCAAGGAATATGAATGGATACTTACAATGCAACCTAGCAAAAGGCTTCTGGACATTTGTTGTTTAATTAGGTCTGCAGTGACCCCTGTGGTATGGAGCCATCTATAGATTCATTTAGAAAAGAAAATGGGTCCTCCGCCTTCCATAAAACACTATTATGAACCCTCCAATACACACGTTTAATTAGAGAAAATATCCATTCTAGCAATTTAAATGATTTTGGCAATTTCAGGAGGGCACATGTAATATTCAAATTACTTTTACTCTGCACTGTCTCGTCTGCCTGGGCTCCTCTTCCCAGGTGGATTTGCACACTCTGTAATGCTCTAATTTCCCTTACAAGCCATGTCAAATATAATTTTGGTGCAAAGTTAGTAATTATACGTAACATCAGTCTGATGTTAAAAACACTGAAAAATTTAGCACGGAGAGACACATGGAAAGAAACTACTCTAAAACACATGAAAAAAAAGCAGCAGTCAGTTTTTTTTCCCTCCTCTCTCGCATTCTCAATCTTTAATTAATAATAGCATGTTTTCAAGAACTCAGCTAGTGTATTTTTGAACTCAGTGGAATTCACTTAAGTTCTAATTACTTTGTCTTAGGCAAAGATGGGAAAGTCTGTTTTATTGTAGCTGCCAATGCTTTAAGAATGCCTCACACACTTTTCCTACTTTTAAGAAACCCCATCGACAGCCACCATCTTTAGATGTAGCCTTTCCCTGCCAAAGACATTATAGCTATACATTCATGGATGTGGCCATCTTGCATTGGCTCTGAAGGTGTTATTTTTGAGCTCAGTAGCGCCACCCCTGGGTCGGAAGGTGTAGTGTCAAATTCACGGAATTCCTGTTGCTTCAATAGCAACCCGTCCATGAAAACTATTTTAACATGTTATCAAACGTGTGACTCGGGAATGAATATATAAGAGGACCAGAATTAAAAGATACGTTTTGCACTAAAAATAGATACCCACCCTTTCTTTTCACTCCCCTATAATCTTTTTAGAGTAAAAATATACACATGCTGATATGGAAGCCACTGCAGGCCACCCTGAAAGTCAGTAACTGGGTCTTCATAGAAAGCGGTCTTCGACTTTGCACAAGGTACCCTCAGCCCAAAATGCTGTGATTAAACCAAATTCCACTTGTTCCTCACCTTTAGCTCCCCTCTCCCTCCCCCAACACACTTCCTCCCTTAAATCTCCCTCTGCCACTGCATTTTTAAAAAATCGCTATGCTTATCTTTTTCTTGCAATATTCAGGCTGGTTTGGTGATGCCATGGGTGCTTCCTTTTTCCAATATCTGTGGGTGCTCATACCTTCTTAACATTAAAGTGCATTGCTCATGAGTTATTATGTCCAATACTGGGAGCCCCAGCCAGTGTGAAGTCATGATCCCAGGGACGTGTTCATGGTGGCGTTGGCTTACAGGAAATGGGTTAGTGTTGACACTTGGCATCATTAAACCAGGAAAAGGAGGAGTGGCTGGCAGTGATGGGTCAGCTAGGTTGAGTATTGCAGCTAGAGATGCTTATTTATTTATTTATTTCCATAAAGTTTTATTGAAGGATTTTAAATAGCATGTACAAAGGTATACAGAGAATAATGTACACAAAAACTTCAGGGAGAGACCCATAGGGAGAAAAAGGAGCAGGTACCATATTTATGGCGATGGAAACAAACGGCTCATGTGGATCTGGGCAAAATGAACACACCATAAAAACATTTTTTGAGGCATATGAATGGGTGGCCCTATGGAGCATAGAGGTGACATGCAAAAATCAAAACAAGCTGATAGGTGCTAGGTTAGAATGGCCACTAATACACACTACTAAACTAACAAGGGGCACATTATTCCAAAAATCTCAAGCTCATCAGAGCCAAAAAGAGACATGTTTACTTAGAGAAAAGAGGAAATTCAATGATGGAAAGAGGGAAAAAAGAGAGTAAAGGGCAAAGCAGAAAGAAAGAAAAACAACAGGGGGTGAGAAAAAGACAGGAAAGAACACAATTGCTCATGCCAAAATAAGGTGAAGACGAGGAATTGATAGGTCGATTTAACCCCAAGAGGTGATAGAGGTGATTATATTTATTTTTAAACCTGCTCAGGGCTGCTTTTTGATGATTCTAAAAAAAGATGGGATTATGGCTTCAGTTATAGAGATTATAATATTTACATTTTCATAAAGTTTTTAAAAGGTAACTGAATTTATGTTAAAAAAATGCAAGACTTTGATAAGCAAGACAAACTAAGCTTAACTATAAATGTATACCTTTTGGCAGCAGTAATCCTTCTAAATGCCTAGATTGCATGGGGTTGATTTACTAAAACCAGAGAGAGCAAAATCTGGGCAAGTTGTGTATAGTAGCCAATCAGCTTCTAACTTCAGCTTGTTTAAAAAACCTGGAAACTGATTTTGCACTCTCCAGTTCTAGTAAATTATCCCCCATGGGTCTGGTCCAGTGCCTATAACCTTCTATAGACACTGCTCCCATGCCAGCATAGATTGGCAGTATAGTACAAGAGGAGTATAATGTTGTCCTCTGTATAAGGCTGCCCATTATTCCCTACTAGGTGTCAGCCTAACACGGATATCATCAGGGGGTGTGGCCTCCGCCATGTATTGCACAACTTATATACTAATCACTGCACCGCCATAGGATAATATAGTGACAACACTGAAGAAATGACACTTTGCTACAATGTAAAGTAGTGAGTGTACGGCTTGTATAACAGTGTAAATTTGCTGTCCTTTCAAAATAACTCAACACAGCCATTAATGCCTAAACCGCTGGCAACAAAAGTGAGTACACCCCTAAGTGAAAATGTCCAAATTGGGCCCAATTAGCCATTTTACCTCGCTGGTGTCATGTGACTCGTTATTGTTACAAGGTCATCAGGTTTGAATGGGGAGCAGGTGTGTTAAATTTGGTGTTATCGCTCTCACTCTCTCATACTAGTCACTGGAAGTTCAACATGGCACCTTATGGCAAAGAACTCTCTGAGGATCTGAAAAAAGAATTGTTACTCTACATAAAGATGAAATTGATGTAAATATTAACTGCGCTCCTTGCTCTAATCACTCAGGTGAAAAATGAACCACATTTGCATCAATTAGGTGCATGAATACAGTGATGATACTCTAGAAGTGCTTAATATACACATACAATAAAGTACAATGTGATATGAAAGTGCTTGTAGTAAACAAAGGTGCAATGATAAAGTGCATTGGATGATGCTGGCCACTAGGGGTCAGAGACCCCAAACATGATGCATAAAAAAGATAAAAAGAAGTGATGAAATTGCATATATGAAGTCCAATTAAGGACGAGAAAAAAACTGTGAATGATTAGTGAATCCTTGTTGCCTTGTCCAATACGACAATATGACGGTCACAGAATAAAGTTCAACCTTGATGTGCACAATAGGCAAATATAGTCCAAACTGTGAAGCAAAGTGACTAAACAGTCTCCCTGGAAATCTTCTGCAACAATAAAGTGACTGTGCACAACTTCACCGGTGTGGAAAAGTAGAAATGCCTACTTACCAGATCCCTGTGATCCCCATCACAGAGATCAGAAGCGCTTGTGGTTAAGTGGGATGTCCACAATATCAGCAGTCAAGGTCCGCCAGAAACATGAAAGGATCAAATGCTTGCATAGTAAAGTATGTCTTGATGTTTATTAAAATATCGCATGTTTAACCACTTCAGCCCCGGAAGGATTTCCAGCCCTTTTTGCGATTCGGCGCTGCGTCGCTTTAACTGACAATTGCGTGGTCGTGCGACGTTGTACCCAAACAAAATTTGCGTCCTTTTTTTCCCACAAACAGAGCTTTCTTTTGGTGGTATTTGATCCCCTCTGCGTCATTTCTGATTGCCGCTATAAACAAAAGAAGAGCGACAATTTTGCAAAAAAAAAAAACACATTTCTTACTTTTTGCTAAAATACAAATCCAAAAAAAAAATATAAAAAAACATTTTTTTCACCGTTTTTGGCCGATTTATATTCTTCCTCATATTTGCGATAAAAAAAATCGCAATCGGCGTTTATTGATTGCTTTGCGCAAAAGTGGTCGCGTTTACGGATGATGAGAATTCATTTTTGGAATTTTTATTTTTTTTTTATTTTTTACTATTAATGGCGGCGATCTGCGATTTTTAGCGGTACTGCGATATTTCAGCGGACATTTCGGAACATTTTGACACTTTTTTGGGACCATTGGCATTTATACAGCGATTAGTGCTATAAAAATGCACTGATTACTGTGTAAATGCCATTGGCAGTGAAGGGGTTAACCTGCAGGGGGCGCTCTAAGGGTTAACTATGTTCCCTGGGCGTGTTCTAACTGTGGGGGGACTGCCCTGGCTGGGGAAGGGAAGTGGTCACAGCCTTCGTATACAGGAAGGCTGTGATCACAGCCCTTCCCCCTTCACAGAACGGAGGTCCGTGTTTACATACACGGACCTCCGTTCCTTCACTCCGGGGGGGCCATCGCGGGTAGCCGGCAGCAATCGAAGCCGCCGCACCCGCTCCCTGGCCCTCCCCGAACACAGTGAGCGCACGGGCACGCCTCCGGCGGCGCGCGTGCTCACTAGGCGCGATCACGCGGCCGCCGTCATATGACGGCGATCCGCGTTACAGAGCCACTTTGCCGCCATCAATTGCCGCGGCAAGTGGTTAATAAACATCAAGACATACTTTACTATGCAAGCCTTTTGATCCTTTCATGTTTCCGGCGGACCTTGACTGCTGATATTGTGGACATCCCACTTAACCACAAGCGCTTCTGATCTCTGTGATGGGGATCACAGGGATCTGGTAAGTAGGCATTTCTACTTTTCTACACCGGTGAAGGTTGTGCACAGTCACTTTATTGTTGCAGAAGATTTCCAGGGAGACTGTTTAGTCACTTTGCTTCACAGTTTGGACTATATTTGCCTATTGTGCACATCAAGGTTGAACTTTATTCTGTGACCGTCATATTGTATTATTGGACAAGGCAACAAGGATTCACTAATCATTCACAGTTTTTTTCTCGTCCTTAATTGGACTTCATATATGCAATTTCATCACTTCTTTTTTCCTTTTTATGCATCATGTTTGGGGTCTCTCACCTCTAGTGGCCAGCATCATCCAATGCACTTTATCATTGCACCTTTGTTTGCTACAAGCACTTTCATATCACATTGTACTTTATTGTATGTGTATATTAAGCACTTCTAGAGTATTATCACTGTATTCATGCACCTAATTGATGCAAATGTGGTTAATTTTTCACCTGAGTGATTAGAGCAAGGAGTGCGGTTAATATTTACATCAATTTAAACTTGTTTGGGTAAAAACCCATATACACCAGCAGCTCCAGTAAGAAAACCCCCCTTTGCGCTGGTTTAAGGAAATACTTTTGTCCCCTGATTTAAGTTACAATTACTTCCAGAGGCATGATGGGACTTGTAGTTCTGCAACAGCTGGAGGGCCACAGGTTGCCTACCCCTGGCCTAGGCTATAAGAAGATTGCCAAGATCCTGAAACTGAGCTAAAACATGGTGGCCAAGACCATACAGCAGTTTAACTGGACAGGTTTCACTCAGAACAGGCCTCGCCATGGTCGACCAAAGAAATTGAGTGCATGTGCTTAGCGTCATATCCAGAGGTTGTCTTTGGAAAATAGACATATGAGTGCTGCCAGCATTGCTGCAGAGTTTGAAGGGGTGGGGAATCAGCCTGTCAGTGCTCAGACCATACGCCGCACACTACATCATATTGGTTGGCATGGCTGTCCTCCCAAAAGGAAGCCTCTTCTAAAGATGGTGCACAAGAAAGCCTGCAAACAGTTTGATGGAGACAAGCAGACTAAGGACATGAATTACTGGAACCATGTCCTGTTGTCTGATGAGACCAAGATAAACTTATTTGGTTCAGATGGTGTCAAGCGTGTGTAGCGGCAACCAGATGAGGAGTACAAGTGTGTCTTGCCTACAGTCAAGCATGGTGGTGAGAGCGTCATGGTCTGGGGCTGCATGAGTCATGATAATGACCCCAAACACACCTCCAAGATGACCACTGCCTTGCTAAAGAAGCTGAGAGTAAAGGTGATAGACTGGCCAGGCATGTCTCCAGACCTAAACCCTATTGAACATCTATGGGGCATCCACAAACGGAAGGTGGAGGAGCGCAAGGTCTCTAACATCCACCAGCTCCGTAATGTCATCATGCAGGAGTGGACGAGGACCCCAGTAGCAACCTGTGAAGCTCTGGTAAACTCCATGCCCAAGAGGGTTAAGGCAGTGCTGGAAAATCATGGTGGCCACACAAAATATTGACACTTTGGGCCCAATTTGGACATTTTCACTTAGAGGTGCACTCACTTTTGTTGCCAGCGGTTTAGACATTAATGGCTGTGTGCTGAGTTATTTTGAGGGGACAGCAAATTTACACTGTTATACAAGATGTACACTCACTTCTTTACATTGTAGCAAAGTGTCATTTCTTCAGTGTTGTTACATGAAAAGATATAATAAAATATTTACAAAAATGTGAGGGGTGTAATCACTTTTGTGAGATACTGTATATAACAAATGTATTACAAACAATAAAAGCAGTGTTCAATAAAAACCGATATTGTATTTTTCTGTAACAGAAGCAAACAGTCACACACGATGATGCCTTGCTTAACTTTGTTGTACAAATCTGCTGTGACAAGTTCCTACCTTAAGACCACCCAAGTGACACGTTTCACTTGTTAGGTCTTAATCGCAGAGATAGGGGGAGCTGTTTTAGTGTTTGCGGAGCAGTGGGTACACTAGCTCATGTTTGGTGGGATTGCCCCAAAAACAAGCATTTTTGAACTACACTCTATCAAATAATTATCATTGTATCGGGCCTAAGCGTTCCAATAATCCATACAAAGCCTTACTCAGTATCAACCAATGGAATGTACTACCAATCAAATTAAACCTAAAATGTTTATCTTCACTGTGGCCAAACAAACCCTGGCCATTGCTTGATGGTCTGGTACTACAACAGTGCAAGTTAAACAAAAAATGGCATGGTACCTATTAAATGAATAATTAGCTCCTGTTCTTCATGGTAAAGTCAAGAAATGTAAAAATGTTTGGTCTCCTTGGATCACACATTATTTTCCTGGTGATATTGACAATTTTTTGTGGACTATTTAATACCAGATAGGATAATTTGGTTGGTTTCCGGCTGGCTGGTGAGCCAAGCTTGGAATTTTCTTTGGTTTTGTTTTACATGCATTCCCCTTCCATGTGCTCCTTGCTGAGAAGGCCGGTTATAGGTGGGGGTAGTGGCCATTTGTTTGTACTGTTTGAATACTGGTGAGGGGATACACTGGACCCCTTTTGTGCCATTGTGCTATATGCTGGGTGTCCATTGCGCCCCTGTGCCTTTAAGGAGGGATGGGCTCCCTCCAGGCTCACCTGCCCTCTGCCTATCCATTATTATGCATGTGCTTCTACTAAGGAGGCTCTCAAAAATGTATAGAGTTAGGACTGCAGATAATACTTGGTGCCGTGAAGTGGCTGTGCAGCTTATGCATTTATTTGCAAATGTGTGCAAACTAAACCCCTGTTTTTAATGCAAACTGTTAGACAGGATAATTCGGTTGGTTGCAGGCTGGCTGGTGAGTTGATCTGGGAATTTTCTTTGCTTTTGTGTTGCATGCGTCGCCCTTCCATGTGCTCCTTGCTGCAAAGGCCAGTTATAGGTGGGGGCAGTGGCCATTTGTTTGTACTATTTAATACCAACCTAGACAGAGGAGACATGGTTCAGAATGTGGTAATGCCCTGGCCTGTCTTGCTCTGTCTCTTTCCCTACCCTGTCCTACGCCTTATATCCTTCCTCTTTTCTTATCTTTTCTTTCTCATTCCTCAAAACAATTGGTCTTTTCCTATTCTTTTATGCCCTGATCTGGTTTGTTTATGGAGGTTAATTTACATAATGTTCTTCCCAACAACATCTAATCTGCATGGCCGAACAGCGGTCAGACTCCAAATATAAGGGCAATTGTTAGATGCTGTTTCATTATTTTTCATTATTTTGCACTCAGTTTGGATGTTTTTTTCTTGTATGTTGCACAAAAATGTGTACCTCTGATCTTTTGTGTTTATCTCTAATTTTGCAAAAAAAAAACCTTTTCAATAAAGCACATTGAAACTGAAATGTTTGTTAAAATGCTTAAGAATGCCATCTTGCAATATTCCCTTCTTAATGTTATTGTATACAACCAAATGTTAATATGAAATTATTTTCCTCTTACTTTGAAGCAGTTTCAATTGCACTGTAGTCCGTTTTATGTAAGTATGTCCAAATCCAGAGAAAAAAAAAATAAAAGCTGAAACTGTAAGATATTGGAAAAACAACAATTTGAAACCTTCATTGCCTAAGCTGAGAAAATCAGAAGCTTATTCAACTTTAAATGAAGGGTGGATGATGTTCAAAGGGTTACCATTATTAACAATATTAAAGGTTGTAGACAGTCAATGTACGATCCCCAATGGTAGTAATATTGATTCACTTTCCTTTCTTTATAGGCCATTCTATGTCCATATAGACATCGAACGTTTATAGATTGGATAAGGTCAGATAGATCTGGTATAATTTTGCTTTTTCAGAGTCTTGTAATTTCCATTCTAACTACACTGAAAATTTGAGTTGTAATCGGTTTAAATTTCCCTGGGATCATGTTTATATATGAAAGTTTAACAAACCCAGATCTGAGAATGGTATCGGACTGTGTCCTATGATCTCAGACCTCATATAAAACACTGAGTTCCAGTAAGGTATAAGTCACTGCAATGCAATAAGAAGTATAATAAGTATTTTTTGCACCACGGCGCATGTATCAGCACATATGCAATGGTATGTGCTGGTGATGCATTTTTGCAGACCTTGTGGTTTTTAAATGTGTTGTGATGTAGTGCTGGGGTTTTTTGGCACATTGCGGGGAATTAACAAAGAGTGGTGCAAGAACTGTGCTTGCACCACTCTTCTAAATATACACAATGGAATGGCTGCTCAACTGACAAAGGAGAGCAAGCCTCTTTATTAATTAGGAGTGATCAGCTTTCTGTTCTGTGGCTGTAATAGATACAGCAATAGAGAACAAGAAAGCTGGAGCTGCATGCCCCAATCTCTCTGCCCCAACTCCCCCTCTCCACTTGGCTCAGAGTGGGAGAGAGAAGAAAGACTGTTAGGCTTTTAACCCTATAGGCTCTGCTCATGTAGTGTACTCACTGCATGGGCAGAGAGAGGGATGTGAGCTGTCTACTGACAGTCTACATCCCCTACAACAAGGTCACACCAGGCAGAAATCTATGACAGTTTTATATATGCAAAACTGCTACATTCAGTCTATTAATTGGGAGCAGACCAGCGTTGGTTTTCATGCTGAAATAGAAACTGGCACAGGAGAAGCAGATAGACCTGAACAGGTCTATCTGGTAAGTTAATAAAGCACATACCAATTCTAACACTTTTCTGCACCTTTATAAGGGTGCAGGGAGCTTGATGTGCCAAACAGTTTAATAAAATGCTGCATGCCTGGTGTGAACTGTTTCAATGTAAAACAAGAATGAAAACTGAAGTTCCACACCACTGCTAAAAGGTCTAGATATGACTTTATTCCACAAAAGTCAGAAGCACAATGCAAAGAGTAGCTGAAGAGTAGCCAATGCATTCAAGGGTCCAAAAAACCCTTCATCAGGATTTGATTGAGAACAGTGTAAATTGGCTAGAAGTGAAATGGTCCTTTGATGATGGTTAAAGTATAACTAAAAGCAAAACTTTTTTTTAGTTTTGGATAGAGTGGAGAGGGATTGGAATGCGTATTTGTTTTTATTGCTGTCTGTACCCCCATTAAGGAGATGTATCTTCTTTATTTGTCCTGCTTACCATTATCATTGAAAGTTAAAGTAAAAGAAAATCCCAAATGTTGGGTTGTCCCCAAAAAAGCATCAGACAGAAAATGTTCCAATGGGTACACTAGTTCTGGTGAACCTAGGGGTTCCAAAGGAATTCCCTTATTTTGCAGGGATTTCCTGTCACTTCCTGTTTGGCTATGAGACAGGACGTGAAGGGAAATATCCACAATGGGACACAGCAAAAAACATTTTTAATGGGTTATAGCCCTCCCTTACTCTATCCAAAATGAAAAAACATATAGTGCATTCACATTTCTCTCAATCAAGTGCTGATGAAGGTGGTGTTTGTGGACCCCTCAAACATGTTGGCTCCTCTTTGAATTGTCCCCGACTTTTTATTTAATAAAGTTGCATCTGGACTATTTAGAAGTGGCGTGGCAGTTATTATTGTTGTGTTACACTATAAGTTAAGGAGACTGTGGAGATAATCTATGGTGTAGAAACCGCCTGCCTGGTAACCAGATTATTTACATCAACATCAATACTTTAAGATAGCAATATCCATAAGATAATCTTATGGGTCCAGTGCTGTTTTCCACTTTCCTTAACAATATAAAACAAGGCTTTTTGTCTTGTCCATGTGTTGGGATTGTGATGACGAATGCAGTCCAACACATGTGGTGTGAACAAGCCCTTAGATTGCCAATACTTTTTTATGCAATGTATGTACAGCCAACACATTTTTCCTTAATTCTAGATAGAGTAGGTAAGCATTAGAACCCCTGCCAGTTTATTTTTTAGCTGTCTACTATTGGGGAAATTTCCCTTTACCTCAGGTCCTGGAGATGCAACAAGAATGGAGGAAAACTCCCAAAGTAATGGGAATTCCACTCCAGAGCAGGTGTCCCCTTTTAAAGATTTACCCTTACCCTTTTTTCTGGAACAACCATAACATTTTGGATTTTGACATTACTTTCTGCCTCAATGGCAATAGTCACCAAAACAAACAGTGTGATAAATCTGCCTAATGTGGACACAGCAATACAAAATTTGACAGAGGGCCTAACCCTTCCCCATCTTACTCAAAACCTTAACATGGAACTGCATCTTTGGAGATCTGCTACCAGCTGGACAGTGAAGAGGAGCAGCTTCTGGGGACCGGTCTTATGGAGTGAAGCAGGCCCTTAGAAGAGAAGAATGAGGTAATCACTTCACCATATTCATCAACCCTTAGAAAAAAAGAAGACTTTTACCCCAGCAGTGCAGGGGGTGGGGGGTTTCAAAGGTAATTTTTCTTCTGTCTTGAGTTGAATTTTAAAGGGTTGATTCATCGTTTCTGCCTTTTCAGATCTTGGGATCCATAGGGGTTTTTTTTAAGTGTAGAAAAGGTGAACTATCCATTTTAATGTATTTTTAAATAATTTAATTAATGTTTCATATCATTTCAAGCAGAACTTGAATTTTGACTTGGTATTCTTCTTTTACAGTTTCTTCACAGCAAGTCTCAGATTGTGAGAGATGAGCTCAGCTCACCAACTTGCTGCTTCTCCTTTCACTATCCAATCACAGGCTCGGGGAGGGACAAGACCCCTAAGTGTTACTGAAATCCAGCAAAGAAAAATCAGGTCTCCTGCCCTGCCAGACAGGGCTGTACTGTGTGGCAGGACTGTGAAAATCTCAGGACTGGAGGGACAAAAATACTTCTGCAGGTATTTTCTCAATGTACTTAGATGTTTGCCTCGAGTCCTGTTTTAAACATCATCCATTTTAATATGAAAGAAATACTTGTAATCGAAAGTCCAGAAGCTTTCTCTTGCTACGTCTGTGCTGTATATCATTACCTGGAGGAACAGCAAATAAGCTCCCTATGGAGGTTTCCTACCGACAAACGCACACCTGGCTCCCCAAACTTATCTGAACTGTTTGAAAAACCAACTGTTTGCTTAGTCTGCCATCTGCCGCGTCCAGAGTGGGGTGGAGCCCACATGCCAAAATTTCAGAGAGCTTCTGCATAATACAATGTATGGTAATTCTATGTGAACAGAAAGAGCCCAGCTTCATCTTATCAAGGGAGGAAACAGATTGCAGAGGCTCCGTGTTCCCCTTATAGGTTGAATTCTGTCCAGCGATAAGCTCTTGTACATGGGCGTTGGGTCTTATTTACTTTAAAAATTTGAGAAATGTTTCACTTAGCAAAATGACGGTTTGCATATCCTAGTGTAGCTGGGTTTATATCAATCATTCAGTCAAACACTTTCTTTTTGTCGTATAGTAAGAATTATAAATTCAATATTCACGTAGCTAAGTGAACTTTAAAAAACTAGCCCCGTTTTCTAAAAAAAATGGCAGGTGAATTACATTTCTGGAAACATACAGTAAAAAACTGGCTCAATACAAAAGCTCCACACTGTACGGAGTATTTTGTACAGAATATAAAACTATTGTTGCTTTTCAGTCAAGTCCAACCATATTTAAAGATAATACTGTACAAAACACAGGTACTGATGAGGGAGGAATGTCCAGACGCCCCCAATATGCACTGGCTTTCTTTCTAATGGTAATAATCATTTACAGTAACAGAACATTGCTTTGGACTCTCAGACCTTTGGTGTGGCACTCCTTTTGTTTTCTTTATAGTTGGATGTATCTGAAGCCCCCCTCTTTTTGGGGTAGTTTCTGGTATCGGTTGGCGAGCAGCCCAACCGAACCAGGTTTTTTTAATCAGTAAGATGGTCTTTAACAACCCTGGACACCAATAATAGAAGATCTACGTCCTCTGTTTGTATGTTGATGTTTCCTTAGAATACAATAGCTGGCAGTTAGAAATTCATCCATCCGTGTTGTTTAGCCTAGAAAAGGGAGTCATTGGATTTCTTTCAAGACTGCTGAAATGCAATAGGCCTAGGCCTGATGTTAACGTAGTGAACAAACTTCCCCTTGCCCCAATCCCATTTATGAAATTACACTCACACCCGATTAAGGTTGGAAAGGGCAAGGCCACACTTTTATTTAAAATTCAACACAGCACATGAAATTCCAACACAGAACATGTGAACCCTTTTAACCAGTGCCAGTCACAGTTGTACTGTGAGCACATTTTAACCTTACTAGCTGGCTTCCAAAGGGGGGGCTGTCCTTACCATAAGTGCTGGACAGACAGCCTCTTTCCAGTTTCCAATCTGGGGCATAGTCCATTACAGCAACTTTTAATGCTGGCAAGGTCAAGAAACCGTAGCAAGCTGTGACATAGCATTTGCATAAAATGGGGGCGGGAGGGTGGGCAGCTCTTCCAGCCACGTTGCTCCTAAAAGACCCAGAATTCCCTAGGGCAGTACCTTTTAAGAGCTCAGGCTCCACCCATCCCCTGGCTTCACCCCAGACTTGACTGACACCCAACGCCTGGCCATGTACCCATCAGTCAAGGCTCTCTTTCCCTAGGGGGCTCAAGAGGCCTTCATTCAGCCTGGCAGGGCTCTCTACATGTA
Source organism: Glandirana rugosa (assembly GCA_018402905.1). Lineage (NCBI taxonomy): Eukaryota > Metazoa > Chordata > Amphibia > Anura > Ranidae > Glandirana > Glandirana rugosa. The sequence continues at coordinate 65,351 of BLSH010338363.1, read as the reverse complement.
TGGCCTGCTTAAGAGCCTTTGTTGACAGACTTTGGGCTTGTAAAAGCAGCATGCTTCTAGGTGCATTTAGTGTGCTTTTGACATCAGTTTAAACTGCTTCTGTCACGAAGGTTGTACCAGAATGCAAGATCGCATGTCTACATCAGCACATGTGCACAGGAATAGGTTCAGTCTGTTACCTCCTGTGCAGAGTTGCTGCTGGTCACACATATGCAAGTACATGCTTGTTGATATGTGCATGGATTTTTGCAGGCATGCTCATTGTTGCATTGGTGCCAATCAGGACATTCAAACAAGGTCTCTTCATGGTCTTGGTGCTAACTTATCTGTAGTCATAAATGTCTTCCTCTTCCGCAGTACTGTGGCCTGTGTTTTCTGATCTCCCTAATACCAACCTAGCTTCACCTTGACCTGCTCCTGCTTATATGCCTGTTGCTGACCACTGCCTATAGCTTGACTATGCATCTGTCTACTCCAACTGTATATGAACCTCCTGCCCCTTACCCAAACTCTGACTGCATATCTGCTGCTGCATTTAATTTTAATCAGTCTCAATTAACTTGGCTTGAACCTTCACCCCCAGGCTTCTGTATTTGCACCATGAGTGCTTGTTTATTGTTGGCTCCAGTCCATAAACAATTGGTGCATCATCCTGTGGTTCCTCTGGCCAGTCACCTGTCCCCGGTCTCTAGTCTATTGGCACCTCCATCTAGCAGACCAGCTAGGAACACGTGCCCCCTTCTGCCTTTGTGCCACCTGCTAGCTCTACCAGAAGCCTTAAGCTGTTGGACTCATCAAATCACCATAGACAATTTTATACATTATTATTATTATTATTATTATACAGGATTTATATAGCTCCAACAGTTTGTATAGCTCTTTACAACATGAGTGCAGACAGTACAATTACAATACAATTCAATACAGGAGGAATTAGAGAGCCCTGCTCATTAGAGCTTACAATCTAGAAGGGAGGGTCAAGTGATACAAAAGGGTAATAACTGTGGGGGATGAGTTGATCAAGAAAATAAAAATACACTTGTTAGGTGGAGGCAGAATAGGCTTCTCTGAAGAGAAAAGTTTTCAGGGATCACCTGAAAGTGGATAGATTCGGAGACAGTCTGACAGATTGGGGAAGGAAATTCTAGAGGATGGGAGAGGCTTGGGAGAACTCCTGGAGGCGAATATGTTTGGAGGTTATGAGAGAGCTGGAGAGCAGGAGGTCTTGGGAGGAACGAAGAGGACGATTAGTTTGGTATTTTGAGACCAGGCTAGTGATCTAGCTGGGAGCAGAGTTCTGGATGGCTTTGTAACCTATTGTTAGTATTTTGAATTTAATTTGTTGGGCGAGTGGCAGCCAATGGAGGGATTGGCAGAGAGGGATAGCAGACGCTGAGTGGTTTGTAAGGTAGATGAGTCTGGCAGCAGCATTCATGATGGACTGCAGGGGGGTTAGTCTATTTAAAGTAGGCCAATGAGGAGGGAGTTGCAGTAGTCGAGGCGAGAGATAACCAGGGAGTGAATCAGGAGCTCTGTGGTTTCATTGGTTAAAAAGGGACATAGTTTAGAGATGTTGTGAAGGTTGGCAAGCTTTGGAAAGTGATTGGATGTGGGGCCAAAAGGAGAGGTCAGAGTCCAGGATAACACCTAGCACCTATGAGTTTGGTTTTGGACATGTTGAGTTTGAGGAAGTGGTGTGACATCCAAGCAGATATGTCTGTTAGTAAGTTGGTGATGCGTGAGGAGACTGATGGAGTGAATTGAGGGGTGGAGAGGTATATTTGGCTGTCGTCAGCGTAGAAATGGTATTGAAGAGTTGTATATTGAAAATAAGAGAGGTAAAAGAACAGAACCTTGGGGGACCCCGACAGAGAAAGCAAGAGGAGAGGAGGAAGTAGAACAATGCAATGCATTAAAGCAGTGTAATGCAAATCCAGTTACTTAAACAGAAACAAAATCTCTTAACCAAACCACACAGGGTATGATCTAATTGTACAATCTGATTTAGCACATTTTTTTTTAAATATGATTTTATTAATTTTCCATTAAAAAAATACAGACTTGCATTGAAGGAAATAAAAGAGACAGAAAATTCTCTCCATCAAAGCATACAGTAAAATATGCAAAACAACATACATTAGCGACCGTCCACAACTATAGGTACCTTCGGAGATTGATTGGAGCTAATCATTAACTACATTATGTGTGAAAGAGAGAAAACAAAAATGAGTTCCATATATTTGTGGAAAAGTGTGTGGCAGAGGTCACTGTGTGGAAAGGGTCCATGGGCCTACAGTGAGTTGCTCAAAATAAGTTATGATGGGGAGAGATATGTACTTACTGGGTAGAGAAATGAATGCCTGAATGGCAAAAAGAGAGAAAGTAAAAAAAAAACAAAAAAAAAACTCAAACATTGAAAGAGGAAGAGGAAGGAGGGAGAGAATAGAAAAGAGAAGAAGATGGGGATGTGGGAATGTTGATATGGGTAGGCTTAGCTCGAACCTGAGATTGTGGGAATAGCTTAGTAAAGTCCGAAAAAAATATCCAGATGCACCAGCTAGCAAAGAATCTGTCGTGGTGTTGTGCCACCAGCTCCTCAAGACAAAGTATACAGTTAAGTTTAGTAGCCCATTATGTAATAGTTTCTGCTGATTTCCAGTGCCTAGCAATCACATTTCTGGCTGTTATAAAGAAAAACCGTAATAAACCCCTTTTAACAGAGGAGATAGAGCCTGAGAGTAATTCTATAAAAATTGAAAGGAGTGCCTTTGCAGAGTCTATGGAGCTCACATTTATAATAAGTTCACTAAACTGTTTGGAGTATAAGGTATGTATATTTACTTTCTTGTTCAGCCCTTGACTGTTCCCCTGCCAGCTATTGTCGCCTGTGGCTGTCTGAATACCAAAAGCTCTGCCCTGTCAACAATTTTCCACCCGTTTTTTACAGGGCCACCCATGGTTTGAATTCCTGCTGGATAGGCTGAAATTCAAGCCATGTAAAGCAAAACTTACATAGGGGCTGTGGATGCTGCCCCCACGAGACAGTCTTTGGGCCTTGCAATTGGTTGTTCAGTCACCAAGTTACTGTATACAGTGTGGACCAGCAGGGGGAGTGCTCCCCATACTCAGAAGTATTGAGTATTTTTCAAGCAGGGCAGCAGGGGAATTAAGTGGTGGAGGGCCCAGCATGTAGGCAGGGCCTCATTAAGGGTACCGGCATGGGAGGGGATGCACACACATACCTCAGCAAAATGAAAAACCTTTTAGCTGTTAATCAAGTTGGAACAATCACATTGATAGATGAATGGCACAGCATATAAAAAGACAGTCCAGCACAACTTTGAGTACAGTATTACACTTTTATGTTACCAGAGGTTTTCTTCTGCTGAAGGAGTGGTTATATGCTGTAGAACCAGATAACTCTGGAACACTAAATGGGATCCTCGTGAGGTTCTTGGGAACCATATAATGACCTTTATGCTGTCCTTACTCACTAGGAACCTGTTTCTAACCAGTAGGTTCTTCTCCCTAACCAGGCATTTGCTCAAATGATATGGGATTGTTTAAAGGCTCCCTTATTAAAATGGCTGCCTGAACTCGGCATCAAATCAAATACCTTCCTTCCTCTTAGAAAACGAAAGAATGCCTTAAGGCAGTGGTCTCCAAAATGTGGCCCTGGGGCCGGATGCGTCCCTTTGCTTGCCTTTATCCATCCCTTGAGGCATTATTCCTCCAACTGACACCGACAATGGGGCATAATTCCTTCTGCTGACAACAAAAATGGGGCACTATTCCTCCCAAGGACACCAACTCTTTCTCTTCTTAATACCAAAGATCTGGCATTGTTTACTCCCACTGGGCACTAACCCCTCCACCCCATTCCTGGCCCTTTTGTTAGAAAATTTGGAGACCTCTGCCTCGAGGGAACAATTTTCCTTTATCAGACTCTCTTTACTTGTAGCATTGGCACAGAGCCACCTACAGAAAAGAAGAATACCTGTACTTACCTGTAAGCATAAGGTAAGAACATGTATTTAAAGCCCCATTCAGTAAAGTCAACCTATTCATTTTCCCCACTGGTTCATTTTAAATGATCAGATGAAAAATGCCTTCATGATATCAGTCTGAGACTGGCAGAAAATGCTGTGACTTGTAGTTTCTCATCGCTAAAGAGAGCAAGGTAACACCCAGTTGCCAGAAAAAAAAAAGAAACACACATGTGACACATGTGTGGTTTTGCATTTGGCAGAGTGCGGTCTTGTGCTGCTGCGGTTTGAGCGACTGCCAGTGCACGGCTACCATTAATTTTGTGTATCGTGAGAAGTCCATAATTAATCAATCACCAGCCGTGGCACGGAAAGCTCATGAGCTGAGCGCTGGTTCATTGTATTTATATGTGACAGTTTTATTTTGTTACCGCAGTTCAAACAAGTCTTAGCGAACTCCAACTCAAAATGCACAATTTAAAATAATAAGTAATAAATAATGTCATCCGCAACCCTATTGGGAAAGTGGCTGTAAATAAATTACACACAAACAGAAAGCCCAATGCAGCGCAGCTGCAATTAATTAAATATATATATTAATAAATAAGCGTTGTGACTTCATTTCGGCAAGTAAGGACAAAAGACTTGATATTTGTTTGTGAAGAAAAATGTTATTCTTTACCATGTTTGCTCAGATTTGTTTCGCATTTTGTCCATATACTGGATATGATGTTGTGTGACTCATAAAGGAACCCCGTTAGCGCAGTGATATACAGTGCTAAAAATATGTTTTAGCCCTGGAATTTGCATTGCTTTCAGGAACTGATCAATAGCAGCCTCCAGTGTTGGATGGAAGTCTGGAATATGATCAAGAAGAGGGGTCCTGGTGCTTCCCTTTAAAGGGATACTAAACTCTGGTTTAAAAAGAAATAATGCTAATTAGTTATATATTTTTAAGTTCCTTCTATTGCTCTCAGCCTTCTTCAAATCTCCAAATTCATTTTTTTTTCTCTTTTGCTGCTGTGATCTAATTTTTTCTTATAGGGTGGCTACCTATGTTCTCCATTGCTCCACTGTATGTAGGAAAGTAGCCACCTTCTCTTACTTGCTCCTGAGCTGAACCATGGACTATGGGATGTATAGCATGTATAGAGCACTGCACATGACCGCAACTAATGTGCACTGCTTGGAAGTGAAAGGGATACGGGAAGGTTCTGGAGCTCACAGAGGATATTACAAGGCAGCTGAAAAGCACAGTGATGGCTCCTTTACATGTGCAGCAAGAACTGCTACTCCTCTGAAAAGAGTGATCTGTGTTCAGATTGCTTTTCTGAGGTGTTTGACAGGCAGTGAGGAGGCAACATGTAGCCTCCTCACCGCCTGTTTTAGCCCCCTAAATGCCATACTACCTCAACCACGTGGGTTGTGTTCAGCAGGTGGCGGTGCCTTCTGAGTACTACAGGAAGTATAATTCCTACCATGGCATGTGTACTACCCATTTGCATCTAAAGGGGGAGTAGTTAGGAGTGTGGTAGAAACGCAGCTCAACTGCAAGAGTAAATGAGCCCTACGAAACTATTTTATGAAAAGTGATTACAGGGCCATTAAGTAGTGGATGTGAATGGATTTTTTTGGAGAATAAGGATAATATTCAAAGTCACTTTAAGTTCAGTTACACTTATTTTACTAAGCCCCACCCCCAGCTGCCCCATCAGTCTTATATCACCTGTCCCTAATTAAGCAAGCTTAGCTCTGATGCTTCGTTGGTACTGCTTAGTTCCTCATCAAAACCTTCCTTCAAGGCACAGGGGCACATTAGACTAAATTTAAGGCTTTAAAGGGAGAGTCCAGTGCACATGGCAACCCTTGCAGACATTTTGACAAGCACCTGTAGGGTGTCTCAAATACTTTGTAAAGCTCAGATCTTGCTGGAATAGAGAAAGATGGGGGGGGGGTTAGTGAAAATAAGTGAGGATGCACTGAATGATGTAGGTGCCCATTCAGACCATTTTGCCTCGGTAACTCAGTGGCAAAATACCCCTTTTAAGAGGCACCTCAACACATAACAAAGCTCCAGTTGTGATGCACTCTGTAGACAAGACATTCTCAGTTAAGGTTCCATGGAACCCTAGGGTTCCTCCAGAGGTTTCTTGATGTTCCTTGAGCTGTGGCTGATTAACCCCCCATCCAATGGTGTCTGCATAGTTCCTGGACCTACACCATGGCATGACACCAATAATCTTTTTAGCTATCTATAAAGGTGGCAATCTGACCACTACTGTAAGGGGTTATTCTTTCAACTGGCCACCAAAGTAAAAGGAATTTTCCTACCAACCCCATTGATTTTCTTTTTAGCAAGGGTTCCCCGAGACCTGAAATTATTTATAGGGTTCCGCTAATGTAAAAAGGTTGAAAAGGTCTGGTGTAGACAGAAATGCTGCAGGTTAGTTAAAACCTGCCTATGCAAAAGAGTGCTTATTAGTGCATATGTGCTAATGCACCTCAGTGCAGCCGAACATTCTGAAAGGTTACTAAAGGAAATCTACACCCAATGTAGAGATTCACATCTACAATGTAACTATTATCTACTGTTTCAGCCACTGGTCAGCTTATTAACCACTTCAACCCTGGAAGGATTTAAGCCCTTCCTGACCAGAGCACTTTTTGAAATTCGGCACTGCATCGCTTTAACTGACAATTGCACAGTCGTGCGATGTTGTACCCAAACAAAATTGATGTCTTTTTTTTTACTACAAATAGAGCTTTCTTTTGGTGGTATTTGATCACTTCTGCGTTTTTTATTTTTTGTGATATAAACAATAAAAGAGCCACAATTTTGAAAAAAAAATAGAATAAATATCCAAAAAAAATATGTAAAAACATGAATTTCTTCCTCAGTTTAGGCCCATATGTATTCTTCTACATATTTTTGGTAAAAAAGAATAGCAATAGGCATATATTGATTGGGTTGCGCAAAAGTTATTGCATCTACAAACCTTGGGAATAGATTTATGGCATGTTTAGTTTTTTTGTACTAGTAATGGTGGCGATCTGCGATTTTTATCGGGACTGCGATATTGCGGCGGACAGATCGGACACTTTGACACTTTTTTGGGACTATAGACATTTAAACAGCGATCAGATCTAAAAATAGCCACTGATTACTGTATAAATGTCACTGGCAGGGAAGGGGTTAAACTGTAGGGGGCGATCAAGGGGCTAGGTGTGTTACCTTTGTGTGTTCTAACTGTGTGGGGACTGGGCTGGCTGGGGCATGACAGATCTAACTGATCCCGATTACTGGGAACAGTAGATCTGTCATATGTCCCCTGACAGAACAGAGATCCACCGTGTTTACACTGGCAGATCTCTGTTCTGCCTCTGTAACAGGTGATCGCGGGTCGCCGGCGGACTTCGAGTCTGCCCGACCCGTGGGCACGCTCACGCAGGGTGCAGCAGGCGATTCACGCAGCAGTGCCAACCTGCTGTCGTATTATGATGCCGGCCAGTCGGCAACTGGTTAAAATATATTATAAGCCAAACCCTTTTTTTGTTTGTTTTGGATAATGTAGGGAATGCTTGAAACACCTATTTTGCCATCTCTGTCCTATTGGGGAGATTTCTAGTCACTTCCTGTCCCATTGATACAGCATAAAGTGAAGGAAAGTCTCTTCAAACTAAAGGTGGCCATAGATGGATCAAAATGTGGCCAGTTCTGCAGGAACAGGCCGTATTTTGATCCATGTGTGGCCATCTCCGCTCAACAGAAGTTGATCGACAAACTGACTTCTGTCAAACTGAAATGTTGGAAAGCCTTTCATGATCAGAGGCTGCAGCCGCTGATCAGTGTATTCTGACAACAGAGGAGTCCCACTGTCAGAACACAAGGGGATTGATTTACTAAAACTGGAGAGTGTAAAATCTAGTACAGCTGTACATGGTAGCTAATCAGCTTCTAACTTCAGCTTGTTCAATTAAGCTTTAACAAAAAAACTGGAAGCTGATTGGTTTCTTTGCAGAGCTGCACCAAATTTTGCACTCTCCGGTTTTAGTAAATCCACCCCATTGTCTCAGTGAGGAGGATGGAGAAATCTGTTGGGTTTTTTTTATTACAATCATTGTGCTATGGCCACCCTTAGGGAAATTCTCCCCTAAACACTTGAACATATATGCCAATTAGAAGATTTCTCCTTCAAAGGTTTTGTCTTTCATGTGTTGCCCTTCCATGTGCTCATTGCTGTGAACGCCAGTTATAGGTGGGGGCAGGGGCCATCTCTTTGTTTCTGGTGTAAATTTTGTCAGGGGACACACTGGGCACCTTGGCTGCCATTGTGCTATGTGCTGGGTGTCCAATGTGCCTCTGTGCCTTTAAGGAGGACTGGGCTACCTCCAGGCCCATCTGCCCCTTATCTATCCATTAGAATGCATGTGCTTCCACTGTGAAGACTCTCATAAATTTAGAAGGGTTAGGACTGCAAGTAAAACAGGCCAGGGTGTCATGAAGGCATCTTGCAGCTTATGTATGCGTTTGCAAATGCGTGCTAACAAAACCCCTGTTTTTAACGCAGACTGTTGGACAGGTTAATTCGGTTAGACTGGTTGGTGAGTTGATATGGGAATTTTCTCTGATTTAGTTTTTCAATTAGATGATGTATGTATGCATTTCTGTTCTGGTGACAGCTCAGAATAGTATTTATTTATTTTATGTATTTATTTTTTGCAGTTTCCCTTTATCCAAAACTGAAAACAAAGACTTTAGATACGCTTTAGGTATTTTCATTGAAAAAAACCTGCAGGCAATGATTATCTTAACAATTAACATAAGGAAGTTGATTACAAGATTTTATGCTAAGACGTGCAGGGGACAATGTCAGCTCATAATTTTTTATTAGGGTCAAGTCATTTTTAGTTACACATATGGGAGAGAGAAGAGGATAGACCATAAAACAAAAGAAGAGGTACAAAATGAGGAAGAGAGTGAGAGAGCAAGAGGAAGGAAAGCAGAACCTGGTGGGATGGTGGTGGCAGTAAAGAGATGGAAAGAATGGAAGGGCAAGAAGGGAGAAGGAAAATATGGAGATAGGTGGAGAGTAGGGTTGCCACATCATCCCTTTAATCCAGAACATATATGAAATACACAGGTTGTTCTGAGGCTGATTTAATGCAGATAAAGCACCAAGTGAGTTTAATTACCATGTTAATCAGTCACAGAACCTGTGTAATTCATATGTGTCCTGGATTAAAGGGATGATGTGGCAACCCTAGTGGAGAGTGGAAAGGGAGAGAGACAGTGGGGAGAAAAGTGGGAAAGGGGAATTAGGGGAGAGAGACAGACAAGAGATGGAGGGAGAGAAATGAGGGTGAAAAGAGAAGAAAGATAGAAGAGAAGAGAAAGAGGAAAAAAGGGGGGGGGGGAACTGGAGAGGAGAGGGTGCAAGAGAGAAAAGATAAACAGTAGAAGGAGAGAGAGAAAGAAGAGATAGAGAGAGTGAAGAAAGAAGAAAGGTAGGAGAGAAGAGAGGAAAGGTAGGTGGGTGGGTGGGCAGCACATTAATAAAGAGGGGAGAGACAAAAAAAGAGATAGAGAGATGGGAAAATAGAGTGCTAGTAGAGAATGGAGGGACCCAAAGATGAGAGAGACGGGAGAAGAGAAAAGAGGGTAAGAATAAATATAAGGAGGAGAGAGACAAGGGGGTTGAGAGAAAGATAGAAGAGGAATGGGGTGCAGAGAAAGACAAAAGAGAGGAGAGGTAAGAAGAAGGGGGGGGGAGGGGTGGCTGATAGGGAAGGAGAAAAACAGAAAAAAGTGGAAGTAAAGTAAAAAGAGCAGAGTGGCAAAGAGGGGGAAGAAAAAAAGAAAAGTTGGAGAGTGGAGAAAGATGGGAGAGAAGTTGGGAAGTCAGTAAAAGGGGGAGAGAAACAGAGGGGGCAGAGAAAAAAGACATTGAGAGTGGAGAAAGAAGGATAGGAGAGAAGAGAGGAAAGAATGGGGGAAGAAGAACCCATGGGGAGAAGAGAGGGAGAATAATAGAAAACACTGTAATACATAAAAGGAAAAGAGAGATAGAGGAGAAGCAAGTGGAAGAATAGTTAAAAGGAGACGTAAGCAAGAGAAAGGAGAGAGAGAAAAAGGAAGAGACAGAGAGAGTGGAGAGAGAAGAAAGACAGAAGAGAAGAAAAAATAGGGAAAAGAGAATATAAGTGGAAGAATACATTAAAGGAGAAGAGGGGCACAAAGATGAGAGAAAGGAGAGGTAGAGAGTGGAGAAAGAAGACAGATGGGAGAGAAGAGAGGAAAACATGGAGGGAAGAGGGACCCATGGAAAAGAGAGCGAGAAAAATAGAAAAGACTGGAAGAATACATAAAAGCAAAAGCGAGACAGAGGAAAAGCAAGAGGAAGAATAATTAAATGAGAAGAGAGCTAGAGAGAGGGGAGAGAGAACAAAGACAGAAGAGAAGAAAGAAGGGTAAAAAATAGAATACAAGTGGAAGAATATGATAAAGGAGAAGAGGCAGAGAGATGTGAGAAAGAAGAGGTAGAGAGTGGAGAAAGATGGGAGAATGGAGGGAAGAGGGACCCATGGAGAAGAGAGGGAGAAAAAGAGTATGAACCCCGTTTACACCACAACACTGGTATGATGTGCAGTGCAGAATGGCACCTAAGGAGTGGAAGAATACATAAAAGGAGAAGAGAGACAGATAGAGGATAGAGGAGAGAAATAAAGAAGCGGTAGAGGGTGGAAAAGATAGGAGAGTAGGGAGGAAGGTAGTAAAAGGAGAAGAGACAGAAAGAAAATGTAGAGTGAGGAGAAAGATAGGAGAGAAAAAAATAGAAACAAGTGGACAAATACATAAAAGAAGAAGAGAGACAGATTGAGGAGAAGCAAGTGGAAAAATAAGAAAAAAGAGAAGGGAGCTAGAGAGAGGAGGGTGAGAAAAATGAGGAGATAGTGGAGAGAAAAGAAATATAGGAGAGAAGAACAAATGGGAGCCAATAGAAAAGAGAGGCAGAAAAAAAGACAAAAAAAGAAGAGATAGAGGGTGGAAAAGATAGGAGAGAAGGGAGGAAGGAAGTAAAAGGAGAAGAGACAGAAAGAAAACGTAGAGCGTGGAGAAAGAAGAAAGATAGGAGAGGAAAGAATGGGGGGAAGAGGAACCCATGGAGAAGAGAGGGAGGAAAATAAAAGAAGTAGAGAGACATATAGAGGAAAGAAAGAAAGAAGGGGTAGAGGGTGGAAAATATAGACGAGAAGAGAGGAAGTAAGCAAAAGGAGAAGAGAGAGAAAGAAAAGGTAGCGTGTGTAGAAAGAAGAAGGATAGGAGAGGAGAGAGGAAAGAATGTGGCGAAATGGAATCCATGGAGAAGAGAGGGAGAAAAATAATAACAAGTGGATGAATGCATAAAAGAAGAAGAGTGACAGATAGAGGAGAAGCAAGTGGAAGAATAAGAAAAAAGAGAAGGAAGCTAGAGAGAGGAGGGAGAGACAAAGGAAGAGATAGTGGAGAGAGAAGAAATATAGGAGAGAAGAACTGAAGAAATGGGGGCCAATAGAAAAGAAAGGCAGAAAAAAGGCAAACGAGTGAAAGAAAAAATAAAAGAAGAGAGACAGGTAGAGGCGAGAAAGAAAGAAGAGATAGATACAGTGGAGAAAAAAGAAAGATTGGAGAGACGAGAGGAAAAATGGGAGCGGGAGCCAAAGAGGAGAGATGGAGAAAAACAGAAAAGAGTAGAAAAATAAGTAAAAGGGCATGAGAACTAAAGAGAGGAAAGAGAGAAAGAAGGGGTAGGGAGTAGGAAGAAAAAAATATAGGAGAGAAGGGAGGAAAGAATTGGGGATAGAGCATCCCATTTAGAAAAGATGAAGAAAAAGAGAAAAGTATAGGAAAACTGTATGTCAAGGAAGAAGAGAGACATAGAGAGGAGAGAAAGAAAGAAGAGGCAGATAGTGGAGAGAGGAAGGAGAGGAGAGAGTAAGGAACGAGGGAGGAGTAGGGCTGGATAGAGAGGAGAGAGAAAGTGAGACCGATGGGGGAGAGAAGGATAAAGAAGCCTTTTATGAGAATTTTACCGAGGTTCCTGGAACAGTATGCACAATATACTCTCTTAATGCTGCAAACCTATTTACAACCACAGTTTCCCTTTAACATAACCACATGGAGCTCATTTTTCTTTTAATATGCCATTTAAAACCTAAACAAAAGATAGGGCTGTGTTTATCTGTCAATCTCCCAAAATAACTCTTTTGTAGTACAAAGCTTTGTACTCATTTTTAATTTTTCTCTTTCCTGTAAAGCTGAAGTTTCAACAGGAGGAAAAAGTTCCTATCTCACATCGCCTACTCCGTTCTCATCCCCTCAGCCATTTCCTGCAGAAGTCCGAGTTTATTAAAGACGGAAGACATGCCTATTAAACAGTAGCTGGCTTAGTAAATAAGACTTCATTTTCTATGGTAACCGGGCAAACAAACTTGCTCAAACAAAGATGAAAACGACCATAAATCTGAACTTTGTCAATTTTGTTTAGTTTTTCAACTTTGCCATTTTTCGGAACGGGAAGGACTTTTAATAACAAATAGACATTCGATTTCCACACAGAAATAATAAAAATGCATTTTGGTTTGGCTGTTGGGGCATTAGACAGATGGGGCTTGAAAACAATACGTGAGAACGATTTTCTCTGGAATGCGAATCACGCAACTTTTATTTATTCCTGCTTTTTACAGTATCCCATGGTTTCCAAAATCTCATAGTTTCAGTTTTTTTCTTCTGTATAACCCCCTAATGACTGGTAAAAGCAACAGAAATTCCACAGTCTAGCAGGTGGGCACTGCTGCAATAAATGGCCATCCTGCCTCCAGGAAACATGACAATGCATATTATACTTGTCTCTTTGCTGTGGCTAGGCTGTTACTATCAGTGTTACAGTGCAGGGCCTGGGAAAAGAACATATTGGCTACCAGTCGGCGATCACTGTCATTTTATGCTGATCAAAAACTTTAATTCATGCATGGCTATAAATACCCTTTGTGTGCACCAAATACCTCTTAACCTCCCTGGCGGGATGATTATTTCAGATTTTTGGTGCTGAAAGCGGTACCATTATTTTGCATGGAAATTTGGCGTTTTATATTGTAGGCCTGTAATTCTTGGCAATAACTCACTTAAATCTGTCCAAACAAGAGTCTAGTAGACATCCCGGGTATGATAAAGATGGAAACATGAAATCATAAATTATAATATAATAAATAACTAAAAATAATTATCAAAAATAATAACGTAATAGTAATACAATGTATTCAATAATGTAATCAAACCAAAAACACTGAAATTTGCTCAGTTGCAGAATTGTCGCTGTCGGCACTTTCAGTTTCTGATGATAAATTTCCCCAAAAATCAGTATCACTCAATTCTGCAAATGATTCTTATTTACTATCGGTGTTTTCTAGCTGAGCAAAAACCACTTTTGACGTAAAGGGACGCTTTTTGGTTGCTATGGACATTCTCATGTTTCCAGGCAGATATATTATATAAACGTGCATGCAGGGCTCTGGGCAAACCACTAGGGACAAAGGGGATGTGAAATAATTTCATACAGCAATGTAATCTGTAAGATTACAGTGTACTGTATTTGTACTATGTGTTTCACTATTTGAATTTCCCGCCTGTCTCCGTCCCTGTGCGACGCGATGCTCGCAGGGAACGGAGCCCGGCACACAGAGGCATCTGGCGGCGGACAGACACGCTGACACCGCGGGAGGACATCACTGGATCCAGGGGACAAGGTGAGTAACATCGCCTGGATCCAACAATGCAATCCCGAGTGTGGCTCGGGGTTACCGCTAATGGTATTGAAATTCCACCTCGAGCCACACTTGGGATTACCGCCAGGGAGATTAAAACCCAGATATTACCCTGTAAACATAGCAGTTATATCATCATTGCACTGTACAATGCCTTTGCAGAAAGCAGAGCTGTGGGAGGGACCCAGCAGACCCCACCCAGTACAGGCTGCCTGTAGAAAACAATAGGAGGGGCGGAGACAAGACCAGTCACCCCGCACAAGGAGAGAGAGCAGCAGTGAGTGGTCTGTATTAAAGGAAGCTCCTGCACAAAGGCAAAGCTTCATACTGGATTAATGCATAGAAGGAACAAATACACAAAGCACAGCAAGATTCAAGAAGAATGCACATGACTCTTGTATTAAAGTATAACTAAAGGCAAGACTTTTTTTTTTAGTTTTGGATAGAGTGGAGAGGGATTAGAATACCTGTCAGTTTTTATTGCTGTCTGTGCCCCCGTTAAGACGATGTCCCTTCTCTATTAGTCCTGTTTACCATTATTGTTGAAAGTGAAAGTAAAAGAAAATCCCACATTTTGGGTTGTCCCCAGAAAAGTAATAGAAGTGAAATCTTCCAATGGGGGCACTAGTTCAGGTGACCTGGGGGTCCCCAAGGAATTCCCTTAACTTGCTGTTTGACTATTGGACAGGAAATTAACTGAAATCTCCACAATGGGACATAGATGATGAAAAAAAATCTGACAGGGGTTATAACCCTCCCTTACTCTATCCAAAATGAAAAAAAAAATTTAGCCTATAGTTCTACTATAACCATTTGCCGACCACACCACCTCGCATCTTTTTACTGCTGCAATGTGGCGTTCATAAACGGCAATTCGCGCATGCGTGATTAGTGGACGGGCACGTGCTGCTGCCGCCGCACTCTTGTACCTGCCGCTCGCTCCCTGAGTATGGCTGCAGGTCGGGCGGACTCGATGTCCGCCGGCAACCCGCGATCGTCTAATACAGAGGAAAAACGGGGAACCGCCGATGTAAACATGGCGGTTCCCCGCTCTGTCAGGCGGCACGACAGTGATCTACTGATCCCTGTAATTGGGATCAGTTAGATCTGTCATGCCCCTGCCAGGCCAGCCCCCATACAGTTAGAACACAGTGAGGGTACACAGTTAACCCCTTGATTGCCCCCTACAGGTTAACCCCTTCCCTGCCAGTGACATTTATACAGTAATCGGTGGCTAGTTTTAGATCTGATTGCTGTATAAATGTCAATGCTCCCAAAAAAGTGTCAAAATTTCAGACATGCCACCGCAATATCGCAGTCCTGATAAAAATCGCAGATCGCCGCCATTACTAGTAAAAAAAAATCAATTATCATAGTTTGCACAAACCAATCAATATATGCCTATTGCTATTTTTTTACCACAAATATGTAGAAGAATATATATCGGCCTAAACTGATGAATAATTTTTTTTTTTTTTTTGATATGTCTTTTAGCAAAAAGTAAAAAATATTGTTTTTTTTAAAAAAATTGTTGCTCTTTTTTTGTTTATAGCGCAAAAAATAAAAACCGCAGAAGTGATCAAATACCACCAAAAGAAAGCTCTGTTTGTGGGAAAAAAAAGGACGTCAATTTTGTTTGGGTACAACGTCGCACGACCGCGCAATTGTCAGTTAAAGCAACGCAGTGCCGCATTGCAAAAAGTGCTCTGGTCAGGAAGGGGGTAAATCCTACCAGGGCTGAAGTGGTTGAGATAATAATTTATTATCCCGGAGTTTATCTTTTACAGTAATCACTTGACAATTTAGTGTTGCTAAAACTTTGGGAAACAAATATGATTATTGAGTGATCCATAAACAGGGAAGGACTGGGAACCTTTGGCCTATGGTTAAAGAATGCATACCCCACCATGGCGTTAGAGGTAGCGCAGAGGCTGTTCACTCAAAGCCCAAATTAACTTTTCATTTAACACAGCTAAATAGATTGTAGGTGCATGAATGCAAAAGTTGTTCAATATCTTATAGCTCATTTTATTTACAAAGCAGCCACAGCCTGAGTAGAAAAGACTGTTCTCTGGCAGCAAGTTGTACAGAACTGTGTGGAAGCAGCAACCTCTTTGCAGAAGCTTAACAAGTTCCAGGCAGTGGATTCCTATGGCAAAAATCACAGGTATATACAAACACCTGCAGCCAGGAAGCCTTTACAAATGAATGCCAGTGGCCACATCTGTCCATGCCCCCCTGCATGTAATCGCACATGGAGTAATTATTTGTGATTAGGGACAGCTGATTGGCCCTGGATGCAATCTTTCTGCTCCAGATCTGTCCCTAACCACAGGTAATCTCTCCATGTGCAGTTACATGTGGTCAGGTTTACTTATAAGTGAACAGCATGTACTCCTTTAGTGAACCAAGTTTAATGGTGCTACCTTGATTGGTGAGCATGGTAAAAAGCAGGTGTTCCTGGGGGACATAGTCTATTGTGACACACCGTTTTACATCTTGTAACACATTATTACTGGCCCCTGACCCTCAGCCCAGTCTGATTGTAAATGCAGTGAGTTTCTGTAAACTTTTCACAGTGATGCTTAGAATAAGCTGACCAGATTTTTAAAATTAAATCCGGGGACATATTTTTTTTTTTTTACTAGTAATGGCGGCAATCAGTGACTTATAGCGGGACTGCGCTATTGCAGCGGACAAATTGGACACACTGGGGTTGATTTACTAAAGCTTGAAAGTGCAAAATTTGGTGCAGCTCCACACAGAAACCAATCAGCTTCAAGGTTTTATTGTCAAAGCTTGATTGAACAAGCTGAGGTTAGAAGCTGATTGGCTAGCTCGAAAAGCTGCACCAGTTTTTGCAATCTCCAGCTTTAGTAAATCAACCCCTAAGTGACACTTTTGACACTTTGTGGGAACCAGTGATCAGTGCTAAAAATATGCACTGTCACTGTACTAATGACACTGGCTGGGAAGGGGATTAACATCTAGGGCAATCAAAGGATCACTCCGCCGGGGAAGGCAAGGAGATAAGCAGACAGGTGGCTGGCCGGAACTTCAGCCAAGGGAGAAGAACGTGTGAGTGGGAGCGGAATGGGCATACACCCGAAACTGAAAAAATAGTCCCTCCACTTCGACAGCAGATGATCATCAGAAAGGGGCACAGATAATGGAAAAAAATACACCTCCCCCTAAGCCAGTAGGAGCGGCGGAGCGAGAGTTTTTAATTGACTGACTGTCTTTGAAATTGCCTGGGCCCCTGTTCAAATCCAATCCGGGGACAAAACCGGGGACAGTGTCCTCAGTCCAGGGACTGTCCCCTGAAACCGGGGACGTCTGGTCATCCTAGCTTAGAAGGTCTGCAGCCTTATTCTAGAATTGTTCTATACCAGCCTTTCTCAACTTTTTTAACTTCATATGAACCCTTGAAATAATTCCATGTTTTAGGGAACCCACCATGCTCAAACTAAATCATCAGGGGTCAGTGGGAAGAATATTCCACTTACATTGGTGGTCAGAATGCCACCCTTCCAGACAGACAGCTACTGGCTCTGCTAAGTGGTGAATGCAGAAAGAGGAATCATTGATCCAGATGAGACAGGGAATTCAATCCCACAGCAGGTAACCCCACAGGTGCTGACCCGACTCGCCACCGTGACAGACAGAAGAATTTGAGATAGGCAACCTCACACCGCATCGGGATACCAATCTTGAACTACTTTGTTGAAGTGTAGACAGATAAAATCACAGGAATCCATCGATAATAGTAGCATGGTACTATTATGTGTGGATTTCTGTGATTGTATCTGTCTACACTACAATAAAGAAGTTCACGATCGGTATCCCATTGCAGTGTATGGCTGTCTATCTCAAATTATTCTTTCTGCTAAGTGGTGTTGGACCCAGAGCAGTGTTAATTTTGGCAGAAAATTTCAATTTAGTTTTAGTCTTAGTCTTGGGACTAAAATGACATTTTAGTTTTAGTCCCATTTTAGTCTTCTGCAATTGTTTTAGTTTTAGTCGTATTTAGTCGACTAAATCTCCAGGACATTTTAGTCAACTAAAATCCAATGGGTGTAGTTAAATTGTGATGCATTATTTAAGCATTTCTCTACAATTTACAAACTCATTATATACTGCTGGAGTGAAAAATCGAATTATTTATGGTATTGAGGTATGAACATGCACTACAGACCAGTGTTAATTTTGACCTTAAATTTCAATTTAGTTTTAGTCTTAGTCTTTTGACTAAAATGGCATTTCAGTTTTAGTCCCATTTTAGTCTTTTGACAAAAATGCCATTTTAATTTTAGGTGTATTTTAGTCATCTCAAGTGTTTCAGTTTTAGTCGTATTTTAGTAGACTAAATGGTATTAAGTTAGTCGACTAAAATGTTTTAGTCAACGGAATTAACACTGACCCAGAGCCATGCAGACCCCATCAGATGGCAGATCAATCAGCCACAGCTCAAGGAATATCTAGCAGCCTTTGAAGGAACCTTAACATTCCACTGAACCCTGGTCGAGAATTGCTGTTGTATTCTGTACCTTTTTCTTTAACAATTACAAAAGATGTGCTGAGAATCAAACACGGTTCTTTGCATTTCCAGATCTTTGAAGTTGGGGGCCATTCTGAGGATAAGGTTACCATCAACCATATGAGATCAGAGAAATATGCAACGACAATAGAAATAGGGCATACTAAATCTCTCCCATTCTAAAATGAAAGAAAATCTGTTTAGAATTCCAAAGGTAAATTTCAGACATTTATATATATATATATACATTATTATATATATGTTTAAATTATCACATTATTTCATGGAAATGATGGAATATTTTAAAGTGGTCCTTTAAGACTTTAAGGTTTTTACCCTTCATGAATTCTATACATGAAGGTAAAAAAACCTTCAGGGTGCAGCTCCCCCCACAGCCCTTCCTAATACTTACCTGAGCTTAATCCCAATCCAGCAATGTACACAAGAGCTGAGGCTCTCCTGGGACACTCTCTCCTGATTGGCTGAGACACAGCAGTGGGAGCCATTGGCTCCCATTGCTGTCAATCACAGCCAGTGAAGAAGGAGCGGGCGGTGGGAGTGAGATACACTCTGTGTGTCCCATAGACACACAGAGAGGACTCGGGAGAGAGCACCCATGAGTGCCCCCATAACAAACTTGACAGGGGGGGGGGGGCAGAAGCCAAAGGGGGATCCAAGAGGAGGAAGGTCTGCTCTGTGCAAAACCATTGCACAGAGCAGGTAAGTATGATGTGTTTATTATTTTAAAGAGAGAAAAACAAGGTTTTAGAACCACTATAATAAGGCAACAAACAATGGGGTTGATTAAACAAAACTGAAGAGTGCAAAATCTGGTACAGCTATGCATGGTAGCCAATCTGCTTCCAACTTCAGCTTGTTCAATTAAGCTGTAACCAGAAAAAAAAACCCTGGAATCTGATTGGTTTCTAGGCAGAGCTGCACCAGATTTTTCACTCTCCAGGTTTAGTAAATCAACCCGAATGTGTAAAGTCCAACAAGCTACATCAACCAATAAGCAATCATCTTTATTTTCCATCTTCCCTTGCTTGACATCATTACTTTTTTAGATAAATTCTTTTTTGTACTTTTTTCTTTCTCCGTTTCAAGTATCGGGGATCATTTTACATCCACGTTGATATTTTTTTTCCCTTGTTTCTCTTAGCTTGCTCGACAGGAACGGCGAGCATCCATTAAAAGAAGAATGGAAAACAATACATGTTTGAAAGATGAGGAAATTTTAAAAATGTCAGCACTTGTGAATCTCCTGAAAGTTTCTTTATAATTTCACTCTATCATAAAAATCACTGCAGCGCTCTTTTCTCTTACGCTTTAATGAAGATAAAATTCAGCGACGTTTATATCACCTAATATGTGTTTGGGTATTAACATGGCTATGGCTTTCAGACACTGAATGATAAGCTGTTTCTCGTACGCTCAACCAAGTGACAAACAGCCGGCAGAGATTAAACAAAATGCGGGGGGATAGATTCGCGTTTACTAAATGGTGCTTTCAGATATTACGCGGAAAAATGTCTGTGTTGTCCACAGTAACCGGAAGTGGTCTTTTTTTTTTCTAGGGTTGGCTTGAAAATGCAAAGATATCTGAATGGTCCAAAAATGGATCTAACCAAGGAAGGTTTGTGAAGATAGAACTAATTTTTCCAGTGTATTCTTATATCAGAATTAAAAAATGTTAAAAAAAAAAATGTATTATTTAAAATTGTCTCAAATTCTTAACAAGTGCAGTCTTTTATCTAAATGATGTATATCCCCCACTGGCTCAATATTTAGCGTAATGTAAAACTAAATAAATGACACATATAATGCAGGCTGCCACTAGCCGTAACACTGCAGTTTTTGTTTTTCTGAGTCCCCCCCAGCAACATAGCCTGTAGATTCATATTTCTTCCAATTTCCTGTAATTGGGGGACAATGCTGTTCACTCTGCGGTAAAATCGCACAGCAGCATTGTCACACCATAGAAAAGGTAGATATAGACTTTTCATTTTAGATCAACAAAAGTATAACTCAAACAAATCTTTTTTTAAGCAGTGATCACAAAGTTTTTTTTCTTTTGGAAAAAAATAATTAAAAATAAGTTTTAAAAAATGTTTTATACCGTTTGTCCCCGCCCTTGTAACCGTCACTTTTGCTTGACAGCTTGGTCTGTTAAAGGAAGCAGAATAATAATGGATCTACTGGCTGGTCAACTATGTCACAGAGGGGTAGCAGAAAAACAAAAGCTGCTGTGCTGATGCTACTAACAACTGCATCATATATGTCATATTTTTGTTTTTGCACTTAGTTCAACTTTAACTTGCTCTGTCCAAAGGCTGCCGTACTTGGCTCAAATTTTGTCCAAGTTTTGCTGAATCAAGCAATATTTTACCCCTTTTGGCAACATCCAGCTCAACAAAAGTTAAGGGTGCAATCAACTTTTGTTGAAGGAGCCAGGTGGGAAATGGTCGGCCAAACAGTGACTGCAGTGACTGTATCCAATCAAATGCATGCATTGTTTGGGAATTCTGACTGTTTCTAGTTCAGGCTGTCAAAATACAATAGACAGCAGTAAAGATTCATCCATTCAAACTGTTTAACATGGATGGAGGAGCCTGTTGAATTTCTTTCGTTCACAATAGGTATAAGACCAGCCTAAGCCTCACAGTTCAGCTGTAGTGTCGGAGGTCACCTATAAATGGGGTTAAGGTCAATTGGTGAACTGCCAGACCTCACATATTACTGTATGGATGAAGATATGTTTGCAAGACATTTTCTTGATGTCCGTAACAATTTTTTTTATGGTTCTTTGTAGTGTGCTTCAAACATGCTTGGGACAAGCATAGATTTATAAATATACTTTAAAAAAAAAAAAGACCAATACCCCTACAGGTTAAGCTCACTTTCTACTTACTCCTGCCCCCCCCCCTTTTTTTTTGCTCTTGCCCTTCTCTTCACACTTTAACACCACCCCCCCCCCCCCTTTTTGGTTTTCCTTTTTTGTCCATGAATAGATAGGGGGATCATTGTTAAATACATTTTCAGTTTTTCCAGACTTTCCACCTACAAAACCATTTAGGTTAAAGGCTACAGGAAGTTCAGATCCACTAATTGCATACTTATACTTTAACTATGATGCATCACAAGTGGATTTTTAATTGTATGTGGAATTGTACTGTGAATTCAAACATGTTCTGATAATTGTTCCATTGCTTATGACGTTTACATTAATGACTTTTAAGATTGTACACATCCTCCTACAAAATAGATAAAGAATATATATATATATATATATATATATATATATATATATATATATGAAAGAATTATCAAGGGATTGCTGCACAAGAATTTATTGAAAGTAGACAAAAGATTACATACAGTCCATCATGTGTCACAAGAACAGTTTCGGGATAATACAGTTCAAGCCCTTCTTCAGCCAACATGATGAAAGACAGGCTTGATTGCTAGCACAGACTTATATTGCTGTTGTGCACCTCACCCTGCAAGCTTCAAATATATATATATTTCCTGACTAAGTCCATGGTAGAATAGGAATGAGTAGACTCTTCCCTAGTGCCTACCCTAGGACCCCTCTCCCATAAATGTTGAGGCTCATCCAGTCCACTTATTCCATAACTAGCCTACTCAAAAACTGGGAAGGATCCTATGTTGCCATAGAGTTACTGAGGAAAATACTGTAACATTACTGTAAGTATTTGATAAGAATTTTCCTGATATAAATAAATTAATATTTAAATAAATAAATAGAAAATGGAAAGACTCAATGAATCACTTGGTCTTTTTTCTGCTGCCACTCTTTATGTTTCTATATTGAGTATTTTGTCTGACTTTTTCGCTGCATGCAGGAAAACAAATTGATGATGACTGTAATTGAAATTGAAATTAAACAATGACCATGCATGTAGCAGATGGGGGAAAAAAAACTAAAAAGTATGAATAAAAATTTTGATAAAAAAGCAACATTTTGCATTTAGCAACCCCTGAATGCAGATCACCTGTAAGCAGAGAGGTAAATATGAAGAGTCCAATGTGCACAAAACTTGCACGCTTTTTAAAAGTTCAAAACCAAAGTGCAGTTAACATTTAACCAAAATGCATCTTTAACAGATTTGAGTTTAGTAAAGTACAAGCTGATTGGTTGATTTGGGTTACTCCACTTTGTATATCTTCATTTCTCTTTGTATTACTGTATCAGCCTGTGATCATACACCGCGCATTAGGCTACGGTAACCCAGTGAAGCTCTCTTGGTCGCTGCCTAGTACATGGAGCCATCTTGTGGCAAAGGGAAGGAATTTTAGGTACTGCAGATCATGCCGAAAGAGTTCCGTTTATAAAAGTTCAGATTCCATGCTTTGCTGATTTTCAGGAAAAATATCATTTTTTATCATCATCATCAGATTGACACTTCCTACTGCGGGGACAGCGTGGGCTTCCAATGCAGGTAAGTGTCACATAATAGGCTAGTATGCGATGCATACTAGCCTATTATGCTTTTACATTGCAGGGTAATGCAGAGCAATGAAGAGGAAGTAAAACCCATCAGGGTTTACTTCCTCTTTAAAGGTTCTGGTATTGTAATCCTGTTCTATAACCTAGACTGTGCTAACTAACTCCTGAATGCTAAAGCCTGTGAGAGGAGTCTATTCAGGATTGTTCATTCTACAAATCTAAACTGTGCTATCTCTTGAATGCTAAACCTGTGAGAGGGGTCCATTCAAGTGTGCTCTGGCTGCTAGGTCTGTGCGAGAGGTCTGTCCAGAAGCTCTACTGGCTGGAAGTCTGTGAGAGAGACTTGTCCAGAAATCCTGCCGGCTGCTAGGTCTGTGGGAGAGGCCTGTCCGGGTATACAAGATTTGCTGTAAATAGAAGCTGTTCAACCCTGAGAAGTGATGTATGCTGATGTAGTTGGAACACTAACGACTCACATGACATTGGGGAGAAAAAATGGCTAATTGGGCCCAATTTGGACATTTTCACTAATGGCTGTGTTTTGAGTTAGGGGACAGCAAATTTACACTGTTATACCAGCTGTACAATCACTACTTTACATTGTAACAAAGTGTCATTTCTTCAGTGTTGTCACATGAAAAGATAGAATAAAATATTTACAAAAATGTGAGGGGTGTACTCACTTTTGTGACATACTGTATATCACTGATATTACTGTTGTGGGTTTAGAAACACTTTAAGGATTGGTATGCTGCACTACATAGAATTTTTGGTTTTGGGTTTAATACCGCTTCAACTTTCCATTTTTTATGCTATTATTTTAAATATGAAAGTAATTTGAAAAAAAATATTGATGAGCCGTTCGCTTTAAACATTTCGCTGTTTATGGATCGCAGCATCAATGTGCAGCTGATTATCTCAATCTGTCCTCTATTAACCTCTCCTGGGTTTCTTTGCATCTCAGCACTGCTGTAGGCTGCACGTTTGACTCTTGCTACTGTTTTTCCGCTGCTTTTCCCTTTCCGTCTCCCCTCACACGTGCCACATCTGGATCCTGGGAAGCACATCTGTTTCCACTCACGGCTCTCCGCTTTTAAAATGCCAACATAAAAGGGGGACTTCTCTTTGTACGACTCTAACTGTGAAATTTTCAGAAACTTAATCCAAGGGATTAAACAAACCACATAAATAAAACCGGTTTGGCCCAATCTAGGCAACTTCCTGTTCCCAGCGTCTTCCACGGAACATGTGCGGGGCAGGTTGGCCTCCCCTGAGCGCCCCCGCCACTCGCCGAGTCTTGACAGCTCTTTAATATCTGTAAGTGCTTCACTACCCCATTGGTTTCAATCTGGTAGGCGGCTGCTGCTGAAAGGTCCTGGATTAATGGAATGAAAATGCAAGTGATGTAAAACGTACACGCTACATCGTTAACACAGATCCCGTAGATAAATGTTACATAAACACTGGCGCGTGCAATGCTAGTTGTCCCGTTGGGTGCTAAATGTGTGAAGTAAGTACTGCTGTTATTCTATAAGCAAGGAGAACCATGGGAGACCACCATCCATGGAACACTCTGGCACAAAAAGCAGGTCAGATTTGTATTTGACAGCAATCTTTCCCAGCTGAAAAATCATTTTTCTATTCTTGGATTGCTGTAAACTAATATGGATAGCTGTCGGGAAGTCTGATGCTCTTCTCAAGATAGAATGGGCACAGCCAAGTGAAAGAGTTCTCACAGCACCGCCAATGCCCCCAGGTTCACCATCCTTTTAGCATAAGCCAGGTTTGCCCAATAGCCCACCTGGGGTCCCTTTGTAAAAATCAATGGAGAAGAAAGAATTGGAAGGTTGCCCATTGAAACCATCAGGTAATAGCATCCCTGTGTTCTGGACATTTGAGTTAAATGTGCTGGGATAACACATATTTAAAGCTGTCATGCTAGGGCCAATCTAGACAACAGCGAATTAACCTGGGCAATACAGTGGCTAAGTGTTCTGATGAATGGGAGCAGCACACCAAAATCTGCTCTTCCAAAAGCTCTTTATTTAGTTGTCAGTAATACAACTGCATCCATATCTTTGCCACCCAGGGACCGCCCCTCCATGACGCATTTCACCACTACTGGCCTGACTGCAAGGATCATCTATGCGATCAAGCCAGCAGTGGTGAAATGCCTCAAGAAAAAGCAGCTCCCATTCATCACTCTCGTGTAAAGGTGAGCAGAGATGGATTTTGAGCAGACACCCTGGATGTCCACAGCAAGTGAGAGAGGCGCAGGTCTGGAGCAGTGCTCTGTGGGATATTGAACTACAGTGGGTTAGTGGTTAGCATATCTGCTTTGCAATAGGGTCCCTGGTTTGGATCCTCATCAGGCCACTTTCTGCATGGAATTTGCATGCTCCCTAAGTGGTTGCTTGCTTGGATTTCTTCCCACACTTCAAAGATTTGCTGATAGGTAAATTGGCCTTAGTATATACAGTATCTCACAAAAGTGAGAACACCCCTCAAAATTTTGTAAATATTTTACTATATATTATCACGTGACAACAGTGAAGAAATTACACTTTGCTACAATGTAAAGTAGTGAGTGTACAGCTTGTACATTTACGGTGTAAATTTGCTGTCTCCTCAAAATAACGCAACACACAGTCATTAATGTCTAAACCACTGGCAACAAAAGTGAGTACACCCCTAATGTCCAAATTGGGCCAAAAGTGTCAATATTTTGTGTGGCCACCATTATTTTCCAGCACTGCCTTAACCCTCTTGGGCATGGAGTTCACCAGAGCTTCACAGGTTACATAGTTACATAGTTAGTCAGGTTGAAAAAAGACACAAGTCCATCCAGTTCAACCAAAAAAAAAAAATGTATATACATATATATATATATACACATATACACATACACACATACAACCAAATAATCCCATATACAATCCTTCACCCACAGTTGATCCAGAGGAAGGTCTCCCAATTCCGTCACGACCTTTTATTACCACCGGTGTGTTTTATAACTGTGAAAACCGGGTTAAACCTGTAATCCCCACATGAGTGAAAACAACGGTCACCAAATCTGTAATTACTGACACACAACGCAATAAAACTCCTCTGTCGTTTAAATGTGGCATTTACATGTTCGACATGTGAGTGATGAAATGTAACATCGTTTCACATTAAAGAAGTGACAACAGTGCACTATTATATATCATTTTATAAATGTTTTAAAACTCCCCACAAGAGTGAAAACACTCTATGACATATATGATTCCGGTTAAATGGATAGTCGTTTAGAAACTTCACACCCTTCTTTAGGTTCGTTCGTTTCTACACATATTCT
>BLSH010338363.1:6805-37308 GCA_018402905.1 Glandirana rugosa | reverse complement strand
TTGAGATTACCAGGTCCAACAAAGCATCATTCCTAGTTGGGGCCTCAATAAACTGGACCATAAAATTGTCCTGTAATAGGTCTATAAATTTTTGCCCTTTAGCTGTCCCAGCAGTGCCATTACTCCAGTTAATTTCCGGGTAGTTAAAATCCCCCATTATTATCACTGTCCCAGCCCTTGCAGCTCTTTCTATCTGTGCAAGGAGCAGAGTCTCCACCTCCTCTTTAACACTGGGAGGTCTATAACAAACTCCAATGATAACCTTTGTAGTGCGCACACCCATATGCAGATCTACCCATAATGCTTCAGACTCATCACACTCTCCATCAACTAGGTCCTCATTCACACTCGCTTTGAGATCACTTCTCACATAGAGACAGACACCACCACCCCTCCGTTTTACCCTGTCTTTCCGAAAGAGAGCATAGCCAGGAATATTAATAGCCCAGTCATGTGAAGAATGAAGCCAAGATTCAGCTATACCAATCAAATCATAGTTCTCCTCATGCACCAGAGCTTCTAGCTCACCTATTTTGCTTGGCAGACTCCTGGCATTGGTGAACAAACACTTTAATTCACTGTCACCTTTTGCACATTTATCTTGCATATTTTTAATTTTAGCACAAACAGTACCATTTCCAATGGTTGATTGTAACATCAGAGTCCTCTTCCACTCCTCCATGACAACATCACGGAGCTGGTGGGTGTTAGAGATCTTGTGCTCCACCTACCATTTGAGGATGCCCACAGATGCTCAATAGAGTTTAGGTCTGGAGACCTGCTTGGTCAGTACATCACCTTTACCCTCAGCTTCTTTAGCAAGGCAATGTCGTCTTGGAGGTGTGTTTGGGGTCATTATCATGTTGGAATACTGCCCTGCGGCCCAGTTTCCGAAGGGAGGGGGTCATGCTTCAGTATAACACAGTACATGTTGGCATTCATGGTTCCCTCAATGAACTGTAGCTCCCCGGAGCCGGCAGCACTCATGTAGCCCCAGACCGTGACATTCGCACCACCATGCTTGACTGTAGGCAAGACACACTTGTCTTTGTACTCCTCACCTGGTTGCCACCACACATGCTTGACACCATCTGAACCAAATACATTTATCTTGGTCTCATCAGACCACAGGACATGGTTCCAGTAATCCATGTCCTTAGTCTGCTTGTCTTCAGCAAACTGTTTGTGGGCTTTCTTGTGCATCATCTTTAGAAGAGGCTTTCTTCTGGGACGACAGCCATGCAGACCAATTCCATGCGATGTGCGGCGTATGGTCTGAGCACTGACAGGCTGATCCCCCACCCCTTCAAACTCTGCAGCAATCCTGGCGGCACTCATACATCTATTTCCCAAAAACAACCTCTGGATATGACGCTGAGCATGTGCACTCAACTTCTTTGGTCGACCATGGCAAGGCCTGTCCTGAGTGGAACCTGTCCTGTTAAACCGCTTAATCCACCATGCTGCAGCTCAGTTTCAGGGTCTTGGAAATCTTCTTATAGCTTAGGACATCTTTATGTAGAGAAACAATTCTTTTTTTTTAGATCCTCAGAGTTCTTTGCCATGAGGTGTCATGTTGAACTTCCAGTGACTAGCATGAGAGAGTGAGAGCAATAACACCAAATTTAACACACCTGCTCCCCATTCACACCTGAGACCTTGTAATACTAATGAGTCACATGACACAGAGCAGGGAAAATGGCTAATTGGGCCCAATTTGGACATTTTCACTTAGGGGTGTATTCACTTTTGTTGCCAACGGTTTAGACATTAATGGCTGTGTGTTGAGTTATTTTGAGGGGGCAGCAAATTTACAAAGTGTCATTTCTTCAGTGTTGTCACATGAAAATATATAATAAAATATTTATAAAAATGTGAGGGGTGTACTCACTTTTGTGAGATACTGTATGCATGTAGACAGGGACTTTAGATTGTAAGCTCCTTGGAGGCAGGGACTGATGTGAATCTACAATTTGTATAGTGATGCATACATTGTCAACACTATATAAAATACCTCTAATAATAACTCCAGGCAAACCGCTAAATACATATATGGGGGCTGTTTTACCTGCCTGAGGATTTGTATTTTCTGCCCATTCAGTCTTTAAGAGTGCACAGTTCTGCCACACAGTACAGCCCTGTCTGGTAGGAGCGAGAACAAGATTTTGACTCTCCTGCAGTTCAGTAAGACTAAAGCTGGCCTTACACCGGCAGGCTGGGCAAAGAAAAGTCTAATAGATCCCCCCCGGCCAGGACATTGTATTCTGACAGCAGGTCCTGCAGATCAAGAAATCAAGACATCTGCATGTCCCTTCAATGTTTCATTAATCGTGTTCTGTCGAGCGGGGATGGCCAAACACTGATGTAAATTCGTCTGGTCCCTACTGAACCATTTGAATTTCGATAGGTGGCCAACTATACAGGTCTTGTTACTGCACCAGCCTGCGATTGGACAGAACACAGAAAAGCAGTAGACTGATGAGCTCATCCTTCATCACTCTCTACTGTCAGCACTGCAGCACAACTGATTGCCTCCTTGTGCTGCTTCTCCCTCCCTCAGTCTAAGCTCTGCTATACAATGACTTCAAGGGTGTGATATCAAGTCAAATTTAGTAATTACACTGCTTGCACTACAAAAATTCATTTAATGATGTAATAAAGCCTAAGTTTACCTAAAACAAAACAAAAAATGTTAATTATAAAATAGGGCTCTTTAACAGTTCTATTTTTTGCTATAAACTTTACATGTAATGCCTCCTCAAGCTTGGCTGTTAGTGACTGTGCTGAGATCCAACAAAATCAGCATTTTCGCATCCACTAATACTAACCATTCCTGCTGATGAAATGTGTGATTGATATGCTGATATCAACCGGCGTTATGCTCCACTGTGCACGTACTCATGGCTGATAAATCTGTCCCATGGGTTACCATGAAGACATGGCCACTGTTTAAAAATGAGTCAACCCAAAAGAGGTTTTCTAGTTATCAGTGGATCATGGTGGACAGTGTAAACCCCTGGCTTCTCAAAGTAGTTCTTTTCCCCCTACACTAAAGTTCCCTGGACCATAGGGTGAATGCTCGTGTAGCACCCTCTATCGTAGGTAGGTGCTAGGAATCAGTTTGCAGGCCTGGTTGTTTTGATTTCTGGGCTGGGAGTGGCTCAGGTAGGACTGGGATGATTCACAGGTGAGGTCACCAGGTCCTCCCACGTCTTTGCAGAGGCTGGTGGAAAGTTCTGGAAAGAGAGGTGGGTGGGGGTGTAGCCATCTGGAGTGTTCTGAGGAGCTCTGACCAATCCCCAATCTGTCGTGGCCCTGGGGATCCCCCAGTCTGGGGGGTGAACATGCTCGGGGATGGAGTGAGGGTCTGGTGGCAGGCACAAGACAGAGCGGAAAGGACAACAGAGTGTGGTAGGCCTCACTAGCTAGGCCAGAAAGGAGAAGATGGAGGCCTGATAAATATCCTTTCAGGTCTCAACCGTAACACAAGTGATGTGCAGGAGAGAGTAAGAGGAGTTTGTACAGCAAGTGATGTGTTGGAGGAAGAAGGAGTGTATATACTGAAGATGTATATAGATGGTCCCGTTTGATTAACTAATTCTCTGGGCATCCCACAACACCACAATCCCTATACAAGTTTATTCCCCCAATAAAACAACAAAAACAAAGTACCAGCCTGTTTAATGACTCTGGATGCGGTATGGATGTGATTGAGGGCAGTGTGATCAGATGAACCACATCTACCAGCCACCCCTAAGGGGGCCATTGGCTACACTCCTTATGTCCAGGGCTTCTGGAAAAAGGAGTAAATACTTAGCATGTTCTGCACTCCAGCAGGGTCCCACTGTAGGGTATGTACAGTATATTCCTCCAGTGGTGCAACTGGTTCCCCTGCAGCCTCTTCTCTTAGCAGGGTTAATAGTCATTAGCTGTAGGTGAAGGCACAGAGGGGCTGCCCACAGAACAGAGCTTTGAGGGAAAAGGGCAGTGCTGGAGCTGTTCCTCTACCCCTAGACACAATGAGCATTTAACCCTTTAGATGTTGTCTAATTTCTGAAGTTGGGCTTTAAGTTTCATAAGAGCTTCTACCAAGGGACAGCTAGGGATGGAATCAAGCCTACAGATATCAATACTAATGAGAAACCTAGTGTGTAATCATTATTTGGTCAAAATACGAAAATTGGTACTTTGTCGTGGAAGTGCAGAGCTTAGTGGAGTGCCAACATCCAGAAAATTCCCACGTTGACACTCAGGATGGTCCAACTGGATACTCTGTGTGTGATTCTACTTATGCTACCCCTTACTGTGCTATAAGGGACCAGTGTTTTTTTTATAAAACATCAGCCTTTTTGCCTTTATAATGACATACTAGTTTTTGCCAAATCTTTATTATTTATATATATATTCTTACTCATGTTATAAGTTCCACATTATTACCAAAAGTTTTCCTTTTGGTTACAGCTTTTACATATAAGTGTGGCCACTTGGCGCCTCTTATGATGCACAGTGACTCTCCCCCTGGGGGCGCTTGATTAGGTGCAACTGGTGTTTCATGACCATCCACGCCGCTTATGTCCGCAGGTTCTTCTTTGCATTACTCCACCTGTTGTTGCTGTGGGCGCTCCATTTGGCATTGGGGTGAGTGATCTATTGCGTTTGAACCTCAGAATTTGGCTTATTACATATATATTATATACGTGTACTCTCTTATTCGCAACTAATACTGTAAGCTTACCCTGACTATGTTTATGTTATAGATACATGTATTGTTTGACCAGCATTATCCTCTGAAGAAGTACACTATTACAGCAAAGAGTCTGAAATGTCAGGATCAGCCACAAGCCCCTGCTAAATCTACTGCTAGCTGGGACCTATATGGCGTGCTAACTGGTCATCATTTTTTGCATTGTATACCCATTTTTTTGCCAATTACATAACTTTGTCTCTAATTGAGGTTTATATACCTATTTTTATATGTCATGTACCAATAAAATTGTATTTTATCTTTTACTACCTTTACTTTATTGTGCCTCAAAAGTCCAGGGGGTTCCATATATTGGCACTAGGTGCTAAAATAATTCTTTGGTCAAAGTAAAGATGTTAATAAAATGATAGTTTAGAAATGAAGGTGCAGTTTGAGCAAAGCTTGGTGTTAGCTGGAATTACCAACCACCAATCAATTTGAGGAAGTGAGCAGTAGGGGAGTCCATTTTGCTCCATCATGGCTACCCTTTTGTCACACCACTCTGTACTAGTAACTGTACTAGATTAATCATCAAGAAAAGATGTGGGGTTTTCTTTAACCATAAATATCTTTAGTTTTTTTTTCCCAGAGATCTGCTGTATCAGCAGCCCTCAAGTTCATTTCAACCTTAGTGCCCTCCTGTGTCCCCAGCAATCATGTCTCATTATTTAAGAAATTAAAAATTATGAAAATGTCTTAGGAACGGCAATGAGGCGCAATTAGCAGAATCGCTTTTTCAGCATGGACTGGGAGAATTTTCCTTGTTTTTAATATTTGAAATGGCTGGATTGTGTGTCCTATTACCTGCCATATAGACATAATAAAACTGATCGTCCAGTGTACGATCATCTTGGAAATTTTTTAATACCATTTTATAGGCCCCAGTCTGGGTATTATAATAAACGGGGAGTGATGATTGCACTTAGAAAGGGTTAAGGAGGAATGAATTAAAATCATTATCCTTTTCAAAAAGTACAAAAAAAATCCCCCCAGGATATTAAAACACGATTCAGAATTGATGATCAAAGATTGAGTCAACGTGTTTAATCACAAGGGTTTATTTGTATTTTGTGTGATAGAGAGACACAGTGCTGGATGTTGGCAGGAGGAAAAAAAAGAAGACTATCACTTAAAAGAAAGCCAAAGTATGTTTTTAAATACATAAATATACAAATTCTATGCATTACAAAAGTTTCCAGCCTAAGGCCCCTTTCACACTTGTGCGACTTTTCCTGCAACTTTGGACATCAGAGTCACATGACAAGTCGTACCCCATGATAACCATTCAAATCTGTGCGACTTCAAGTCGCCAGGACTTCAAAGTAGTTCCTGTACTACTTTGGTCTGACTTTGATGAGCGCTGAGGTCCTTAGACCTCAAGTTTACACAGTCATTCCCTGAAATCGTGTCAAAATTGTGCCCGCAAAAACGCGTGACTTTAAAGTCGCGGCAGTGTGAAAGGGGCCTACAGTAGATATAAACCCTAAGGCCCCTTTCACACTTGTGCGACTTGTCCTGCGACTTTAGAATGCAAAGTCGCATGACAAGTCATTCCCCATGATTTCCAATGACAACCATTCAAACATGTACGACTTCAAGTCGTGCCGACTTTAAAGTAGTTCCTGCACTACTTTGGTCTGACTTTCATGAGAGTTGAGGTCCATAGACCTCAAGTTTGAACAGGCATTCCCAGAAATTGCGTCAAAATTGCGCCCGTAAAATCACGACAAAACTGCACGACTTTCAAGTCGCGGCAGTGTGAAAGGGACCTAACCGGATGACATTAATTATATATATATATATATATATGTATATATACTGAAAGTAGAGAATGTCACTCCTGTCGTGTTATGCACTTCTCACCACACCAAGATCACATCAACAGCGGCCTCCCAATTGATCCACCGATAATTAACAGCAAAACCGAGCATGAGATCTCTGAATATTACAGTTCATCTTTACTTTGAAAGTCCACCTTTATATACAACAAATTATCCAACAAGAAACTGTACAGTTTCAAGCAGCGCTTTGCTCTTTCTCAAGCCATGGCCATGGCTTGAGAAAGAGCAAAGTGCTGCTTAAAATTGTACAGTTGCTTGTTGGACCTTTTAAAGTAAAGGTTAATTGCAATATACAAAGCTCTCTTCCTCGTTTTTTTGCGATAGATATTTATATATATATATATATATATATATATATATATATATATATATATTTTTTTTTTTTTTTTAATATACAATATATAATAATTTTATATTATATAAAACATATATGTATATATATTTGTGTTTTGTTTTATTTATACACATTGTTATAGTGAACTAAATGTTATTTTATATTATATGTATATATATTAAATATAATATATAGGTAAATGTGTATACAGTAAATTGGCCATACAAGGATTTTGTTTGAAAAAAATAATTAATAGTTAATAATGTCAAAGCGGTAATCATTTTTGACTGTAGCAGAGAGACATATCGAATTAGCTGGATTAAAACATTTTCTTGACAGAACAAAATTCTAACCTTGAATTTGGTTTTCGATCAAGAAATTCCATTCGTAACAAAATCAAATGTTAAAAGCAAACAATATTTTGAAGCTCTTTCAAACAAAATTCATCAAGTCCCAAGGTGCAGATGCATGTTAAAGTGGGATTAAACCATTCCTTTACACAGGGACTCTCAGCAACCCGAATCCAACCAAAACTGAATAAGGAGTTTTCCCCAGCCAAAATTAGCAATTTTTTTAAAAGCATTTGTCATACAGTAACATAATCATATTCTTTATTTTGCATTCTGGTGAAGTCATGTCTTTGGTCATGTCACTTGCTAACTAGAGCCACCAACCCTAGACTGATGAGGTCTAGTAGAACGAAACACCACTGTCTACAAGTCAGAGTGCTATGACTGATCAGGGGCTTTGCAATGCTTTAACCCAGTTAGTAAAGCATCCATTGTATTTCCAATTTTTCAGCCAAATTATTCCCATTAACATAGCATAACTTAAAAAAAAAATATTTAAAAATTGCTAGTTCCCTGTTTAAGTGCTCTTTACTTGCTTACAAAATGAATGCATGCTCTCCCTGCTTTGTAATTTATTTAGGAGGGGTCTGTGGAGTAATACTTAGCATAATTAGCCCTGTCTTTGCTGTCTTCTCAGTTCTTCTTTATCAGCTGTAAACTATATCTGAACACTATAAATATATATCTGTACAAATCTTTATACTGAGTACAATTGTGAATTCAGAGTATTTCAAATGAAAATAAACTTTGCATTTTGAAAGTGAACTAGAAATATTGCACAAGATAAATGCGGTGCAAGTAAATTCATGCAATTAACATACTTGAGAAAAATGATAAAAATTCCATAAAACAACTTAAATAAATGTAAATCAAATAAAGTGCAGTCCATATAGTGAGTCCGGTCATAAGTCTGTTGATTGTTGCTTTATAGCCATCCACCAATCACACGTGTGATATTATTACTCCATCTGCTGTTTTAAATATACCAGTGTATCTCCACCCTCGTGCTCCCCTTGGGTGTATTCTCACCTTGCTAAATGTGACTTCACACTTAAGTTTGGTCAAAACATGCTTTTTAGCCTCTCCAAGACTGATATAAAAGTAATCTAGATATCCTCACTCCTCTCTAATGCCGCTGTCTCAGCATTTCATGTATAATGGGAAAAATGACAATAGTGCTTTTTTCATAAAAACTATTCTTTATTAAAATACCAAAGAAATCCATGCAAATAATTCAAGTGCTTCGGGTGGACCACTCTACAACACACTCATAGCTCTTATTTGGTAAATCCGTCACACCGCACAAGCCGTGATGCAAGTATTTTCACACTAGGTACAGGCGCCATGCCGTCCTTCTGCCCCTCCACCCCTAGATCTGAACACTGTCTGTGCTAACAAAAAGTAAAAAAAAAAAAAATAGAAAACACCTTGTGTATTAATGAGTGGAGTTGAGCGAACACCTGGATGTTCGGGTTGGGCGAGTTCAGCCGAACTTCGCGGAAACGTTCGGGTTCGGTACCGAACGTTATCCGAATTTTACCCCGGACCCCGAACCCCATTAAAGTCAATGGGGACCCAAACTTTTCGGCACAAAAATGACTGTAAAAAAGTCCTGGAAAGTGCTAGAGGGCTGCAAAAGGAAGAAAAATGGGAGATGTTATTATATCTGCAATCTGTCCCTCAAAGCAGTAGTAATCTCTACCTAGTCCAGTATCAGACCGTTCTGTAATCAGATCGTTCTGTAATGCAGGATGAGAGATCGTTATGTAATCAGATCGTTCTGTAATGCAGGACGAGAGATCGTTCTGTAATCAGATCATTCTGTAATGCAGGATGAGAGATCGTTCTGTAATCAGATCGTTCTGTAATGCAGGACGAGAGATCGTTCTGTAATCAGATCGTTCTGTAATGCAGGATGAGATGTTATAGATCTACAATCTGTCCCTCAAAGCAGTAGTAGTAATCTCTACCTAGTTATTATCACTGCAATCTGTCCCTCACAGCAGTAGTAGTAATCTCTACCTAGTTATTAGATCTGCAATCTGTCCCTCACAATCTTTCCCTCACAGCGCCGGCAGCATCCTCTCCCTACACTAACCTGAGAGCATGTGACATGCAGCACTGTGACTCCAGCCTCATATAGAGGCTGGGTCACATGATGCACTGGCCAATCACGGCCATGCCATTAGTAGGCATGGCTGTGATGGCTTCTAGGGAAAAACAGTGAAACGCTTGTTGATTGGCTGCCCTGCAGCTATTCAACATGCGTTATAAAATACCAGAACCCAAAACCCGAACCTTTTTCTCAAACGGGACACGGACACCCAAAAGTTCGGTACGGACCCGAACTTTACAGTTCGGGTTCGCTCAACTCTATTAACGAGGCATAGCTCAAGCTGTGTGGGGACAAAGACTAACTAAGATTGTCCAGGAATTCCAATGCCAATGTCAACAATGCCACCTTCTTAGAAACATCTAAAACAGGGGTAGGCAACGTTTGAAAGATCGAGATCTACCTGGACAACACTGAAGAGATCAAAGATCACCGGGGGGCAGCGCCCTCCCCCTTTTTTTGAAGAAGAAGAAGAAATTTTGCAGCAAGCCCCCAATAAAAAGACAGCATGAAGAAAACCAAGAAAAAAACTGCTAAAACTAATGTCACTTTAAAAATATACACTCAGCCTACTTTAAAAGATAGCTTCAGTGAGAAACTGTGCGGTTACTTTCAGTAATATGTAGGGCAGTGTACAGAGGTCAGCAATATGTAGGGCTGGGTGTCAGGATGGCTGGGTGTCAGGGTGGCTGGGTGTCAGGATGGATTGGTGTCAGGATGGATGGGTGTCAGCAGGGCTGGGTGTCAGGATGGGTGGGTGTCAGCAGGGTTGGGTGTCAGGATGAATGGGCTGGGCAGGGCTGGGTGTCAGAACGCATGGGTGTCAGCAGGGCACAGAAGTTGTTTTTAATGCAGAGTGGCGCAGGGAAAGTGCAGTTGAAAATCTATATGTCCTGCTGCCACAAATCCTCTCTCACCTGTGCCTCTATCATCAACAAAACAGGTGGATCGGTGAGGCGGGCCGGAGGAGATGACCGCGGAAAATCAAAAGCTCGGGCGTGTTCGGAGAAGAGCACGAGCCTGCCCGAGCGATTCCAGAGGCTTTTCCCCGCCCCACAGCCACACGTATGCAATCTTCCTCTG
Organism: Glandirana rugosa; assembly: GCA_018402905.1. Taxonomy (NCBI): domain Eukaryota; kingdom Metazoa; phylum Chordata; class Amphibia; order Anura; family Ranidae; genus Glandirana; species Glandirana rugosa. Next base: position 26,843 of record BLSH010338363.1, on the reverse strand, counting down.
TAGATCTGTGATGAGCTGAGAGTGTGCCTGCGCTGCTGTGACAGAAGACCGGGTCGGGACTGGGACCTGTTCGCGAGCTACCCGTCACTTGTCAGCGATCGACGGGTAGCTCGCGATCGACGGGTTGCCGACCCCCGATCTAAAAGGTAAGAAATAATTTTTTGGTATGCTGTGTGAATGGGAACACATAACAAACATATAGTTGGGTTGTCTCAAAGTTGACTGCAAAAGTGAAAATACAGTTTAAACCCCGAAAGGCAAAAATGACTTTTACCGGGCAGACCTTTCTCCACTCTGTTATTTCCCAGAATGCGTTGCCAGAAATATATCTATTTAAACGTCATACTTTGGGATATATCTGTATAGGTAAAGTTCCCACACCAGGAACCTCACCTCCTTCCACTTGGCCAATCTTCAATACCAAATATTTTGTAGCTCCATGCTGCTGGTCACAGAGAAAATTAAGTCACTTTCCAATCATTTATCTCGAAATGAGAGAAATGAAAATAATTTAGCATGCAAGCTGTGTGAGCAATGAGATAATTATATAATTAAACTAAAGAAGCTAAACATGCCTGGAATTATGGAACAAACCTCAAAATAACCAACACAGCAATTCCCCAATAAGCAGGAACACAGAACATAAATAGATAAGTATCTCAGAAACCGAGAAGTCCCCATAGATAAATACTGTTTAGCTTAAGGCAACTGGGTGATATCAATTATGTAAAAACATTCAAAGCAGGAGGCGAGGAAGCATAATGCAGGTGTCTCAGGGAGGACGCAAACCCCCAGCGAAGCAGATGATTGCACTGAGGCTTTAAATGGTCTGATTATTTATTTCTATTCTTTCCGCCTGTTTCTGAAATTTTGGCTCACTTGCCAGTTTGTAGCTTTTTCGTGTTCGCGATAAACTGTGAGGTTCCACTGCCATCTGCTGTCCGCAAAGCAAGGTAGCACATGGATTCTAGCCCTTGTACACTACACCAGTCTTTCTTAACCTGGGATCTGTGCAACCATGGGGTTCCTCCACAGGTTGGAAGAATTTCCTTGAGCAGTGAGCAATGGTCAATTGATCTCCTAACTACACTGACCACAAGGGTGTCATTTTCCATTGACCACCTATGTAAGAGGTCACATCTAGACTAACCACTAAAAATCAGGGGAAACCATCATTTTCACTATCTGCGACTCCTTGCTGTTAATATTCATTTTTAAGCTTAATATTAAACATAATTTTGCCATATACAGAAGGTGGGCGTTAAAAAAGTGATCAGCCTTGGGGTTATAAATACTTTAGTTATGCCATGATCTTCACTCTTTTGTATAAAACTTTTTCAACTTCCTGATCAAGCTAACATACTGTGAGCTGTAGGTATTTATCATTTTTACAGGGGTTCTCTGAGAGTTGCAACATTATATCAAGGGTTTTCTCAAATTAAAAAGGCTGAGAAAGATATTCCATCATTATATAAAATTATTGACAGGGACCTGTTTTTGTTAAATAAAGGTGGTATAGTAGAATAAGCATGATACTTGCTGAAAGCCAAGAGCTGCTAAATCACTACGTATAACTAGTTAGCAGTTTGAAGATATCAGATGAAAGTGCAATCCAAAGTTGCAATGAAAGTGAACAAATAACTGCCAAAGGCAACACATCTCGGCAGATGTAGGTAGGAGGCACTGGGTCCAAAATTGGTTTAGTTCCTCAGAGTATAGGTAAGTCCACAATATGAACCCAATGGGGTTGATTTACTAAAGACAAATAGGCTGCTTTTCACAGGAAAGTTGCACTTTACAAGGAAATGTGCCACAGAGCTTAGTGAATGTGGGAAAGTTTCACTTTGCAAACAATATCCTATCATGTGCACAAAAAAAAACACACAGTCTTTTTGCTTGCACATAATCAAATGATGGAAGTCAGCAGAGTTTCACTTCATTCACTAAGCTCTGGGACTAATTCCTTTGCAAAGGGAATAATCTATTTGCCTTTAGTAAATCAACCCCAATGACTCTGGTTAGGCTGCTCTCTAACACAATGGGTCTCTTCGTCTCTACCACAACCAGCTGATGAAGCATGCTTTTTGGAATAAAGGAGACAATTTGGCAAGAACGATTTTTCATGAAACCATGTTGATTACTGCTGATACCGTTCTCATTACAATATTCTTGTATATAATCCCTTATAATTTCCTCCAAGAGCTTGCAAATTATTGATGTTAAGCTAACTGGTCTGTTGTTCCCAGGGATGTATCTCGGTCCTTTTTTATATATTGGCGCTACGTTGGCTTTCCTCCAATCAGCTGGTATCATACCAGGCTGTTTGCAGTCTTTCTTTTTCATCATCTCTAGAAGAGGCTTCCTTCTGGGACGAGAGCCATGCAGACCAATTTGATGCAGTGTGCGGCGTATGGTCTGAGCACTGACAGGCTGACCCCCCCCCCACCCCTTCAACCTCTGCAGCAATGCTGGCAGCACTCATACCTCTGGTTTTGACACTGAGCATGTGCACTCAACTTCTTTGGTCGACCATGGCGAGGCCTGTTCTGAGTGGAACCTGTCTTGTTAAACCGCTGTATGGTCTTGGCCATCGTGCTGCTGCTCAGTTTTAGGGTCTTGGCAATCTTCTAATAGCCTAGGACTTTATGTAGAGCAACAATTATTTTTTTCAAATCCTCAGAGAGCTCTTTGCCATGAGGTGCTATGTTGAACTTCCAGTGTGAGAGAGTGAGAGTGATAACACCAAATTTAACACACCTGCTCCCCATTCAAACCTGAGACCTAGTAACACTAACGAGTCACATGACACCGGGGAGGGAAAATAGCTAATTGGGCCCAATTTGGACATTTTCACTTAGGGGTATATTCACTTTTGTTGCCAGCGGTTTAGACATTAATGGCTGTGTGTTGAGTTATTTTGAGGGGACAGTAAATCTACACTGTTATACAAGCTGTACACTCACTACTTTACATTGTAGCAACGTATCATTTCTTTAGTGTTGTCACATGAAAAGATAAAATAAAATATTTACAAAAATGTGAGGGGTGTACTCACTTTTGTGAGATACTGTATATTGGCCTAAACTGGTGAATACTTTTGTTTTTTTATATATATTTTTGGATATGTACAGTATCTCACAAAAGTGAATACACCCCTTATAATTTTGTAAATATTTTATTATATCTTTTCATGTGACAACACATGTTGGCATTCATGGTTCCCATAATGAACTGTAGCTCCCCAGTGCTGGCAGCACTCATGCAGCCCCAGACCATGACAATCCCACCACCATGCTTGACTGTAGACAAGACACGCTTGTCTTTGTACTCCTCAGCTGGTTGCCACCACACATGCTTGACACCATCTGAACCAAATAAGTTTATCTTGGTCTCATCAGACCACAGGACATGGTTCCAGTAATCCATGCCCTTAGTCTTCTAGTCTTCAGCAAACTGTTTATGGGCTTTCTTGTGTATCATCTTTAGAAGAGGCTTCCTTCTGGGACGACAGTCATGCAGACAAATTTGATGCCGTGTGCGGAGTATGGTCTGAGCACTGACAGGCTGACCCCCCACCCCTTCAACCTTTGCAGCAATGCTGGCAGCACTCATCCGTCTATTTCCCAAAGACAACCTCTGGATATGATGCTGAGCATGTGCACTCAACTTCTTTGGTCGACCATGGCGAGGCCTGTTCTGAGTGGAAACCGTCCTGTTAAACCACTGTGTGGTCTTGGCCACCATGCTGCAGCTCAGTTTCAGGGTCTTGGCAATCTTCTTATAGCCTAGGCGATCTTTATGTAGAGCAACAATTCTTTTTTTCAGATCCTCAGACAGTCCTTTGCCATGGGGTGCCATGTTGAACCTTCAGTGACCAGTATAAGAGATTGAGATCAATAACACCAAATTTAACACACCTGTTCCTCATTTACACCTGAGACCTTATAACACTAATGAGTCACATGACACCGGGGAGGGAAAATGGCTAATTGGGCCCAATTTGGACATTTTAACTTCGGGGTGTACTCACTTTTGTTGCCAGCAGTTTAGACATTAATGGCTGTGTGTTGAGTTATTTAAGGGGGGCAGCAAATATACACTGTTATACAAGCTGTACCCTCACTACTTTACATTGTAGCAAAGTGTCATTTCTTCAGTGTTGTCACATGAAAAGATATAACAAAATATTTAAAAAATAAAAAATAAATTTGTTTTTTTTTATATATTTTTTTTGGATATGTACAGTATCTCACAAAAGTGAGTACACCCCTCACAATTTTGTAAATATTTTTATATGAAGAGATGACACTTTGCTACAATGTAAAGTAGTGAGTGTACAGCTTGTATAACAGTGTAAATTAGCTGTCCCCTCAAAATAACTCAACACACAGCCATTAATGTCTGTGTGTTGAGTTATTTAAGGGGACAGCAAAATTTACATTGTTATACAGATATAATAGAATATTTACAAAAATGTGAGGAGTGTACTCACTTTTGTGAGATTCTGTATAATAGCAAAAAGTAAGAAATATTGTTTTTTTTTTTAAATTGTCGTTCTTTTTTTGTTTATAGCGGTGATGAGAAGTGACGAAGAGGTGATCAAATTCCACCAAAAGAAAGCTCTATTTATGGGGGAAAAGGACACAATTTTTATTTGGGTACAACGTCGCACGACCGCGCAATTGTCAGTTAAAGTGATGCAGTGCCTTATCGCAAAAAGCACTCTGGTCGTTAAAGGGGAAATCCTTCAAGGGCCACCCAGGCCAATTCTGACACTTCTCTCCTACATGTGAAAAAAGCATACATTTTTTGCTAGCAAATTACTCAGAACCCCCAAACATATACATATATACACACAGTATACAGTATCTCACAAAAGTGAGTACACCCCTCACATTTTGTTAAATATTTTATTATATCTTTTCATGTGACAACACTGAAGAAATGACACTTAGCTACAATGTAAAGTAGTGAGTGCACAGCTTGTATGACAGTGTAAATTTGCTGTCCCCTCAAAATAACTAAGCACATCCATTAATGTCTAAACCACTGGCAACAAAAGTGAGTACACCCCTAAGAGAATGCCCAACTTTAGCCCAATTGGCCATTTTCCCTCTCCGGTGTCATGTCACTCATTAGTGTTACAAGGTCTCAGGTGTGAATGGGGAGCAGGTGTGTTAAATTTGCTGTTATCACTCTCACTCTCTCATACTGGTCACTGGAAGTTCAACATGGCACCTCATGGCAAAGAACTCTCTGAGAATCTGAAAAAAAGAATTGTTGCTCTAAATAAAGATGGCCTAGGCTATAAGAAGATTGCCAAGACCCTGAAACTGAGCTGCAGCATGGTGGCCAAGACCATACAGTGGTTTAACAGGACAGGTTCCACTCAGAACAGGCCTCGCCATGGTCGACCAAAGAAGTTGAGTGCACATGCTCAGTGTCATATCCAGAGTCTTTGAGAAAGACATACGAGTGTTGCCAGCATTGCTGCAGAGATTGAAGGGGTGGAGGTCAGCCTGTCAGTATTCAGACCATACGACGCACACTGCATCAAATTGGTCTGCATGGCTGTCTCCCCAGAAGGAAGCCTCTTCTAAAGATGATGCACAAGAAGGCCCTCAAACAGTTTGCTGAAGACAAGCAGACTAAGGACATGGATAACTGGAACCATGTCCTGTGGTCTGATGAGACCAAGATAAATGTATTTGGTTCAGATGGCGTCAAGCATGTGTGGTGGCAACCAGATGAGGAGTACAAAGACAAGTGTCAAAAAGTGGGGAAATCGGGGGGGGGGGGGAGGTTTTTCTGGACACGGACCTCCAAACCCGTATAGAGGTTGAGGTCAGGCAATTGTGGCCGTCACACCTAATGAGAGGTGGGGTTCACCTATGGGACCAGGGGAGTAGACAAAAACAGGTAGCAGGGAAGGCTCCCTGCAAAGCAAGCTTGGTCCTTATCTCCCAATAGGGAGAATTTAGGGATAACCCAGCGGCATACAAAAGAATACCAAAAATGTATTCAATTAACAAACGTGAAGACAATGACATTGGGCAACAAATAGAGGGCAACGTTGTCTAAAACCACACCTCGGGGTAACATTCATGCTGGACCCATAACAGATTATAACATGTAAATGACCTGGGTTAGTGCATCTATCCCAGGTTATCCTCCTAACAGTCTGCCACTCAGTGAAGGGTGGCCAGCTGTATGAGGAACGTCTGGGCATCCGCACTTACCAGGGGTTAGCCAACATGCACCAATGGAGCACAGAGTGAGATATGGATGGTCGACCATCAGGGCAAGGGGATCGAAGTTTAAAGCCAAAGGGACAAATGTCACAGTCTAAGGTAGTACATAGCAATCCCCACATTCAGTGTAAATCATGGGTCGTCCACCTCTCATGGAGGGTGGATCACACTGATCTGACTTGGCGGCAGTTCACCTGTAACATACACGGTTGATGGTATTACTATGGTCGGCCCATGGGTAGTCGATCGTTACAGCAAGGTGGTGAGCAGGCTAATTCTTAATGATATCTCATCCAAGTCAAGTGTGACTTACAGTTCGGAGGACTGAGCCTTGGTCTGTCTCACATCAGGAGCGTGGATGAGTCCCATCCACTGTGGAGGGCAAGTCCCGGCCGGGGTCAATGTTGCAGCATCTCAAGCTGTCGGGCGGAAGCTCGACCGCCTCCGGTGTCGGCAGATGAAAGCCGATCCTTGGAGAAGTCGGTAACAAGCCGCCGTGAGACAGTGCCGATAACCTCACCCGCTTGTTCAGCAACAGGAACCCAGAGCTAGTTTGTCCACAGACGCCAGACGTCAAAGCCGATCCCGGTGAATGGATGGTTGATTAATCCATAGGATCTGGGACAGCATGTGCGAGACCGCTGGTCCGGGTTTGTCAGCTGATCAGGGTCACACGGAAACTCTGGAACAGATGGTTTTCAGCTCCAGCAATAGGTGCAGCGTGAGGATGGAAGCAGCATTCACCCCCTAGGTTAGGGGGGACCCCAGAAGGTGCATGGGGGAGGACGGGGGGGCAGAGGCCAACGCGTTTCATCTGCTTCAACGCGGATTTCATCAGGGTAAAGGGCCCTAGGTGCATATGTTTCTTTTATAGGCATCATCGCCAATCACTTCCACCTATGGGCCACGTTCCGCCCATAACATTGTTAAATTAACCCTGTGCAGCGAAAGGTAAATAAGACATCATGGCATTGGCTCAACACAAGGCATACATGTAAATACATATGTGGGTATGTGTCAAATCATAAACCATAAACCATACAAATAGCTAATTAAAACAAGGTAGGCACCTGCTCATCCCAGTATACGTGGACTATAAGGACACTTAATGACCCATAATTACAGGAGGAATAAATTTCATGGTGTAAATTAAATGGGGGTTTCCAGAGTACTTACGTTATTATAAAGAATCACCTCACACATATCTAATCACTCATGGAGCATCACAAATACATGCAAATATATGGCTCCTAGTCTGTATATGTGTTTGTAGTGGATCGGTTTTACACACGGATTAGCTGAATAATAAAACATTCCCCACTCATGAATAGATCTAGATAGAGATCTTATCGTTCAATCTTTGACCCCAACACCGCCACCTGGTGGATATCAGGCTAAGTCCCGGTCAAGTGGACACCCCAGTAATTGGACACAGAAGTAATAAAACACTGATCAGGAGGGTAAAGATGACCCTTACAATCAAGTATCCAGTAGCACACATAATTACTAATATTTAGAGATGATCCAGTTACAGTTCAGGGTTCCAGGAACACCTGCAAATTAAGTTTGGTGTTCAGTCCCCTGGGGACCAAACTCCCCAGTTTGTAGATCCATCGCTTCTCGCGTTGTAACAAGACTTTATCAAAATCGCCCCTTCGATTAGATAGCTGTAAGGCATAGAAACCCTTTACTCTAAACCCTGAGGGTTGTCCCTGATGGTAGGTCCTAAAATGTTGTGCAAGTGGTGATTCATCCGTGGGGTCCCTTATTGATGATAAATGTTCACCAATCTGGGTTTTCAATGCCCGTTTGGTTTTCCCCACGTATATTTTTTCACATGGACAGGTGATGTATAGGACTTTCTCAGTTGAGCAATTAATAAATTGATTGATTCTATAGGTATTTTTATCTAGGCTGTCACTAAATGTATTAGTTTTTTCAACATATCAGCAGATGTGACACCTGCCGCATGGGAACATCCCTCTTATTGGTGGTAAATCAGTAAGCCAATTATTCTTCACCGGCTTAGTGAATTCAGCCCTGACAAGTTCATCGCTTAAGTTCCTAGCTCTTTTGGCAGTTAGCAGAGGTCTAGGGCCAATGATGGCCTTGATCAGTGGGCACCTTGTAAGGATGTGCCAGTGTTCATTTAGCACGCACCGCCCTTACTTTTTCCCATTGGCTTCCGAAGGGGTTGATGATTCGTATGGGACCCGGATCGTTCATGGGTCTTTTGGTGTCGTTCTGACTTAGTAGTAGGTCCTTTCTCTTTGTTTGGGATGCCCTTTTCCTTGATTTTTTAAAGTGTGTCTTGCCCACAGTCAAGAGTGGTGGTGGAAGTGTCATGGTCTGGGGCTGCATGAGTGCTGCTGACACTGGGGAGCTACAGTTCATTGAGGGAACCATGAATGCCAACCTGTACTGTGACATACTGAAGTAGAGCATGATCCCCTCCCTTCGGAGACTGGGCTGCAGGGCAGTATTCCAACATGATAACGACCTCAAACACACCTCCAAGATGACCACCGCCTTGCTAAAGAAGCTGAGGGTAAAGGTGATGGACTGGCCAAGCATGTCTCCAGACCTAATCCCTATTGACAATCTGTGGGGCATCCTCAAAAGGAAGGTGGAGGAGCGCAAGGTCTCTAACATCACCCAGCTCTGTGATGTCATCATGGAGGAGTGGAAGACGACTCCAGGGCCAACCTGTGAAGCTCTGGTGAACTCCATGCCCAAGAAGGTTAAGGCTCTGCTGGTAAATAATGGTGGCCACACAAAATATTGACACTTTGGGCCCAATTTGGACATTTTGACTTAGGGGTGTACTCACTATTGTTGCCAGTGGTTTAGACACTAATGGCTGTGTGTTAAGTTATTTTGAGGGGACAGCTATAAAAGATATAGTAAAATATTTACAAAAATGTGAGGGGTGTACTCACTTTTGTGAGATAATATATATATATATATATATATATATATATATATATAGTCAGGTCCATAAATATTGGGACATTGACGCAATTCTAATGTTTTTGGCTCTATACACCACCACAATGGATTTGAAATGAAATGAACAAGATGTGCTTTAACTGCAGACTTTCAGCTTTAATTTGAGGGTATTTACATCCAAATCAGGTGAACGGTGTAGGAATTACAACCGTTTGTATATGTGCCTCCCACTTTTTAAGGGACCAAAAGTAATGGGACAGATTAACAATCATAAATCAAACTTTCACTTTTTAATACTTGGTTGCAAATCCATTTGTGTCAAAGTCCTAATATTTATGGACCTGACTGTATATATATATATATATATATATATACATAAATAATGTTTTAGGGAATAAAATGGTGGTTGTTGTAACTTTATGTCAAACGGTATTTGCACAGAAATTTTTCAAATGCATTTTTTTTGGAAATAAATGAATAAAAAAACAAGTTAGCCACATTTTTATGTATAATGCAAAAGACGATGTTACGCCGAGTAAATAGATACCTAACATCTCATGCTTTAAAATTGCGCACACTTGTGGAATGGCGCCAAACTTCAGTACTTAAAAACCTCATAGGAGACGCTGTATAAATGTTTACAGGTTACCAGTTTAGAATTACAGAGGTGGTCTAGTGCTAGACTTATTGCTCTAGGTGTAACATTTGCGGCGATACCTCACATGTGTGGTTTGAACGCCGTTTACATATGCTAAAACAAGTCCTTATGCTGGTTAAATTAGTAAACTATGAGAATTACCTCACCAGCCACTGACCTCACTGTACATCCCTGGATCGCATGGGTGTTCTCATCCGCACCTTACTGCGGAAGGGATGGCTCCATCAACACTGACTGTGTTGATGGGGGAATTGAGCAATTTTCTTTTCTATTTATTTCCTTTTCTTTCAAATCATATTATGGCCTGCCTTAGTCTGAGTCTGAATCAGTGAGAGTACAAGCACTTAGTAGGCAGCAGGGGGCACTATTAATCTACAAGCGGAGCACAGACAGACATCATTGCATACCAGTGAATTGATGCATTTCTAGATCACTGACACTGAGGATAAAGATGACCTTCCAAACACAGATGGGGAACATTTCACTTTATCTATAAAATAGAAAAACTCTCATACAATTTTTATGTATTAACCACCTCAATACTGGGCACGAAAACCCCCTTCCTGCCCAAGCCATTTTTCAGCTTTCAGTGCTATCACATTTTGAATGACAATTACTCAGTCATGCAACACTGTACCCATATGATATTTGCGTCCTTTTTTCACACAAATAGAGCTTTCTTTTGGTGGTATTTAATCACTAGTGGGGTTTTTTTTTGTGCTATAAATAAAAAAAGATTGAACATTTTGTGAAAAAATACCTTTTTATTTGTTTCTGTCATAAAATTTAGCAAATTAGTAATTTTTCTTCATAAATGTTGGCCAAAATGTATATTGCTACCTATCTTTGGTAAAAAAAACAAAAACAAATTAGTGTATATTATTTGGTCCTTGTGTAAGTTATAGAGTCTACAAGCTATGGTGCCAATCATTGAATATTGATCACACCTGATTTACTGACGGCCTATCTCATTTCTTGAGACCCTAAGGGCCGGTTCACACTGCAGCGGTGCGGAGCGGCGCGACTTCGCTGACAGTTCACATCTAGGCGAATTGTCAGGCGACTTGAGTCGCCTGACAATTCGCCTCAATGCTGTGCAAATGGGACCGTTCTAATAGGAGCGAATCGCTTCGCTCCGCATTAGAAAAATGGTCCCTGCACTATTTTTAGGGCGATCTCAGGCGGCTTGCATTGACTTCTATGATAGAAGTCTCCTAGCAAGCCGCTTTGAGATCGCCTCAGGCGCCGCATCGCGCCGCTCCGCGCCGCCTCGCTACAGTGTGAACCCAGCCTAAGGCTGGGTTCACACTGCAGCGGGGCGGAGTGGCGCGACTTCGCGGCCCGTTCACGTCTAGGTAAATTGTCAGGCGACAATTCGCCTCAATGCTGTGCAAATGGGACCGTTCTAATTGGAGCGAATCGCTTCGCTCCGCATTAGAAAAATGGTCCCTGCACTATTTTCAGGGCGATCTCAGGCGGCTTGCATTGACTTCTATGATAGAAGTCTCCTAGCAAGCCGCTTTGAGATCGCCTGGAGCGCCGCATCGCGCCGCTCTGCACTGCTCCGCCCCGCTGCAGTGTGAACCCAGACTTACAAGCCAGGAAAGTACAAATTCCCCCCAAATTACCCCTTTTTGAAAAGTAGACATTTCAAAGTATTCAGTAAGTTGCATGGCGAGTTCTTTGAAGTTGTAATTTTTTTCCCACAATTCTTTGCAAAATGAAAATAATTTTTTTTTTTTTTTTTACAAAACTGTCATATTAACAAGTTATTTCTCACACATGGCATATTCATACTTGCAACTACACCCCGAAACACATTCTGCTACTCCTGAGTATGGAGATACCAGATGTGTGAGACTTTTTCACAGCCTGGCCACATACAGAGGCCCAACATGCAGGGAGCACCATCAGGTATTCTAGGGACATAAATTACACATCTAATGTCATGACGACCTATCACATTTTTGAAGGCCCTGTAGCACCAGGACAATAGAATTGCCCACAAAATCACCCCATTTTGGAAAGCAAACACCCCAACAAATAATCTATGAGGCATAATGAGTCTTTTGAACATGTCATTTTTTTCCAGTACTTTTTGGAAAATGAGGGGAAAAAAATAAAAACACAATTTTTTTACACAATGTTGTCCATTTATATGATATCTTCAACACATAGAATGTACATAGCAAAAATGACACCCCAAAATACATTCTGCTACTCCCCCTGAGTATGGCGATACCACATGTGTGACTTTTACACAGCCTGCCCGCATACAGAGGTCCAACATTGAAGTAGCACCTTCAGGCGTTCTACGAGCATAAATTACACATCTCATTTCTCAACCACCCACCTATTACACTTTTGAAGGTCCTGAAGCACCACGACAATATAATTGCACACAAAATGACCCCATTTTGCAAAGCAAACACCCCAACAAATAATCTATGAGGCATAATGAGTCTTTTGAACATGTTATTTTATTTCCAGTAGTTTTTGGAAAATGTGGGAAAAAAATAAAAACGCTTTTATTTTTACACAAAATTGTCCATTTATATATTTCCAACACATAGCATGTACATAGCCAAAAATGATACCCCAAAATACATTCTGCTACTCGTCCTGAGTATGGCGATACCACAGACTTTTACAGGTGATGTTTACTGATATATGATGACGGTCACTGACGTGATTGGCGATGGTCACTGATGGGTGACTGATGGAGGTCACTGATGGGTGACTGGCGGTGGTCACTGATGGGTGACGGGTGTCTGGCGGTGGTCACTGATGGGTGACAGGTGTCTGGCGGTGGTCACTGATGGGTGACTGGCGATGGTCACTGATGGGTGACGGGTGTCTGGTGGTGGTCACTGATGGATAACGGGTATCTGGGGGTGGTCACTGATGGGTGACGGGTGACTGGCAGCGGTCACTGATGGGTGACGGGTGACTGGCGGTGGTCACTGATGGGTGACGGGTGACTGGCGGGGGTCACTGATAGGTGATGGGTGACTGGCGGTGGTCACTGATGGGTGGCGGGTGTCTGGTGATGGTCACTGATGGGTGACGGGTGACTGGTGGTGGTCACTGATGGGTGACAGGCCATGTTCACTGATGGGTGACAGGCCACTGTCAGTGATGGGTGACAGGCCACAGTCACCGATGGGTGAAGGGTGACAGGTGCACTTTATGATAGCAGTCTGACGACAGGTGCACTTTATGGGGGCAGATATGATGACTGTTGGGTGACAGGTGTATTGGGGGGGGGCGGGCAGGGGTGATGTGACAGGTGTTTTACACAGATCAGTAACTCACTGATCCTAGCTCTTCTCTCCTCACACTGGAAACTGTGTGAGGAGAGAAGAGCTGGTAACAGTGAGTTACCGCTTTGTGTTTACATTACATGTGATCGGCTGTGAGTAGATCACAACCGATTACAAGTTAACAGCCGCCAGCCAATGGCTGATACCAGTGTCAGTGACAGGCAGTGTTCCCTGGAAACACGCCACCACCGACATGATCGCGTGCATGTGCCGTGCGAATGGGGGAAGTACCATTTGTTATCAGCCGTGACTTCATCATGGCCAATCACATGGTAAACAGCCATGACCAATGGCTGTTCACCCCCTGTCGGTGATGCGGTTTGTCCCAGGGACATGCCACCACCGACGTAGCCGGGATGCGCACGCCCAATCGCACGCAATCCCAGTTTAAAGGGCCGAAGTCATATGACGTCTGCCCGCAAGAAGAGCAGCACCGCTCTGCCGTCATTTGACGGTGGGTGGACGGCAAGCGATTAATTTAACATTATTTATACAAATGTTGATTTCATTGGATGTAATGACATGGACATACTGGATCTGGGTATCTGAGTGTCTTGATCTCCATCTCCTGTAAATCTCTGTACAGCAGCATTCAGACGAGAACGGGGAGGGCACTAGAAGCCAATCTGGGATCACATCATTTTCCAGGTGAAGTTTCTCCTTCTTTGTCCAATTAACAGGCGGGGTATGATTTTAACCAGGCTGTTAAGGATTAGCTGTGGTATGTAGCAGGTGTGCCTGGATCATGTGATTAGTTATGGTAGGGTGTAAGTGATTGGATGTAGTTATGGAGAGTAGAGCCTCCTAAGCTGCCCTTATATTCTTGGTCTCTCCCGCTCTACCCGGCCTCAAGTTGCTGCCAATAGTGCATTTGTATCTGGCACCTTCACATTGGCCACTAGGAATAGGAAGGCTTTTTTTGCATTAGCCCAACAAAATCGGACAAAACATATTTAGGTGGGTCAGTGGGCCCGGAGCAATCCTGAGAGTCAAGGTGATGCCACCTCCCAAAAGTAAAATATACAAAGCTTGGAAAGTTGAATGGGACTTTGAAGGCATCAACGGACAATCAGGAATTAAGGATAAAAATAGATTTTATTATAATTCATTAAAATATATAAAGAGTGAAGGTATGTACAATAGATAAAAGTGTGTCACCTAAGGAAAAGGTACTTATCACAGAATTCAGTTTCAACTATTCAAAAGTCTTCTTCTGGGAGTTATGTCAGCTGCAGAGTACATTCAGACCACTGGAAGATAAATAACAATCAACAAAAAGAACATCATAGTAAGGCTCCATGCACACCGTAGCTGATGAACGACCGTTTTTTGTTTTTTTTTAACAGCCCATAAACACCCCTCTATGTTATCCTATGTGTCCATCCACACATGGACATTAATTGTCGTTTAAAAGCAGTGGCGTTTATGGGCTGTTGTCTGAACGCCCAGAATTGGTGTTCAAGAGCAGTTCTGACCATAAAAAACGCTGGACGGCAATAAATACTCGTTTATCGGCGTCCAGCGCTTTTTGTCGTCAATGGAAGCTAATGAAGTAAAAAACGCTAATAAACACGCATAAACGCTGCTTACAAAATGCTGCTAAAAGCCGGTTTCTAAGCAGCGTCATAATCCGACGCCCAGAGAGCGTCCAGTGCGCATGAAGCCTAAGTACAAAATTTCCGATGTATAATTCAATGCAGCTTACAAAGTATATACAGATTTAATGTGCAGACTTCATCCCCACAGAGAAAGCGGGCCAAGAAAAACACCCAAAGGAAGGTACAAAGATCTGAAATATAATTAAAGAAACTCAGAAAAAAACTAAAAAGGGGTACATATAAAGCTATTAAAGCCACCTAGATTAGTGTAGAGCCCCTAGATACAGACAAAGGGTTTTTTCATATGTATATGGGCATTGGTATACATAAAGAGGTATATTTAATCTTAAATGGGGTATGGGTACTTAATAGGCCCTCAATAGCGAGCTGGCCATCGATAAAGAAGGGAGGAAAAATGGCGAGAGACAGGAGGAGGAGAACAACTCTCCAAATGTATCCCACGCCAATTATATAGAATTGCTGATCCAGGCAATATTAAGAATATTCCACGGAGTCAGGATACCACCCATGGACCTAAAAGATGAAAATAAAAAGGCCTCTGTATAAAATATAGGGGAGAGAGGGCCTAAGCAGAAGAAATCTGCGCAAGCCTCCAATCTGGCAGAAAATACAGTAAAGCCCAAGAACAGGAGAATGGTTTACCTCCAAACACTCCCTATATCCTAATCCAGCCACAAGATGGTAAAGCGGAGAAATGTCCCAACCGTCATCTACAGCGGGGTGATAGAAAAGGCAACATGAGAGAAGCTGGTAGCTTTTAAACCATTTCTTGGCGTCACCAGACCCGCTGAACATCCCGCTGAATGGCCATGCGTGACGTGCGTTCCACGCCAATCATTCCTTCCTCCATTACACGCTGCTGACAAGAAAATCACCCCTGGTGGATGTATGACATCAAATCCAGCTGCGACAGGAAGTCAGCGGCGATTGCCTCCATTAGATGCAGTGATGCCAGCGTGTCCAGCCCAGATCACCAGCCAGGCGGCCTAGAGGTGCCACCTAGTGGCGAAAAGGGCAAATTGCTCCCTGACCAAAGTCTAAAGCTTCATACACATGGAAGTTTTTACAGCCTCATTTTTGAGCGTTTTTTGCAGCTTAAAAACGCATCTCCATGTTATTCAAAGGGCCCCATAAACACGCTGACATTTTTGAGCTGAAGATAGCATCGGCATTTGTGAGCTGAAAGCAGAGCCCACGGCCAGAGCATTCTGAAGCTGCAGCGCTAGAGCGTTTTTGACGCTGAGCCGGCAAAGTGCTCACCAACGTGCATTAGCGCCATTAACCGTCGTTTTTAGCACCAGCGTGCCACCTGTACAGAGAAGCCACAGAAAAAAAAAATAATATAACAAAAATAAGAAAATAAATTCAAAACAATTCACATAAATTTGAACAAAATAATATTTGAAAAAAATAATTAACAACTTGTAACTAATTGAAAAAAAAAAAAAACACAACCCCACATAGGGAGCAAAACCTTTGGACCCACCCATTACATCAAATGTTCAGTTTTTCCCAAGGTAAAACCTTCTAAAAAAGATCGGTAACCCAGGATTTCATATAAGCCTGGAGGAGTATTGGCCTTAAGGTTAAGGCCTCATACACACGGACGTTTGCAAAAAAAATAAGCAAAACGCCGGGCCTGACGTCAGGGAAAGAAATCGCCGTTTTTCAATGCACGTTTTTTCACGCTAGCTTTCAGCGGCGTTTTCTGCCTCTATTCAAAATCAATGGTTCCCTATGGGAGCCCATTGATTTGAATAGAAGCCGCACCAGAAGTCGGATCACGATGATCCGACTTGCGGAGCGACTTGTGTGCTAGAGGTCTTAAAAGGAACCCCCGCAAAAAAATTTGCATGGGGTTCCCCCCCAACAGCATACCAGGCTCTTCGATCTGGCATGGATTTTAAGAGGAACATCCACGCCGAAAAAAACGGTGTAGGGTCCCCCTCAAAATCCATACCAGACCCTTATCCGAGAACGTAGCCTGGCAGGCCAGGAAAGGGGGTGGGGACAAGCGAGCCCCGCCCCCCCCCCGGACCGTACCAGGCCCCATGCCCTCAACATGGGGAGTATGGGTGCTTTGGGGCAGGGGGGGCTCTGCGCCCCCCCCCCCCACCCCAAAGCACAATGTCCCCATGTTGACGTGGACAAGAGCCTCTTCCCGATAACCCTGGCCGTTGGTTGTCGGGGTCTGCGGACGGGGGTTTATTGGGATTTGGAAGCCCCCTTTAATAAGGGGGCCCCCAGATGCCGGCACCCCCACCCTATGTACATGAGTATGGGGTACATCATACCCCTACCCATTTACCTGGGGAAAAAAAAGTGTACCAAAAAAAAACACACTACACAGCTTTTTAAAATATTTTATTAAATCAGCTCCGGCGTCTTCTCCCCTCTCTTCTCCATCATCATCATATACCGACACCTGCCATCCCTCGACCCCTCACAGATGCCGCCAGGAGACTTCAACCCTCTCCCCGACCCACAGCCGTCTCAGATGCGTTTTGTCATGTGGACTTCAACCTGTCAATGACCGTCCATATATGATGTTATGCTGCGCATCTACTAGCATTTGGTAAGAGTATTTTATCTTGGGGAGGGGAAGATCGTGTGTGATTTGAATAAAATGTTTAAATGATATTACACTATGGTGCGGCATTTGGTCTTTTCATCCCCATGAGTTTTGTTGGAGTGAGCTCACCGAACTGAAGGGACATCCATACCTTTTGCTGTGATTGAGATCTATCATAGAGCGCATTTGCCAGAGCATGAGAATGCCTGGCCCTTATATCTGGTAAGGATCTGTCCTCTGGGAGTGGGACCTGATTTGTGCACTCGGTGTGGTGAAGGAGTATTTAAAGTGCTACAAGACATCTGTATACTCACCTGAGTTTGAGACTGTATTGACCATCAGTGAACTATTGGACTGATTGTGTGCGATTACACTGGGTGTTCACTACTCTGACCTATTGAATTATTGCATATTTTTCTTTATATCTTATTGCAAGTTAAAAGTGCTGCTACCTAGGTCTTCTGTAATGATATAGGATTTGGTTCTAAAAAAATCCATGTCCTTAGTCTACTTGTCTTTAGCAAACTGTTGCGGGCTTTCTTGTGCATCATCTTTAGAAGAGGCTTCCTTCTGGGATGACAGCCATGCAGACCAATTTGATGCAGTGTGCGGCGTATGGTCTGAGTATGAATCGGTGGGAGTACAAGCACTTAGTGAGCAGCAGGGGGCACTATTAATCTACAAGCGGAGCACAAAAAGACATCACTGCATACCGGTGCATTGTTGCATTTCTAGATTACTGACACTGAGGATAAAGCTGACCTTCCAAACACAGATGGGGAACATTTTACTTTATCTATAAAACAGAAAAAACTCTCATACAATTTTTATGCATTAAATTAAACTTTGTTATACAAATGTTGATTTCATTGGATGTGATGACATGGACATACTGGACATGGGTATCTGAGTGTCTTGATCTCCATCTCCTGTAAATCTCTGTACAGCAGCATTCAGACGAGGGGGGGGGGGCACTAGAAACAAATCTGGGATCACATCATTTTCCAGGTGAAGCTTCTCCTTCTTTGTCCAGTTAACAGGCGGGGTATGATTTTAACCAAGCTGTTACGGATTAGCTGTGGTATGTAGCAGGTGTGCCTGGATCATGTGATTAGTTATGGTAGGGTGTAAGTGATTTGATGTAGTTATGGAGAGTAGAGCCTCCTAAGCTGATCCTTATTTTCTTGGTCTCTCCCGCTCTGCCCGGCCTCAAGTTGCTGCCAATAGTACATTTGTATCTGACAACTTCACATTGGCCACTAGGAATAGGAAGGCTTTTTTAATTTTGCATTAGCCCAAAAAAAAAAAAAAAAACGGACAAAACATATTTAGGTAGGTCAGTGGGCCCTGAGCAATCCTGAGAGTTAAGGTGATGCCACATCCCAAAAGTAAAATATACAAAGCTTGGAAAGTTGAACGGGACTTTGAAGGCATCAATGGACAATCAGGAATTAAGAATAAAGATAGATTTTATTATAATTCATTAAAATATATAGTCAAGGCATGTACAATAGATAAAAGCGTGTCACCTAAGGAAAAGGTACTTAATCACAACAGAACTCAGTTTCAACTATTCAAAAGTCTTCTTCAGGGAGGTATTTCAGCTGCAGAGTACATTCACACCACTGAAAGATAAATAACAATCAACAAAAAGAACGTCATAGTAAGGCTCCATTCACACTGAAGCTGATGAAAGACCGTTTATGGGCGTTTTTTTTTTAACAGCCCATAAAAGCCCCTCTATGTTATCCTATATGTCCATCCACACATGGACATTAATTGTCATTTAACAGCGGTGGCGTTTATGGGTATTAAAGAGGAAGTAAACCCTAATGAGTTTCCTCTATGCTCTTCTGCAATGTAGAAGCATGATAGTCTAGTATGTGCCACTTACCTGCCATTGCCGCTAACACTGTCCCCAACACCGGGAACGTCCATCTTCTCCCCTCTTCCTTCCGAGGCCACGCACTCTGGCGATGTGACTGTCCGGACTCGCGTGACGTCGTTCCCACGCATGCGCGCGGGAGCCACCAATCAGGAGGCCGTTTCTTCACTGCGCATGTGCCGAATGACATGGGCACATGCCAGTATAGCATATATCTCCTAAACAGTACAGGTTTAGGAGATATACAGGGAAGCTACAGATAAGCCTGATTACAGGCTTACCTGTAGTTTGAAGTGGTTGTCAATAGAGTTGAGCGAACCCGGACTGTAAAGTTCGGGTCCGTACCGAACTTTGGGGTGTCCGGGACCCGGACCCGGACCCGAACTTTTCAAAAAAAGTCCGGGTTCGGGTGGGGTTTCAAGCCATGCCTGGGCTTGAAATGTCAGGCCCAAGCGAGTTGAGATAACTGTTGGTGAAGTTTGATGTCCATTCGGACATTAGTCCGAATAGACATCGAAGGGACATATAGAGGATTTGGACATGACAAATCCTCTATATACGATATGACCGTACACGGGTACAGTAAGCCGTGTACGCGTCACTTCTTTGCCGGAGGACTAACCACCGAGGGCGCGCGTACGCACCCTTGCTGCAGTGCGCTCAGGCCTGTCAGTGTAGCGGTCTCACGCACCGGAGCCTTCCTTCTCCCCTCTTCTACCTGCAAGGGCCACAACCCCTGTCACAATCGCCGTTACCGTCCATTCACCGTGTATGATCTGAT
>BLSH010338287.1:624352-656363 GCA_018402905.1 Glandirana rugosa | reverse complement strand
TTCATTTATTTATTTAATTTTAGCACTGTTCCTTTAAAAAAAAAAAAATCTGATCACTTTTATTGCTATCACAAGGAATGTAAACATCCCTTGTGATAGTAATAGGTGGTGACAGGTACTCTTTTTGGAGGGCCGGGGGGTCTAAAAGACCCCCCATCCCTCCTTTACACTTCACAGTATTCAGATCACCAAAAACGGCGATTCTAAATACTGTCGTTTTTTTTAAATTTGGTGCCGTTAGCCGTCGTGAAAACCGGAAGTGACGTTGTGACGTCGCTTCCGGAATTTGCCGAAGGAGACCCGATCGGAGCCGATTACGGCTTTGATCAGGTCTCCTTCCAGCCGGCGGACGCGCCGGATCGTCGCTCCGGTCTCCCGGTGGAACGGGAGGCCGGAGAAGAGCGGCGGAAGGCGGCGGGAGGGGGGGGCGTCCCCTCCCGCCTCCTGGGGTAACGACCGAGCGGCTCCCGAGCCGGATCGGTCGTTACCCCTGGATAGCCGACCGTCCGCTCTAAAAAATGATACCGGGATATAGCCTGCAGGTGCAGGCTATGTCCCGGTACCGCCGCTCAAACCCGACCGCCGCCTATTTACGGCGCTGGTCGGGAAGGTGTTAAACCGGCTCCACAAATTAACAAAGATAGCACAGATCAACCGCAGACAGCGAGGCTTACACAGACCTTCCTGACCTTCCAAAGTCTCATTCAACCCACATACTCCAACTGGGGGAAAACCCCATAACGGAGAGCCCTGCCAAAGCAGAATGAGAATAGATGTAGAGGAATCACAAGCGTACTTTATATCACATTAATTCATACCTCCAAGCACTAATCAGGCCTTAAACACCTCTATGGCAGCATTTCCTGTGTCAGGCCAACCAGTATTAGACACAACTCTCAAAAACATTCAAATGTCTCTCCAATCCTCTCTGATGACTGATCTCTCATCTCCATTTACAAAAATCACCACTGATTTAAACCAGGTCACCAAAAGAGTAACATGCCTAGAAAATGGGCTGGGAGAGTGCATATCAACCGTCAATGATATCATCAACCACGTAGTCGGTGAAGTAAAGGATAAGCAAAAATGGATCAAAGCAAAGCTAGCCAATCTAGAAGACAGATCACGTCGCAACAATGTCAAACTGCATGGCATACCGGAGTCAATTTAATCAAAAGACCTACAAAAATATGCCAAAGAACTCATGAGCACACTACTACCAGAAGCATCCCCGAGAGACATTATAATTGATCACATTCATAGAATAGTGAAACCAATACATGTAGCTGCATCTGAACAAAGAGATGTCCTAATGCGGGTACATTTCTTCCACATAAAAGAAAGGCTTATCACTGAGGCAAGAAACACTCCCAGACTTCCACATCCATACGAGGACTTACAAATATATAAGTAAATGGATAAAAAGGCTCCGGACGGCCGCACTCCAATATAAGATTTTAATTGCATCAGGTCCACAAGGTACAGACAGGAATCATTGCTGACGCGTTTCACTCCCCCTAAAGGCGCTTACTCATTTTCACGCCTTTAGGGGGCGTAAAACGGGTCAGCAATGATTCCTGTCTGTACCTTGTGGACCTGATGCAATTAAAATCTTATATTGGAGTGCGGCCGTCCGGAGCCTTTTTATCCACTTACTTGTCTCAGTACATTGAGCCTGCACCCTCTGGGATTGTGTGATTAACTATTGGAGCCAGGAGGTTTGGAGCTGTCTAACTCTCACTATTTTGATTATCCGGACTTACAAATATACCCTGACCTCCCAAAATACACTCTCCAACTAAGACGAGACCTGAACCCCATCACCAAAGGGCTGAACAATCATAAGATCCAATACAAATGGAGATACCCGGCATTACTAATCATCACCAGGCATGGAACCACTCACAAAATTGACAACCTACAGGATGGTATATGACTTTTTCGCAACTGGGAAATTATCCCTGAACTCCCAGTGGAAACAACACAAAACTCACAGCGGAGCGGACTCCCAAAAGACCAACATACCAGAGGAAGGAAGAATGACCAGAGCAGTGGTAACTATAAAAACAAATAAAGGCTGCAATCATTGTCACATCTTCTCCCCCTACTGCAGAAAAATGACTACTTAGTTACACTTACCGACTAACTGTTTAACCCCCCTCTAGCGGTTTTTGCTGATTCAGCACTGTTCTATACTGCGTTCAAGTACGAGTCACATCGGATATAACCACATATTACTTGTCTCTTTTGTTATTATTGTTTTTTTTTTGTTCACTAACTATTTTTTCTTTTTAACCGCATCAGCTACTGAAAGAACATCCCCGACGGAAACCACCTACAAGAAACATCAAAGAAGTTCCTGATTGAATCAACCAACCGTAAGTCCACCCACACATCTTTCATCCAACACACACCTGAACGATGCCTTTAACCACTTCAGCCCCGGAAGGTTTTGCAGCTTTAGGACCAGAGCACTTTTTGCGATTCGGCACTGCGTCGCTTTAACGGACAATTGCGCGGTCGTGCGACGTTGTACCCAAACGAAATTTGCGTCCTTTTTTTCCCACAAATAGAGCTTTCTTTTGGTGGTATTTGATCGGCTCTGCGTCATTTCTTATCGCCGCTATAAACAAAAGAAGAGCGACCATTTTGCAAAAAAACCCAAATTTCTTACTTTTTGCTAAAATTCAAATCCAAAAAAAAAATATAAAAAAAAAAATGTTTTCACCGTTTTTGGCCGATTTATATTCTTCCTCATATTTGCGATAAAAAAAATCACAATCGGCGTTTATTGATTGGTTTGCGCAAAAGTGGCCGCGTTTACGGATGATGAGAATTCATTTCTGGGGTTTTTATTTTTTTTTCATTTTTTACTAGTAATGGCGGCGATCTGCGATTTTTAGCGGTACTGCGATATTGCAGCGGACATGTCGGACATTTTTGACACTTTTTTGGGACCAATGACATTTATTCAGCGATCAGAAATTTAAATGTCCACTGATTACTGTATAAATGTCATTGGCAGTGAAGGGGTTAACCTGGGGGGGGGGGAGCTAGGGGTTAAGTGTGTTCCCTGGGTGTGTTCTTACTGTGGGGGGGTTGGGCTAACATGGGCATGAGAGATCTAACTGATCCCAGTGACAGGGATCAGTAGATCTCTCATGCCCCACTGACAGGGCCGGAAAACGTTGTGTTTACATCGGCGGTTCCCCGTTCTTTGCCCTGTAGCCGCTCATCGCGGCTCGCCGGCGGACATCGGGTCCGCCCGAGCCGCGGGCACACTCCTCAGGAGTGCGGCGGGTGCGCGCGCGTGCCGCCGGCGGCGCGCGCGCGCCCCCTGGTGGCCAAAATGCGAATCGCCGTTTATTTGCGGCGATTCGCGCAGGGCTCCCCCACTGCCGCCGTAAAAACACGGCGCGCGGTGGGGAACCGGTTAACCATTCTATCACTAAACGCACATGTCTTAACCACCCGGCGAAAATCATTCCCTTTGGCAAACTGCACAAGAGAAACAATGTGATATTCTATGTGTTCAAGAAACACACTTTCTGATCTCTGCACATCCTAAGAGCGCCCATAAAAATTGTCTGCATATATTCTCAGCCCCATACTCCGCTAAAAAGAGCTATATAAGCTATAATCTATAAAAGACTGTTAACTTTTCCCAACACAAAGTGGTAACAGACCCAAATGGGCGCTTTATCATTCTGATATGCAAGATTAACAACAAGACCTATACACTCATAAATGTCTATGCTCCGAATTGTCGGCAAATGAAACCTTTACACTCTATTATGCGCACAGTGAATCTGATAAAACAAGGAAATATAATCATCTGTGGAGACTTTAACATGATAACAGAAACCCACCTCAACACCACGAGTCCCACAAAAAGAAGAGAATCTCTGCTAAAACAATTTATGCAATCACAGGATCTATTTGACATCTGGCGGTGCCAACATGGCTCCAAAAAGGACTTAACCTGTTTTTCACCAATGCACAAGTCATACTCACCTATAGATCTATTCTTGACAGACAAATGGTTATTACAAAAAATATCAATGTCAGCGATCCACACCATGATATGGTCAGAACACGCTCCGTTGTCTATCTCGGTTAACAACTTCTTACAACATTGCCAACCCGCAATGTGGAGAGCAAACAACGTCATCCTCCAAAATCCAGAATTCTCCCTTAAAATCGAGGCACATTTACAGGAATACTTTGAGCTTCATTCGGGCTCAGTGGCTGACTAGAGCATGGTGTGAAATGCCCACAAAGAGTCTGTAAAAGGCATACTGATTCAATTGGGTTCCCAATATAAAAAAAGAGGATGCAGCGTCTCACTGATCTAACTGCAAAAATTGATCTCCTTGGCACACAAAACAAAGTAATTCTCAACCCTCAAACAAGTGCACAATTGATGAACTTGAGACACGAACTCAGAACTCTAATACTACATTCATTTAAGAAAATCCAAAGGAAAATAAAAGCCACCTCCTTCACCACTTCTAATAAGGCGGGTAGACTTTTGGCCAACAGAGTGAAAGGACAAGAATCTAAGACAATAATTGACCATATTCACCACCCTCACTCCCAAACGATGTTGACAAACCCACAAGACATTGCCAATGCATTTAGTACCTAGTGACGTATATAACTTAAACAGGGACACGTCAATACCACAACCATCTCTAGAAGACATCAATCAGTTCCTTGACTTAGTCAAACTTAATACAGAACAACTGAAGTTTCTCAACAGACCATTCACTGAAAAAGAAATATATTACACCATCAGACTGATTCCCCCACAATAAAGTGCCAGGACCAGATGGCCTAACCAGAGAATACTATAAGAAATACCACCCACAATGACTCATATACATGACCAAATTATTCAATGACACTGCCTCCTTCCAATTTACTACCTGACAAACTGAATGGCATAATTATTACTTTACCAAAGCCAGGGAAGGAGCAGAACAAACCACAACATTTCTGCCCGATATTCCTATTAAATCTTGATCTAAAAATTTACTCCAAAACCACAGCTACAAGATTGATAAACATTATGCCATCCCTCATTCATAGTGACCAAACTGGATGTACTAAAGGACATCAAGCAGCCGACACCACTAGAAGATTGATTAACATAATCCATCAGGCCAAACTAAGTGGAACGCCTTCTCTGCTTCTTTCCTTGGATGCAGAGAAGGCGCTCGATAGAGTCCATTGGACATACCTAAAACAAGTGCTCCGAAAATACGACTTTGAGGGCAATATATTGAACGCAATAACGGTGTTATATTCAAAGCCATCAGCACAAGTTTATTCAGCAAATATGTTATCACAATCTTTCCATATTACAAATGGAACTAGGCAAGGCTGCCCTTTATCCCAATTAATATTCAATCTGTCACTAGAACATCTAGCAGAACTCATCAGGACTAATCCTTGGATATCGGGCATAACCTTAGGTAAAACAACTCACAAAATTAGTTTATTCGCAGACAATGTGATATTAATGTTATCAAACACGGCTTCTTCCCTGAAGGAGGTAAGGAACTGTCTTGAACAATTCAGTAAAGTGTCATATTACAAGGCAAATGTAACTAAATCATATGTGCTAGAAATAGGAGTTGATGCTATCACGACTAATTTACTACAAACACACCACCCATTCATTTGGGCCGAAAACAGTATAACTTACCTGGGGATTCAACAAACTAATACATTTAGGAAACTCTTCTCGACCAACTTCCACCCATTTATCGTCAAACTTAGAGCAGATACCCAAAAGGAAAGTAAAGATGAGCTGTCCTGGAGCGGTAGACTGGCGGCATTCAAAGTGATACACCTACCACAACTAATCTACCTCTTCAGGACTGGCTCCATAAAAATCCCTAAATCCTATTTTAAGTCCCTTCAAACCACCTTTAATCAATATATATGGCAAGACAAAGAAACCAAGATGCACACATTCCAAACTGATCAAACATAAATCAGCTGGAGGAGCGGGGTCGATCAAATTCGAAGACTACCATATAGCAGCAACTCTAGTGCCAATTCTGGATTGGTTCTTATTGCAGCACAGTAAAACATGGAATCCACCTATATCCCATGTCTAAAACTTGGAGAATGGCTATTGAGTACACCTATGAGAATAAAAATTCCATCAGCGGCTACTCCCACCATTAAAGTCACCGCACACAGTTGGGACAAACTAACCCGGAAACTAAATAGCATAGACACTGAAACCTCCCTAGCCCACCCAATAGGCTTTTTGGAACAACTTATGATCTTATGATTTAAACTTAAAAACTTGGCAAACCAAGGGCATTCACCATGTCACTGATATTTAAATAGTAAAAATACCAAACCATTCGTACAACTCTAAAAGGAATACGCGGGTGAGGAATTGTCTTCAAACACTACTGCCAATTTTAAATCCGCTCCCCCACAAGAAAATTTGGAATTATCTCACAAATCCAGACAACAAAGAAAAAGTGATATCTCTAATATACAATTCTCTCCAATCAAAAAGAGAATTCATGGGGGGGCGTGGCCTGCAGCGAGCAAGAGATGATGCGCAACCGAGGAGCTCCAGCGCACCATGAGGAATCTACAGGCATCCTCAAGCCTACAACGCGGGTGAGCCGATCAACACCCTGCACTTATCCCTCTGGCACTACTGCTGTCCACTCAGCTGGCAATCAAGTGGCATGGATGCCCGATCTGGCAAAATCGAGGTTGATGCTTTTTGTGGCCGAACCGGACGGAACGCCGGGATACACAATCCCTCACCAAGTGTGCCATTCGTCAGCCACAAACTACCCTAGACTATCCAAAACCACAAAACAGCACATATAGCCCATGTTTTCACTTACCCTAAATCCCTGGCTCCAGAATCACCAGCAGCCTAACCGCAGCCTGCTGAGGGTGGCTATGGCTGCCATCTTGAGAAATGGCAGCCTAAATTTCCAAGCACCCAGGGCTCTGAGGTGCACCAAAACACCTACATATCATCATCCACCACTAGGAGCCAACAGGGCATATGAGAAACAAAATACATCCCAAAATAACTGAGACCCTAAACACCTACAACCGGCGGGCATATTGGTACACCCTTTTCAGCATATAATAAGTATTTAACCATGATGGCACCTTGAAACAAGAGCCCTGAACAGCCTGATCGATACCTCACAGCAAGTGTAGGAGAAGAGTCACAAAAAACACAAACTACTGCACACATTGAGAGTGCAATCACTTAATTTCGATGTCACGCAAAGGAAAAGAGGAAAGGGGCCCTAAAAAAACTCACTGCTTTCTTTCAATGGCCAGATCCTAATAGAGGAAAAGACTTTGAGGGAGTAGTCACCCGCAAAGCTAACCAACCCAAACCACACACAGATCTCCGTGATGCAGATCCGGACAAAGGAGACATAGCACCGATACCATCCTCTCCCACCCAATCACCACCAACTAGCCCATCATCTCAAAGCCCAGCTAAATCAAAGATGAGGATGGACCCTATTAATCAGGCCATAGTGAATACAGATCTCACACCACCACAGCCTTTCCCGTCTATAGCCTCTTTCCCCACCACATGCTCTTGTCCCTGCAAAACTCATTAACATCCAAAATTCACCTCAGTTCTTAATAAATTGTCAGCAGAATTGAATAATATGGGCGACAGAGTCCATTATATAGAAAATAAAATGGAGGAATGTTAAGACACGGTAAATGACCTAGTGGACGCTTACACAGAACAAAAAGAGGAAACCTTGTGGATAAAATCCAAGCTGGCAGACCTCGAGGACCGCTCAAGGCGGAACTACTTAAAAATCTGGGGGATCCCGGAGTCCATACCTCCCTCAGACCTTCAAGCATACGCCACTAAACTATTCTCAACCATTGTGCCTGAACTGACCCCAATGAAACTTACTATAGACCGAATTCACAGGATCCCTAAACCAAGGCACCTGAATGACACTATTCCCAGGGATGTCCTGTTGAGGATTCATTTCTTCCAAGCCAAAAAGCAAATCCTAGCTAAAGCAAGAATTTTGGCACCTTTCTCAGAGCCATTCTCAGGTATTCAAATGTACCCAGACCTATCCCAGCATACTCTACAAATGAGAAGACAACTTAAAACAGTAACCAAAGCCCTCAACAATCATAAATTAATCTACAAGTGGCATCACCCTGCTACCCTAGCGATAACCAGAAACGGTGCTTCCCACATAGTATCCACTATTGACAGCGGAATGAAACTACTCCACTCCTGGGGAATTATACCAGAACTGCCACAAGAAGGCCATACCAAAGCTAACCACTCATACCCTCCTCAACATGGACAGCGAAGACAGGGAAATCATATACCAAAACACAAATGAATCTCCTCACAAGTATCACAGCTACAATCTTCTTTAGATTGGGCTCTTGGCTCATTGCCAGCAAGGCCCTGAACTTGTCAGCTTCTCTCAGGACTCAGATCATTTACTGTTGTTTTTCTTCTTCTTGTTTTTCAGTTGTATTTTCTTGTTCTTTTTGAATCATCAATCTGATAACGTAATTCAGACTATTCATATTAAATATTGATTGCACTATTTGCCATCCACTAGTTTCTTAGTCCAGCAAAGTCAACCTGGAATACAGATCCATCCTCCAAGGCTCCAACAACACGGACTGCCCGAAGGAGTAGTGACAGAATGTCGCCTTCCACCTCCAAACCAGCACAGGAGAGCCAGCCGAACATCTTCTCAACCCACTACCAAATGCGTTTCCTGCCCATCAAAAAGTAAGTCTTTGATAACTTTACACAATAAACATCAGCACATCCCCATGGCCATTAACATATTATCTGTCAACACGAAAGGCCTAAACCACCCAGCGAAAAGGGCATCATTGTGGAAAATGGCATTAGCAAATGACTGTGACATTCTATGTGTGCAGGAAACGCACTTCACCCAAGGATCCACTCCAATATGCCAACACAAATCCTTTCCAAATATCTTCAAGTCCAGCTACACAAAAAAACAACGCAGAGGTATGATTGCTATCAGAGACACCATATCATTTCAACTTCATAAATGTACATTCGACCCAGAGGGTAGGTACATTATCATCACTTGTACCATAGAGAACTCTCTATATAACATAGCTTCTCTATACACCAACCAATGCCAAAGGTCATTCCTAAAGACCACCTTCAAGATAATCACAGACCTGCAACAAGGTCGCCTACTAATTTGTGGGGACTTCAACCTGGTACCCAACTACAAATTGGACTCATCTTCTGGATCTAAAAGATTTGCTTCACCTCTAAACAAACTTATATCTGACTATGATTTATATGATGTATGGAGGTGTTGCCATGCAGAGGAGAGAGACTATACATACCTGTCCCCACGTCACAACACATACTCCTGTATTGACCTTTTTCTCTCAGACAAATGGTTGCTGCAAAATATTCAGTCATCAAAAATCCACACTATCACCTGGTCAGACCACACACCTGTAAGCATAGTGATCACAAAAAAAACATCACAACCCCAATCCTACATTTGGAGAGTAAGCAATTTCCTCCTACAAAACCCCACCAATACCAAATATTTATCCAAGCGCCTAGACAATTTTTTTTCCACCAACAAGGGCTCGGTTTCTGACCTGGCGATTCTGTGGACTACCCACAAAGCTTATATTAGAGGTTTTTTCGTACAACTTGGACCCAAAATGAAAAAGAGGAGGATGCAGCGTCTTTCAGAGTTAACAGCGGCAATTGAGAACGCTAACTCCCAAAACAAATTACGCCCTTCTCCCACCCTACAATCTGAAATTTTTAAACTTCACAACAAACTCCATGCCTTGTTGCTATAAAATTTTGAACGGATGCAACATAAGCTCAAAGCTAAATCATATGTCACTGGCAACAAAGCGGGGAAAACCATAGCCCTTTGCATTAAAGGTTACCGCACAAAAAACAAAATAGCATATCTACACCACCCCACTACCCACGAGAAACGTTTGAATCCCCAATCAATAGCCAACGCCTTCAACAGCTATTATAGCAGCTTGTACAACATCAGCAACCGCAAAACCACACAAAAAACCATCTCATGAAGAGATACAATCCTTCCTTGACCACATAAATCTCCCCACACTATCAAGGGAACAACTTAAATCCTTAAACTCACTGTTCACCACAGACAAAATAGGAAAAGTGATAGAAAAATTACCGAATTCCAAATCTCCAGGCCCTGATGGCCTCACTGGAGAATAGCATTCTACAAATTGCTCCTTCCGCACATTTGAGAATTCTACAATTCCTCTTCTTTTCCAATAGAAATGCTCTCTGCGCTAGTGGTGACCTTGCGGAAACCAGGGAAAGACCCGACTTCTCCTCAAAACTTCCGTCCCATTTGCCTTCTAAACCTTGATCTCAAGATCTATGCCAAAATGTTGGCAAATAGACTAGTAGACATCATCCCACCTATAGTCCATAAGGACCAAACAGGTTTCATGAAAGGCAACATCAGATGCCACAAGAAGGCTGACCAACATAATTCACCATGCAAATATCACCAAAACGTCTTCTCTGCTTCTTTCACTAGATGCAGAGAAGGTGTTCGACAGAGTCAATTGGGACTATCTAGCCCTAGTCCTATGGAAATTTGGATTTACAGGCCTCATCTCAAAAGCTATCCAGCACTATTCACTAAACATTCTGCACGGGTATACATGTCCAACCTACTATCCACCCCATTCCAAATTACTAACAGCATAAGGCAGGGATGCCCTATATCCCCGCTAATTTTCAACTTGGTCATGGAACCCCTAGCTGAACATGTTAGATCAAACAATAAAATTACAGGAATAAACATTAACTCTTACCAACACAAGATCAGCTTATTTGCAGATGATGTAATTCTAATCTTAACTAATCCATCAGCATCCCTTACAGAAATCCAAAGGCTCCTAAAATGGTTTAGCAAAGTGTCCTACTACAAAGCAAATGAAACCAAATCACATATCCTTGACATCGGAGTAAATGCCACGATGCAAAACCTCCTCCAACAACAATACCCATACAAATGGGCTGACACGAGCATAACCTACCTAGGCATTCAGCTCACGAGATCCACCAAAACCCTTTTCCAGCTCAATTACCTCTTTATTTGTGACAAAATACAACAAGAAGTATAAAACTTAGCCAAATGTGAATTCTCATGGTCAGGCAGGTTGGCAGCATTCAGAAGGATGCACTTACCACAAATCATCTACTTATTCAGAACTCTCCCAATACTGGTCCCATCCAACTATTTTAAATCTTTACAATCCATATTGTCCAAATTTGTATGGAAAGGTAAGAGAACTAGATGTGCACATCACAAACTAGTTAAACATAGATCGTATGGCAGAGCAGGGTACATCGACTTCTATGACTACTACATGGCAGCAGCGCTGACCCATCTTAAAGAATGGTTCTTACCAACCCCAAACACTGTATGGGGAATGATAGAAGCCTCCTATAACCCTCATCAATCACTAACATCATGGCTATTTAGTGCTCAACTAGGGGCACAGATTCCGTCCTTTTTGTCCCCTACCATGTTAACCACAATTAAATCTTGGAAACACCTGCTACAACAAACCAAACAACACCATGCAAACACCCCCCTGAAAATTCCACTAACAGCTCTAACCCCCTTCATAGCCAAATATCCTAATCTTCATGGGCCCAAAAAGGAATTAAATACATACACAACCTGTATGATGGCAACTCACTTAAAGCTTCCCCTCTCTACAAAAATAATTCAATCTCCCACCACAAGACATATATCAATACATGCAAATTTGACATTGCCTCTCCGAAATTACATTACGAACAACACACCATACAAACCCAAGCCTGGTCTTTCTTATCCTCTCCCTCCTTACACCAAAAAGGAATCACTATTTTCTACAACATGCTCTAACAAAAAAATGTATTCCACAAATCACCCCCCTTTGTGCAATGGGAAACAGATTTAGGGCAATCCTTCACGGAGGATCAATGGTCTAAATCATGTAAAGCCACACAGAAAGTTACCTGCTGCTCTACACTGTGGGAACTCTCTGCAAAAATTTCATTAAGATGGTACTTGACCCTAGATAGAATCTCACATTTCAATCCCCACCTCCAAAACAAACGCTGGAGGAACTGTGGAATGAAAGGAGATATCCTGCATATCCTGTGGGGTTGCCCAATAACTAAAGCGTACTGGCAAACCATTTTCACCATCATCTCTACAATCTCTCAAAAACAAATACCACCGAATCCAAGCCTTGCTCTTCTATCACTAAACACAGACACCCTCCCACATTCAACACAACACATGATCACCCATCTTCTACTAGCAGTCAGGCTTACAATCACAAGAAATTGGAAAAACCCGCTACCCCCACTACATTAGAGGTGCTGGAACTAACCCAACTACATTACTCATATGAAATGATGATGGCTTCCACTTCCGGGCAGTTCCAAACAGCACTTCGGCAATGGTCACTCTGGTATTCCTGGTATTCAAATAGCTAGAAACTTGTGATAACCTTGGTACTCCTGGTACCTAAATGGCTAGTGGTTGGCTCACCCGGAGCACAGTATGCTCCCAAAGGGGTGCTCAGGATGAGAACAACCCCTACTACTACTATTACTATTCACTTTGAACTTAGTTGCTTACCTTGGTATTCCTGGTACTTAAACGACAGGAGGTTGGCTCACCCGGAGCACAGTATGTTCCCCAGAGGGATGCTCGGGATGAGAACAACCCCCACAATTACTAATACTATTCTCTCTGAAGTCTGTAATTAGTATACAATATTGCAATGACTATTTTACTTGATGCTCCAATCTATCCTTATAGAACATAACTCATAGTTAAACTACTTCAATAGACTATACCTATTGGACTGCCATCACCATCAGCAGCCAGCAGCCTTTGGGACCCCTCCTCCTGGACTAGTTTTCCATCCCTCCAGCATGGTCACTGATGCCCCCATGCTGAACCAGCAAGCCCTATGGATGATGTTAACTCCTCTTGATCCCTGAGGCCACCTGTGGTAACCTTGGTCTATAACACTATGCATATACTACAGGCGGTCCCCTAGTTACAAACATCTCACTTGCGAACGACTCCTACTTATAAAAAAGAGGGAGACAACAGGAAGTGAGATGAAATCTACCCTTAGGTAGGGAAATTCTGTAAGACCTTGTATGGGAAAAATGTGTCTCCACTGAAGCTTTATCACCAATCCTTGTTTCCACAACAAGCTAAAATTTTCAAAATCCAATTATCATTGGGACAGGAAGGGAGGTGAAATCTTCTGAGCAGAAACATAGACAGAAAAACAAACACTACAGATGTGTTACCCCTTCCCCATGCTATCCAAAAAGCTTAAAAATAGTTTTTTTGGCTGAAGTTACACTTAAAAAATGTAGCTGTTCCGACTTACTAACAAATTCAACTTAAGAACAAACCTACAGTCCCTATCTTGTTTTTAACCTGGGAACCTCCTGTATTTACAATATCTTGTTATGCACATTTTAAACTTTCATTCTAACTTGTTGTGCCCTTGAGGAAATATATTTTTCTTGACTATTTATCCATATGGTCTGATCTGCCTGCTTTTACTGTATACCCATATCTTGGATCCAGCCTACAGAGCACTGCTCATCAGTTTTCACTGTTTATTTCCCATTGTTCTAGTGTTTGTCAGCTGCACTGGGCTTGATCCTTCACTAGCCACGGATTGTTATACATGACAACTTCCTAATATGACCCACAGTTTTTGTAACGCTTCAGGACTCTTTTTGTATATGAAAGATAGTATTTGCCTGATTCAGTCCTGGGCCCTCTACTTACCCCCTGATTTTGCAAAATGCATTGAGATTGTGCCCCCTACCCCTCATCAACACAACAATTTACAAGTCACATTGAGTGATCACTCTTCTCTTAACCTCCAATAAGGTTTTACCCCCTTCCTGACCAGAGCATTTTTTTGCTATTTGGCACTATGCTACTTTAACTGGTAATTGCACGGCCATGCAATACTGTACCCAATGTATATTTTTTGTCCTTTCTTTCCCACAAATATAGCTTTCTTCGGGTGGTATTTGATCACCTCTGGGATTTTATTTTTTTGCAATATAAATTAAAAAAATAACCAAAAAACTCAAATTTTGTCATACATTTAGGCCAAAATGTATTCAGATACACGTATTTGGTAAAAAATTCCAATAAACTTTGGAATTTATGCAGCTTCTACTTTCTGACTGCCTATCACATTTCCTGAGATGCTAAAATGCCAGGGCAATACACCCCCCCCCCCCTCAAATTACCCCTTTTTTGGAAAGTAGACACCCCAAGGAATTTGCCAAGGCATGTTGAGCCTATTCAATATTCTATTTTTTGTCACAAGTTTTTGAAAAATGACAAAAAAGTCACTTAAATTACATATTGCTCACACATGCCATGGGTATATGTAGAGTTACACCCCAAAAATACATTCTGCTGATTTTCCTATATAAGGAGATACCACATATGTGAGACTTTTCGAGAGCCTAAAACCAATCACCACCTTCAGGATTTTTAAAGGGCGTAAATAGCTTATTTCATTTTCATTTTTATTTTATTATTTTATCACTTTTATTGTTATCATAGAGAATGTAAATATCCCCTATGATAGCAATATCTAGTGACAGGTACTCTTTTTTGAAAAAAAATGGGGTCTATTAGACTCTAGATCTCTCCTCTGCTCTTAAAGCATCTGATCACACCAAGATTGGCTATTTATATCCGGCAAAACCAAAGTCATGAAATGCTTGTAGCTTCCGGTTTCTTAGACCATAGTGATGATTGGAGCCATTCTCATGCTCTATGGTCAGCTGGCGGAACCACCGGCTCCATTCTTGGGTTCCCCGGTGAGACAGGAGAGCCAGAGAAACTAGTGGAAGGCGGCGGGAGGGGGGTATGTCTTCCCACTGATTGTAAAAGCAGTCTAGCAGCTAATTAGCTGCTCAAATTGCTTTTACATGAAAGATGACCACCGGCTGAAAAAAACAATAGCAAGATTATGCCTACACCTGCAGGCATCATCCCGGTATAACCACTCAAATTCCAGCGATATACCAGTGCGTTGCTGGTCCTTGTTGGGCATATATTGTAATGTACTTCGCTGTATTAGTGTCACGGGTGACGCTAGTTAGCTAGTTAGTGTCACCGTCAGTCTTTTATAGCGTCAGGGTACTCGCCATGTATTATCTAATACTGGTTTAACCCCCTGATCTTGTCACTAGTATAGTGTACAGATCTATTTTCTGATCACCGTATTAGTGCCACGGGTGACATCAGTTAGGTTTTAGCGTCAGTTAGGGTCAGCATCAATCCCAGACAGCATCAGATAAGTGCCAGGTACACTAACATGCACACAAACACTATATTTCTCCATTACTAGTATAGTGTCTGAATGGATCAATATCTTTGATCTGATCAGAACTATATTAGGGTCCCTAGTAGTATAGTGTTCCCAAAAAATGCGGCATTAGAAGGATCAGCCGAGATACCTGCCAGCACCTGAGTTTATCCCCTCCTACCCAGTCCACCCAAAGTGCAGGATCAATAGATCACTGCCACTTTACAAAACACAGCGCACATAACCACAGCATTAGCAGAGTCACTCCTGATCCCTGTGAACGCTAACAGTAATTTTTTTGGCATCAATTGAACCAGACTCTGACAACCAGGTGCTTTTTTACCTATGAGAGTCACACTAGGTACCTGTAAATTTAGAGACAAAAATTTCCAACGAAAGGTACACTAGTGAAGAGACCTACAGGATACTGAGCATGATGGATAAGAGTGAAGGGAAGCCTCACTGTCAGAATCACAATAGGATTCAGGTTTAGTATAAAAACCTGTAGAGAGCATTGGCACCCTGATAGATAGCTCTGACGATGGAGTAGCGGTCCCTGCGAAGATCAGGCGTAACCCTGTTGTCCTGTTGCTAAAGTGCAACAACCCCATGGTTCTCATTTACAGCAGAGAGCTAGTACTAGTGCTGCTCAACCTTCTGGTAAACTGGAAAGCACCAGCGGCCTAGTACACCCTGGTCGTAGATAAACCAGCACTGCAGTAACACTTGGTGACGTGGCGAGTCCCATAAGTGCAGTTCAAGCTGGTGCGGTGGCTAGCACAAGTAATGTCCCGCATCCACCAAGAGTTTGGACACAGGCCCGTAGAGCCTATAGTGCCCTTTCTGATGCACTTGCAAAACCTAATTGGCAGCCCATCACTTCTGCAGCGCCCATACTTCCCCCATTCACTGGCAAACCCGGAATTCAGGTGGAAACAACAAATGTTACTTCCCTTGATTTTTATTACTGTATATACTTGAGTATAAGCTGAGTTTTTCAGCACATTTTTTGTGCTGAAAAAGACCCCCCTTGGCTTATACTCGAGTCAGTGTCTGTGGGTGATGAGTAGATTCACATTACACAGAGCGCACTGCTTCTAAGAGCCACTCTGTGCATGGAACTGTGACCTAATATCATTGGAATGCAGAGTTCAGGTATTTTTCGCGCCTGTTGAATAGCTGCAGGGCAGCCAATCAACAAGCGTTTAACTTGTTTGCCCTTAGAAGCCATCGCAGCCATGCCTACTAATGGCATGGCTGTGATTGACCAGTGCATCATGTGACCCCGGTCTCTAGCGCTGTATCTCACATCATCTCATACTAGTGTAGGTAGGGAGAGGATGCTACCGCTGGTGTGAGGGATAGATTAGCGTTATAAAATCATCTCATACTGGTATAGGGAGAGGTTCCTGCTGCTGGTGTGAGGGATAGATTAGCGTTATAAAATCATCTCATACTGGTGTAGGGAGAGGTTCCTGCTGCTGGTTTGAGGGATAGATTAGCGTTCTAAAATCATCTCATGCTGGTATAGGGAGAGGTTCCTGCTGCTGGTGTGAGGGACAGATTAGCGTTCTAAAATCATCTCATGCTGGTATAGGGAGAGGTTCCTGCTGCTGGTGTGAGGGATAGATTTGCATTCTAAAATCATCTCATACTGGTATAGGGAGAGGTTCCTGCTGCTGGTGTGAGGGACATATTAGCGTTATAAAATAATCTCATACTGGTGTAGGGAGAGGTTCCTGCTGCTGGTGTGAGGGACAGATTAGCGTTCTAAAATCATCTCATCCTAGTGTAGGGAGAGGATCCTGCTGCGTCTTGATTGCTGGTTTAGAAAAAAAAGAATAATATTTTTTTATTATTATTAATAAATAGTGCTACATAGTACATCTGCACCTTGCTGTGCATTTCTTGCACAAAATTAAAAAGTGCGTCGACATTGCTGGTTTAAAAAATAATCTAAATTTGTGCTAAATAGTACATTTGTGTCCAGAATGAGGAGAGCATCAAATAAGGGATGTGGTCATGGTTGTGGTGCTGCTGGTGTTGGTAGTGTTGTTGAAGCTCCTGTTGCAAGGAGAGGACGTGGTCTATCTGTGCCAGCTACATGCACAAGTGAAACACCTTGCTCAGGTACGAGTAGCCGACAGAACCTTCAATGTTATATGGTAGGCACGAATGCCGCTCAACGAATGGTGAGGCCAGAACAAGTACAGGTGATATTAGATTGGGTGGCTGACAATACCTCCAGTTCCTTCACATTGTCTCCCACCCGGTCCCTTGCTGAAAGCTCAGAGTTGGCACCTGATGCTTTTTGATGACTCTGCTGGTGTGCTTTCCGTGGGCCATACATATAGCCCTGCCCCAGAAGTGGAAGACATTGAGTGCACTGATGCCCAATGTCACGTACCTTGTGGTAGAGTCTGGCTTATGCGGGGGCAACCTCTCTTGCGGCCCTGGTTCAAGAACCCCTGATAGTGGGAACAGGGAGCTCAGGAGCACAGGGGGGCACGAGGGCTGGACAGTCCTTAGTTGGTAGGCGGAAGTCCACTGAAGCTCGTGCAAACAGGAGAGTAGTGGTTCAGTCTGGGTCGGAAACTAGCGGGCGGTGCGGTACAGCGGGATCAGGCAAACGGATGGTCGGGTAAAGGCAGGGTCGGCAACATGCTGGCAGAAAAGGTACAAATGGGTCAAACAAGCGGATGGTCGTAGGCAAGCCGGGGCCAGATGCAGGCGGATAGCAACAAGTCCAAAGGGATAGCCGGGGTCACAGGAACAGGGAGTCACTCAAGAATAGTTGGCGGGGACACAGGTGCAGGAAACGCTGTAGAACGGACAGCACCAGGCACTAAGTCCTGCAGGTTTAAATAGGGTCGATTGGCGCCTGTTTCCGGACGCGCGCGAACACGCACGGACGCACGTGAATGCGCACCACCGCAGAAACCACCGGAACTGCTGTCCTTTCCTGACACCCAACCACTTCTGTTTCAGGATGAGGACATGGAAACACCGCCGTTGCACGTCTCTGATGATGACGAAAAACAGGTGCCAACTGCTGTGGCTTTCTACAGTGTGCAGACTGACCAGAAGGGCAATGGTGAAGAGTGGGTGGAAGATGATGTGGAGGATGATGAGGTTCTAGACCCCACATGGAATGAAGGTCTAGCGAGTGATATGTGCAGTTTGGAGGAAGAGGTGGTGATCGCACAGAGGCACCAGCACAGCAAAAGAGGAAGCAGGTTGTAAAAGCGGAGCGACTGTCCCCTAGACAGTAGGCCTGCTATTACCCACCGCACCCAGGGACCTAGTACGCCAAAGGCAGCTCAAAGGCATTCCCCGGCGTGGCAGTTCTTCAGACAATGTGCTGATGACAAGACACAAGTGGTTTGCACGCTATGCAATCAGAGCCTGAAGCGAGGCATAAATGTTCTAAACCTGAGCACAACCTGCATGACTAAGCATCTAAATGCAAAGCACAAGCTGCAGTGGAATGAGAACTTCAAAATTCAAGAAAGGTCTTGGCTCCTCCTGCTTCCTCTTCTGCTGTTGCCTTGTCCTCTTCCTCCACCTCTACAGTTCCAGTGTCACCTTCCACCCAGCAAACAGACGATGTGACCGCAACACCACCTTGTCCGCCACCGTCCCCAAGCATTTCCACACCATGGTCCCATGGAAGCTAACAGCTGTCCATCTCCCAAACACTGGAGAGAAAGAGGAAGTACCCCCCTACCCACTCGTGATCCCTGGCCCTGAATGCCAGCATTTCAAAATTCCTGGCCTTTGAAATGCTGTCATTCCGTCTGGTGGACACAGACAGTTTTAAAAACCTGATGGTAGTGGCTGTCCCACAGTACGTGGTTCCCAGCCGCCACTACTTTTCCAGGCGAGCCATCCCTTCCCTGCACAAACAAGTGGGGGACAAGATCAAGTGTGCACTGCACAATGCCATCTGTGGAGAGGTCCACATAACCACTGATACCTGGACCAGTAAGCACGGGCAGGGACGCTATATCTCGCTAACTGCACACTGGGCAAATGTGGTGGCAGGTGGGCCTGAGGCGGATAGCAGTTTGGCACATGTCCTTCCGCAACTGAGGATTGCAGGGCATTTCTCTTTGCCTCCTGTTGCCTCTTCCTCCTACTGCGCTTCCTCCTCCTCTACAACCTCCTCATCCGGTCAGCGTAACACCTTCACCACCAACTTCAGCACATCCAGGTGGAAATGACAGCAGGCTGTTTTAAAACTGATATGTTTGGGGGATAAACCCCACACTGCGCAGCAGCTGTGGATGGGCATTGAACAACAGACCGATGAGTGCTTGTTGCCACTGAGCCTCAAGCCCGGCCTGGTGGTGTGTGACAATGGGCGAAATTTAGTAGCAGCTCTGGGCCTAGCCGGTTTGATGCACATCCCTTGCCTGGCGCATGTGCTGAATTTGGTGGTGCAGAAATTTCTAAAAAACTACCCGGATATGTCAGAGCTACTGCATAAATTGCAGGCCATCTGTGCGTGCTTTCGGCGTTCTCACCCTGCTGCTGCTCGCTTGTCTGTGCTGCAGTGGAACTTCGGCCTTCCCACTCACAGCCTCCTATGCTATGTGCCCACAAGGTGGAACTCCACCTTGCACATGCTGGAGAGACTGTGCGAGCAGCAGCAGGCAATAGTGGAGTTTCAGCTGCAGCACGCACGGGTCAGTCGCTCTGCAGAAAAGCACCATTCACCACCAATGAGTGGGCCTCCATGCGAGACCTGTGTACCATATTGAGGTGTTTTGAGTACTCCACCAACATGGCCAGTGCTGATGACGCTGTTCTCAGCGTTACTATACCACTTCTGTGTCTCTTTGAAAAAACACTTCAGGCGATGATGGAAGAGGATGTGGCACAGGAGGAAGAGGGGTCATTTCCACGTTTATCAGGCCAGTCATTCACAAGTGGCTCGGAGGGTGGGTTCCTGCACCAGCATAGGCCAGGTAAAAAATGTTCAAGCCAGGGCACAGTTCTGGAGGATGAGGAGGGTGACGATGATGATGATGAGGAGGAGGAGGAGGAGGAGGAACCCGTGTTCACAGCAGGGTGGCACCCAACACAGCTTTTGGGCATCACTGGAGCATGGCTGGGGGGATACGGAGGACACAGATGATACACCTCCCACAGAGGACAGCTTGTCTTTGCCTCTGGGAGCCTGGCACACATGAACGACTGCATGCTGCAGTGCCTGCGCAATGACAGCCAAGTTGCCCACATTGTAACTTGTGCTGATTACTGGGTGGCCACCCTGCTGGATCCCCGTTACAAAGACAATGTGTCATCCTTAATTCCCTCACTGGAGCGTGATTGGAGGATGCGCGACTACAAGCACACGCTGATAGACGCGCTGCTGAGGGCATTCCCAAATGACACCGGGGGCTCAGTGGAAGCACAAGGGCAAGGCAGAGGAGGAGGAGGAAGAGGTCGCCAATGCAACTGTGGCACCGCCAGCACATCAGAAGGCAGGGTTATCATGGCCGAAATGTGGAAAAGCTTTGTCAGCAGCACACCACAACAAACAGCACCACCAGCTGATAGGCAACATCTTAGCAGGAGGCAGCATTTCAGCAACATGGTGTGTTTAGCATGGCAGGGGGTGTTATCACAGACAAGCGCAGCCGCCAGTAAACAGCCAACATGTACAAGCTAACGTTTATTAAAATGAACCAACTTCCGGTTCCGGCGCCGCATGGAGAGGAGCTAGGAGAGATCAGCTCCGACTCCCCGCCACGAAAACCTACTCCAACCACCGCTAATCCCTGGAGGATGACACCACTGCCTTAACGGCAGCCGTGGCTAAGCTGACCACAGTTCAAAAAGAGCTCCTGGAAAAGGTCATTGATTTAGAAAATAGATCTAGGAGGAACAACCTCTGTATAATGGGCCTACCAGAGTCCTACTCCTCCCACGACTTATCCAAAATCTGCGCTGTGGATATCCCTAGGCTTCTAGGCCTTCGCACACCCTGTGTAGTTGAAAGTACTCATAGAATCGGCCCTCCTTCGGATACCCGCACCAAACCCAGAGCGGTGATAGTCCGCTATCTTAATTATGTGGACAAGCAAGCCATCTTGCAACGTTTCTGCAGAGCTTGGAATCTAATCTTTGAGGAATCCACTTTATTGATTTTTGCGGACTATTCATTTGAGGTCATGCAACAAAGGAAAGCATTTTCTCCAGTCTGCTCGGCCCTTCACAAGCGAAATATTAGATTCAGTCTGGCATATCCAGCTACCCTCTACTTCCAATCCCCTCAAGGGGAAAAGCTCTCGTTCACATCACCGCAAGAACCTGAAGCTTACTTGGACAACACTCTATCGTCTGACATGGACCATTAGCCACCGCCAGCCACCGACATGCACAGGCCACCCAAGAAATCATCTATCTTATCTAATAAGATTCTGAGCCCAGAGAAACCTCCATGCAAGAGGGTACGATTTGGCCTTCCGGAAACTTCTACATCTCAGGCCCAAGCCTGAAATCACTAGAGTCGCATCATCCCAAATGATGTTCCCGCCATAAACTATGATCTGTGGCCAACTAATACCCACGCAAGACTTAATTCTCACTCTCAGGTACCAACTACGACAACTACCCATAGCCAACTGAACAGCGAACTGTAAGTGTCAGCCTCTATATCCCCCAAACAAGGGGACGCCACGTAATTCCATTTCTTGTTGCAATCAGTTTGTCATATGCCACGAGGCTATGGAATGGCATTTCCCCTATATACCTAGGTTATGATTTTTCATTGAATTTAATGTTTGTTATTCTGGTCTGTTTATGTTTCAATGGGGTCCACTCTCAGGGTTACTCCCTTGGGGGCACACCCCATTATTCAGCTGTTTGCCGGGGACAGTTTGTGGTGCACCCCCCGGTCACACAACATTACGGGTCCCATGCTTACTCCTTTTTCCTTTCCTCTTAGCTTTACCTATCTAACCGTCTTCCCCCCTCCTTATACTTCTTTCTCTCTTCCTTCTTGTACCCCCCACAACCTACCCCTATACCACCTTCCTCTACAACCTTTTTCCTCCAGGTCCAAATCTGACTACCTTAGGCGGGGGTGGGCAGCTGTGATACAGGGAACCATCCCATGCGGAAAAAAGTGAAGTCTGTAATGTATATGTTTTATGGCTTACCACCATGGTGTTCAAAATATTTTTGTTAAATTGTTTCTCATGTTTAGAAATGTACTGTCTTATATTTTTCTATTCCCAAGCCCCGGAGGTATATGTTACTCGCAGAAACGCTGCTGGCCCTGTTTTCTAAGAGACCAATTATCCACGCTATTATGGATCCTCCTGAGCTCGGGAATAACTTGAAAGTTGTCACATGGAATGTCAGGGGTCTAGGATCCCCCCAAAAGCAAATGCAGGTACTTAGACATTTGAAGAGGCTAAAAGCCGACATAGCTCTTTGGCAAGAAACCCATCTAGGGGCAGACGATATTCCCAGACTCCGTAAGCTGTGGGTGGGGGAAGTTTTTGGCTCCCCCTTGGTGGGAAGAAGGGCAGGAGTTGCCAGTCTTCTCCACAAGCAACTTCCGTACAAAGTCCGGGTCTTTAGACCCTGACACCATAGGGCGTAGGGTTACCCTCCACCTCACCATTGCTGACCGTGACATAGCTGTTTCTAACATTTATGCTGATAACTCGCCTACCCAGACCTATTTCCAAACCATGTTGACATGGGCTCTACAAATCACGGAACCTTTACATCTCCTAGGCGGTGATCTAAATTCAGTGATGCACCTTGCGGAAGACCGCTCCTCAATACCAGGCCATCGTTCAACTGACCCTGACCAAGAATCTATCCTCGCCCATACCATCACATCCCT
The DNA here is from genome assembly GCA_018402905.1 of Glandirana rugosa. Lineage (NCBI taxonomy): Eukaryota > Metazoa > Chordata > Amphibia > Anura > Ranidae > Glandirana > Glandirana rugosa. The sequence continues at coordinate 633,043 of BLSH010338287.1, read as the reverse complement.
CCGTTTGACTGATGTTTGGCACTTGAAGCACCCCATAGACAAAGAATATACCTTTTACTCATCCCCCCACAAGACTTTCTCCCGGATAGACTATCTCTTTGTCTCTCCTGCCCTACTCCCTATGGTGTCTTCGGCATCCATAGAGAGTATGGCTATATCGGACCACTCTCCAGTTACTATTGAGATTTCCAACCTGACGCGCAGACCGAACACACCGACGTGGCGTTTCCCTTCCTATCTTAACAATAACGAGGAGCTAAAGTCCACCCTTCTACATGCCTGGACTGAGTACATGACAAACAACAAGGAACACCTTTCCACACCCAATCTATTTTGGGAAGCTGGAAAGGCCTTCCTCAGGGACCACATTATCTCCTTTGTGGCTCATTTTAAAAAAAAGGCCCATAATAGTTATAACCAGGCCAGTAGGTCACTTAGAGAAGCTCATGAGATGTTAAACTTGTCAAGGACCCTCGAGAACATTCGAGCTTGGCAGCTGGCTAAAAATGCTTTTGATCATTGGTCTTCGAAACAGGAGTCCATTAACCATTTTCACTCCTCTCTCTTTTTCCATAAATACGGCAATAAATCGGGAAGGCTCCTGGCTCGGATGTCCTTGGGTCGTCACCCCCCAACCCATATCATGGCACTGTGAGATCCCCTAGGCAATACCACTAATAAACCCTCAGAGATAGAAGCCATCCTCACGAACTTCTATACAGACCTGTATACTGAAGACCTGATTGACATAGACAAAGATAAAGGCTTACTGGCTTGACACCAACTTCCTAGCATCTTGAACGATCAATTATAAGCAATAAATGCTCCCGTTTCCTTGACGGGGGTCCAAAACACCATTAAAACAATGGCCACCGGTAAGGCCCCTGGCCCAGATGGGCTTTCTTCTGAATTCTATAAATGTACCCTCGATTTCACCTCAGACACGCTCCTACACTTGTACAACACAATCTGGGATGGGGCCCTTACTTCCCAACAGGCTCTCTAGCCCATATCAAACTTATAGCCAAAAAAGATAAAGACCCACTTTCCCTGGATCGTATAGACCCATCTCCCTTATAAATGTTGATGCCAAGATCCTCTCAAAAATTGTTGCTTCCAGGCTGGCCAAAATCCTCCCCACAATTATTCATCCAGCTCAATCAGGATTTGTGCAAGGTAGGTCTGTTACGCTAAACATTAGAAAGGTCTTACTCACCCTAGAACATGCCAAACAACACCCTGAGCAAGATGTGGCCATAATCTCGTTAGACGTTGAGAAAGCTTTCGATAATATTAGTCTCCAATGGTTATTCATGGTCTTGGACAAATTAGGTTTCTCTGGCCCTATTACAAATTTCATACATACAATGTACGCTTCCCCCTCAGCCCGACTAGTCACCCCCAATTTTATTTCCCCTGTTTTTCCTCTAGCTAAAGGCACACGCCAAGGCTGTCCCTTGTCCCCTTTGTTATTCAATTTAGCCATAGAGCCTCTCTCCAGACAACTCAACTCGCCCCAAGGGATAAACGGTATTATGATCAGAAATAGGAGACGCCGATCAGCTCTATTTGCTGACGACATCCTCCTATTCTCCTCTAACCCCCCTAAAGACTTTCAGTACTTGAAGAGCACCCTCCAGACGTTCAGGGAATGCACTGGCCTGAGAATAAACTTCAATAAAAGTGAAATACTGCCCCTTAACCCTCACAGGGCGGAGTCTTGGAGATCATCCTCACCCTTTATGGTTACAAAGCACCATGTTACCTACTTGGGAATTCACATTGGTAGAGAACCTTCCTCCCTCTATTCCCTAAACTACCCCCCACTTATATCCAAAATCAATAAAGAATTATTTGGGTGGGGTGCCCTCCCTCTTTCGCTCTTCGGGAGATGCCATCTAGTCAAGATGATATCATTTGCTACATTACTTTATCCTCTACAAACGCTACCCCTCTTACTTAAACATAAAGACGTGCAAAAAATCCACACCGCTATAACCACTTTTGTGTGGAAAGGCAAACGACGCAGAATAGCTCTCCAGAAACTCTGCCTCCCGAAGAGCGAGGGAGGGGCTGGTCTCCCTAACCTGAGATTTTATAACCTTGCTTGTTTATTACGATATAGTCTTGATTGGATCTCCGGCAGCTCCTTCTACTCTAATCATAATTTGGAGAAAGCACTTACCTAGCCCTTTCAGTTGAAATCCATTATCCATGCCAAGCTATCATCCCTCCCTCCTAAGCTGAAGAGTATCCTGGTTTTAAAGGACACAATAATAGCCTGGAGGGAAGTCAGAAAACTGCTGAAGTTACCGGCAACGATATCCATGGCATTGCCCATAGCCGGCAACCTTCAGTGGACTCAAAGGTCTTCTCATCCTAGGCAGACAAAGGCCTAACCATGGTCTTCCAACTGTATAAACAAGGGCACAGCTCTTTAAGACAATTCCCTGAACGCAACACTCTTTTCTTACCGTCAACTCAAATCATTCCTCCAGTCCTGTCAGGGCTTAAATCACAATCCTTGTATGACCTCTTTCATTGACTCACTATTATCTAACAAGCAATACTCTATCTCTCATATTTATCGGAATCTTATTCAACACCAAGCATCAAAATATTCGATCACCCCCTTTCTTTCTTGGAGTTCAGTATTAGACAACCCAGAGGCTCCTGCACAGATCTTGTCAGGCTACAAGAAAATATGCTCGCTGGTGGTGGCTGAGACTTGGAGAGAAACTCAATTTAAGATTGCTCACAGAGCTTACCTCTCCTCACTGTGTACTGTTGGAACTCACACTCAAAACACCTGCCCATGGTGTTCTGAACCCAGACCCTCTCTATACCACAGACTCTGGTCCTACCCACAAATCTCCCCCTTTTGGGACAAAGTACTAACATACATTAAATATATTAGCGGTCAATCCCCTCCGAAAGACCCCCTCCTTTGCCTTTTCAGTGGCAAACCTGCTGCACCGAATCCGCTTGATAAGGCATCACCACCCTTAATGCATTGGGGCCACTTGTGCCTACTCACCGCTAGAAGAGCCATCATGCAGTCTTAGATTCAGTCTTCCCCTCCTGGACTCTGTCAGGTTAAACAAGGCCTATTCACACTACTTTCCCTGGAAAAGCAAGATATGATTAACCTGAACTTCAAGTCTACCAAAAAATTCTTCACAAGGTGGAGGAGATTAATAGAGTACTCCCTCAGCAGGCTGGAGATCAGTCAATTCATGACGCCCTTTAAACTATCCGAATGGTACCTAAAAGCAGACATTTCAAACTCTTTAGGAAAAATCAAAATACGGGATCCATCTACCCCAATTCCCACTCAGGCTTGAAACGCATCCCTGATGTTCAACTTTGGAAACCTGCAGCACTGAATTTTACAATTTTACAGGCCAGCTCTCCCATATGATCGAGTTCTACTTCGTCCTCCTAAAGGCATCCTCCTTTGCACAACATAGCCAACTCTCATGAGAAACTCTTTCCTCCCATCTGTTACCCCCCCCCCCAATGCCCACCTGTTGGGCCTTTATTGTATATCTTGTCGTGACAAGTCACTCTTGTATAGACAACACTCTGTAACCTTCATAATATGTCTTTAATTTTATCTTTTTGTACTGCTGAAAAATCTCAATAAAATATTATATAAAAAAAAAAAAAAATGAACCAGGCGTGGATCCCACAATACTGTCTGTACCTTGTGCAAAGTATACATTTATACCGGCCTCACACTGCCATTGGTATACTTAAGTGAACTTATTCTTTTTTTTTTTTAATATGTCTCAATATTTTGGGGGCTACCCCAATTAGAAAAAAAAAAACAAACAAACAAAAAACAGTGTTGGCTACCTCCTCCTCCTCCACCACTACTTTCACCTACACCGCCATGGTCACCGCCTCCTCAACCTCCTACTCCACATCCACCTCCATCCACCTCCTCCACCCCTCCTCCATTTTTTTATTTTTTTATGTGATTTTAAGTTATTTCCCTATCCACATTTGTTTGCAGGGCACTTGTCCTACACTTACCCCCATTGTGCTTCCTTTTGCAGCCCTCTAGCCCTTTTCAGGACTTTTTTAGAGCCATTTTTGTGCACAAAAGTTTGGGTCACCATTGACTTCAATGGGGTTCGGGGTCCGGGGTCAAACTTTTTCTCGAAGTTCGGCTGAACCCGTCGAACCAGAACATCCAGGTGTCCGCTCAACTGTAGTCCCTGATTAAATTTTCGGGCCACCTTGTCTTCAAACAATTTCTCCCCAGCAAATGTGCCAGATAGGGCGTCAAGATGTATAAGCTCTGTGACAGGGCCACAGGCTATACATATAGTTTACTGGTTTATGAGGGAAAAGATAGCACTGTGGAGCCCCCCAACTGCCCAGACTACATAGGGAGCAGTCAGATTGTTTGGGACTTGGTGTAACCCTTGTTTTTAAAGGGGTTTCCCCCAACTGCTTATAGATACCCAACTTAGACGGGGGGAGAGAGCCTACTTGAGATCCAACAAATTGCTTACTGTGAGATGGAAGGACAAACGGAACATTTTTGTTCTTTCTTCCATACACGCAGACACGGCAGTCCAAATTACTACGGCAGCTGGTGTTGTTGAGAAGCCCCTCTGTGTCCACAAATACAACCTTAAAATGTGAGGGGTGCACTTCAACGATCAGGCCAGATGCTGGTACAAAAATGTGTCTGTATACCTATTCCAATTTATTATTTCAATTTATACTTATTTCTCCAGGAAGAGATCATCACAGTCTGTTTCCATGCGTGAACTGGCTGCATGAGAGCTATTTTCTGGATGTCCTCCCTGGTACCCCTACCAAGAGTTCACCCCAAAGAAGGTGTTATGTCTGTAGAAAACGTGGACATATGCATGACACCCGATATAATTGTCCCTCCTGTCCTGACCAACCTGGTCTCTGCATCAGGGAATACTCCCCACACTAGTGGAGAATTAGCATAGGGTACAGCACGGCACAGTCCTAGGGCACATGTTCAAACAGGGTCTCGAAAGATGAGATGGCCATCACATTTTGAGAGACCCGAACATGGAACTTTTACAGTTACAAATAAAAGTGTAAAAAAAAATTAACCACTTCAATACCATGCACTTAGAACACTTTCCTACCAGACCGATTTTCAGTGCTGTTGCTCTTTGAATGACAATTGTGCGGTCGTGCGATGCTGTACCCAAATTTTTAATCATTTTGTTCCCACAAATAGAGCTTTCTTTTGGTGGTATTTGATCACCTCTGTGGTTTTTATTTTTTGCGCTACAATTAAAAAAAAAAATTCTGTTTCTGTCACAAAACTTTGTAAATAAGTAAATTTTCTCCATCACTGATGAGACTACACTGACAGGCACTGATGAGGCAGTACTGATTGGCACTGATGAGGTGGCACTGATGATGAGGCACTTATATGCAGCAATGATGGGCACTGATAGATGGCACTGATAAGCAGCACTGACGGGCACTGATATGCAGAACTGACATACACTGATAAGCGGCACTGATGGCCACTCATAGGCAGCACTGATTGGCACTCATAGGCGGCACTCGGCACTGATAGGTGGCACTGATGGGCACTGATAGGTGGCACTGGTAGGTGGCATTGGTGGGCACTGATAGGTGGCACTGGTATGCACTGATAGGGGCACTGGTGGGCACTGGTGAGCAGATGCGCTGATAGGGGTAATTTCCCTGGTGGTCTAGGGTGGCATCTGAAGGTGGCACTGAGTGCCATCCATATTGGGCACTGTGCCCCTTACCTGGTGGTCTAGGGTGGTCTCCCTGGTGGTCCTGATCGGCTCCCTGGTGGTCCCTGGTCAGCTCCCTGGTGGTCCCGGGTGGGCACATCCCTGGTGGTTCCTGGGCAGGCTCCCTGGTGGTCTAGGGTGGTGATCCGAGGGGGGCTGTGCTGATAAACCATCAGCACAGACCCCCCCCCGTCAGGAGAGCAGTTGATCGGCTCTCCACTGCTCAGGTCTGCAGATCTGAGTACAGGAAGAGCCGATAAACAGCTTTCCTGTTTACACTGTGACCAGCCATGATTGGTCACTGCTGATCACATGGTAAAGTGCTTCCAATGGAAGCACTTTACCGAGATCGGAAATGCGGGGGGTCAGACTGACCCCCCAAACCACGATCACTGCAATGCGCCCCCCGGGCATGTTATCCTGAACACGTCATATGACGCCCAGTCAGGCTAACTCAACCACTTCCCAGCCATCATTCTGAATACGGCGGTAGGGAAGTGGTTAAAGAAAAAAAAAAAAATATATATATAAAAAAAAAAGGCCAAAAATAGTTCTCGTTTTCTTGTTCTTCTCTCTCTATTGTTCTGCTCTTTACTGTATTTTATGCTTAACGGTAATGTTTTATTGTTACTGTGTTTCTATCGTGTTTGCTTTGCAGGTATGTCATTCTACTGTTATACTGTACTGTTACTGTGTTTTATTGTTAACCAAAATTTGCTTTGCAGGTACGCCATACAGCTGCAGCACTGATTTATTTATTTTGACAGCTGGGTTTGCTGGGCTTGCTCTCATGATTCAAAAATCAGTCACTCCTGCGCTATAGGAGGTGATTTCACCAACGCAGTAAAAAAAAGAGCATATACCCTATCTTAAAAAGTGAGTACACCCCTCACATTTTTGTAAATATTATATTATACCTTTTCATGTGACATCACTGAAGAAATGACACTTTGCTACAATGCAAAGTAGTGAGTGTACAGCTTGTATAACAGTGTAAATTTGCTGTCCCCTCAAAATAGCTCAACACACAGACATTAATGTTCAAACCGCTGGCAACAAAAGTGAATACACCCCTAAGTGAAAATGTCCAAATTGGGCCCAAAGTGTCAATATATTGTGTGGCCACCATTATTTTCCAGGACTGCCATAACCCTCTTGGTCATGGAATTCACCAGAGCTTCACAAGTTGCCACTGAAGTCCTCTTCCCCTCCTCCATGACGACATCAAGGAGCTGGTGGATGTTAGAGATCTTGCACTCCTCCACTTTCCATTTGAGGATGCCCCACAGTTGCTCAATAGGGTTTAGGTCTGGAGACATGCTTGGCCAGTCCATCACCTTTACCCTCAGCTTTCCCATCAAGACAGTGGTTGTCTTGGAGGTGTGTTTGGGGTCCTTACCATGTTGGAATACTGCCCTGCAGCCCAGTCTCCGAAGGCAGGAGATCATACTCTGCTTTAGAATGTCACTGTACATGTTGGCATTCATGGTTCCCTCAATGAACTGTAGCTCCCCAGTGCCGGCAGCACTCATACAGCGCCAGACCACCACCATGCTTGACTGTAGGCAAGACACACTTGTCTTTATACTCCTCACCAGGTTTCAGCCACACATGTTTGACACCATCTGAGCAATGACAGGCTGACCCCCCACCCCTTCAACCTCTGCAACAATGCTAGCAGCACTCACACATCTATTTCCCAAAGACAACCTCTGGATATGACGCTGAGCACAGCACTCAACCTCTTTGACTGACCATGGCGAGGTCTGTCCTGAGTGGAACCTGTCCTGTCAAACCGCTGTGTGGTCTTGGCCACCGTGCTGCAGCTCAGTTTCAGGGTCTTGACAATCTTCCTTTAGCCTAGGCCATCTTTATGTAGAGCAACAATTCTTTTTTTCAGATCCTCAGAGAGTTCTTTGCCATGAGGTGCCATATTGAACTTCCAGTGACCAGTATGAGAGAGTGAGAGCGATAATACAAAATTGAACACACTGGCTCTCTATTGAGACCTTGTAACACGAATGAGTCACATGACACTGGGGAGTGAAAATAGCTAATTGGGCCCAATTTGGGCATTTTCACTTAGGGGTGTACTCACTTTTGTTGCCAGTGGTTTAGACATTAATGGCTGTGTGTTGAGTTATTTTGAGGGGACAGAAAATTTACTCTGTTAGACAAGCTGTACACTCACTACTTTACATTGTAGCAAAGTGTCATTTCTTCAGTGTTGTCACATGAAAAGATAGAATAAAATATTTACAAAAAATGTGAGGGGCAGTGGTGGACATAGGAGTGGATTGCCTCAATGCTTTGCATATATTTTAATTTACTTTTCTTGGCAGAGATTTCTTCATCCACATCGATCGATGTGAATGGAGGAATCTATTAGATCCCTTAAAAGAATGATGCATGTATGCCTATCATTTATTTATTTATTTCAGGTACTTATATAGCGCTGTCAATTTATGCAGCGCTTTACATATGATATGATATCACTGTTCTGAAAACATCTGGAAACTGTGTGTGAAGAGCGAAACCATATGCATGCTCTTCTCTATGCTGTATTTTCAAACACACTATCCAGATGTTTTTAGAGACGGTTCTTTTCATTTAATTTTATATACGTTTCGTAACTCCGTTAGGTGAGGATACAGGTGGTGACGGGGAGTGTAAAAAACATTTATAAAATAAGATAGAAAAGTACACTGTTGTGACTTCTTTACTGTGAAACGATGTTACATTTCATCACTCACATGTCGAACAGATTGTCTCATTTAAAAGACAGGGGAGTTTTATTGAGTTGTGTGTCGGTAATTACAGATTTGGTGACCGTTGTTTTCACTCATGTGGGGATTCACTTTTACGGGTTTAACCCGGGTTAATCGATAAAAGTGAGGGGTCACAGTACACTGAGTAAGTC
>BLSH010338287.1:608308-624297 GCA_018402905.1 Glandirana rugosa | reverse complement strand
GCACTGATTTCCGGTTTCATTTAAAGTGATACACACATTTTGCAGAACAGTGATATGGGTACTCCCGGCTTATTTATACTTTTTTGACACAGTTTGAAGATGATTTTAGAACAGTTCTATGGCCTCTAATGTTAATTAATACTTTTCAGACCCATTTTGAAGATGATCTCCATTTTTGCATTTTTTATGTTTTTATTTTTTTTTAAATATTTAAAGTTATTTCCCTGTCCCCATTTCTTTGTAGGTCACTTGTCCCACCCTTACCCACATTTCCTTCCTTTTGCAGACCTCTAGGACCTTCCAGGACTATTTTACAACACTTTTTGTACCTAAAAGTCCGGGTCTCCATTGATTTCAATGGGGTTCGGGGTCCGGGACAAAGTTCGGGTTCTGTCCGGACCCGAACCCGGACTTTGTCCCGAAGTTCGGCCGAACCAGCAGAACCCGGACTTCTAGAAGTTCGCTCAACTCTAGCTATGAGCATTTCATGACTTTGGTTTCGTCGGATATACACAGCGATATTGGGAAATTGGGAAAGCATCTTATCACACCGATCTTGGTGTGGTCATCTGCTTTTATGGGCTGAGGAGAGATCTAGAGTCTAATAGACCCCAAATTTTTAAGAAAAGGGTACCTGCCACTACCTATTGCTATCATAGAGGATATTTACATTCCCTGTGATAGCAACAAAGATGAAAAAATGAAAGGGACGATGTTAAAATAAAATAGAAAGACAAAAGGAGATCCTATCTACAGAAGGTATTTTACCTTAATGCAGAGAATGCATTAAGGTGCAAAACCTGCAGCCTTGAAAACTACTTTAAACATGATTGGGACAAGCATAGATCTATACTTAGACAATAAAAATCAAATTCATTAAAAAATAACACGTATGAAAAAAAAGGGCAGGCTTGATTGACCATTTGGTCTTTTTTATGGCATCACTCTTCTAGTATAATGCTACGAGTGAAGTTTTAAGCCACCATTGATATACTTCAGTGAACTGTGCATATATAGTTTGATTGACAGTCCATATCTTTGTAAGGGAGGGACAGAAGTGTCTAGTTTGATAATGTTTAACCTGAAGGATAAAGGTAACTGAACATTGAGAAGAACTGAATTCTACGAGGAAAGACAGAGTGGCGGTATAGAAGGAGGAAAGAAAACCTGACGCAGAGTAACAGACCGGTCAGCAAAAGAGAAAGATATCTAACAGAGCAATATGAAACCAACATCAAAAGGGTAATGATTTCTATGTCTTATGATTTTTTTTGTTTGGTGTGTATGCAACTGTTTTGTGGTAGAGAGAGGAAAACAGAGAGAGATTTATCAAAAATAAAGGGAGAGAGCCAAAAACAAGCCTCTTATGATGGTGATAGTTCTCATCCTCCATACAGGGACAATGAGGCGTGCTTTACATATCATGGTTGTCTTCAGAGGTCCTTCTCCAGTGGCGCTTGGTGTTTTTTTTTGGGGGGGACAGCAAACAACCATTCCCAGTCGCCCGAAGGCAAGCCCCCCTGGGCATCGCTCCTATGGTTGACAGGTGGTGGGCAACAGTCTCCTCCTCCTCCTCCGCATTACGGCGGCTTCCGCCGCTTGTCTCCTCCTCATAGCCATCAAATAGTACTGTCTGTCCTTTCAGCCCATTGGGACCAGACCCGCTTCCTGATTGGCCAGGAGGAGGATCAGTGTGAGAATAGCTCACAATCACTATTGTCACACAACTGGGTGGGCTCAGAGCGCAGTCCTCTGCGCCTCTAGCCCACCCTTTTTTGAAGCCTATTAGAGCCTCTGGCGCTAATCATGTGCTTAAAAAAAAAAACACCCCCCACCATTCGAGTCCATGCATCCGGTGTCCTGCATATAGATTAGGGGGCCGGATGCATGGATAGGGGTGGCGGCACCCATGCACCCCTAATGGATAGGCCGCCACTGTCCATCTCTGAGATGACACTCAATGGTTAATCAGTGTACAAAGATAGAAGTCATAATTGCTTTGTTCTAAACATTAGTGAAATCACTTGCAGGAAGAAGATAATAATCTGTTCCCTGCAGTGGTAGAACACCTATAAAAATTGTTAAAGTCTGTAAAAAAATAAACAGATAAATCCTACAAATGTTTGATATTCAACAAGAAAAATGATTCCAACAGACTGATATGAATAATTGGCACACTTAGGCTGAGCTCCCATCAATGCACAAAGAGGTCTTAGTAATTTAAAAAAGTATTTATTATCTGCCCAGTGCTGTGAAGAGGCAGAATGAACCCCGGGGCTGGATACTTTCTCATATGATGTTCAAACCTTTTTTTTCTTTAGTTTTTTTGTTTTGTGTGAATGAACTGTTAATGGATGTGAGTATAACCAACATTTGAAATTGTGCATGACTATGTATATCAAATCAGTGGGAGCCAAATCTGTTAAATCAAAAAGGACCATTTTTTGGGCTAATAGGGTACTGGTTGTCAAAAATAGCATGGGAAGTAGACATTGCCCTAGGAAACATGTACTAATGCAAAAAATAATTTTTCAAATTCCATTTGGCTGGGAGCAGCAATTTTTTTTATAACACTGACACGAAAAATGGTTTTGCCTTAACTTCTATGTAAAAAAATAAACTACCCACAGATTCCTGCAAAGGTCCCCCAAAGCATTGTCTTTCAGGTGTATGATCAATTTAGTAGCATATACATTTAAAAGGTCTGCACTGCTTGAGAGACGTGGACAATTCCTATTGGCTATCCAAAGCTGGAATCCTCTCAGGGTACAGAAAACTTCAGTGGAGCAATGACACAAAGGGGTTGATTTACTAAAATTGGAGCGCTCAGATTCTAATGCAGCTGTGCATGTTAGCCAATCAGTTTGTAGCTTCAGCTTTTTCAATTAAGCTTTAACAATAAAACCTAGAAGCTGATGAGCCAATGAGTAGAGAGAAGGGGCAGGGCCAAGCCACAGCTCTGTGTGAATGGACATGCAGAGCCGAGGCTCGGGAGTGAGCCTGCTTGGGTGCCCCCATTGCAAGTTGTTTGTTCTGGGGGCACTCAGGAGGGATGGTCCTGTAGCCCTGTCAGGGGACCCAAGAAGAGGGGGGGGGCTGCTCTGTGCAAAACCACTGCACAGAGCAGGTACATACAATATGTTTGTTATTTTTAAAATAAAAAAGTCTTTATTATCACTTTAAGCTTTGACAATAAAACCTGGAAGCTGATTGGTTTCTATCAACGTGTATAACGTGAATGAGTACAGCTCTAAGTAGAAAATGACAAAAGCTACAACATACCAGGTGATATATTACCAAAGTACAAAAATAAAATAAAAATGTTGCGCTACTATACTGAATTATCAAAATAAAATGTCCACTTGATATATCATCAATATATGAAAATCAATAACAAAAAAAATCAATAAACAAAAAACCAGCCCACATTAATCCAAGTCATCCAATCCAAAAAACTGTTGTAAAAATCACCAGTGCAACACAAATTCATCAATGGAATTGTGCTGTGTCCAGACCTGCACCCAGTGATCCACACAAAGCTTACCAGACAAAATTGACCATCCACTAAAGATAGGTCCATATGCACATATGATGTAAAGGTATCCTCCAACTCTCAGTGGAAATAGACCTACCAGAGCAATATTGTGATGTACCGTGGTGACGGTGCCTCTGTGACCAATGTATTAAAAATAAAAAGAGAGACCCCCTCATAGTGTTTCTCTGGGTAACTATATTTACTAAAGTAAGAAAATACACTCACAAGATCTCCAGATAAAAGAATTAGTGACAATAACAATCCATGAATACAGAGAAAGAATGCTTCCTGAATGCTTGCGATATAGAGGTGATGACATCACGGCTGGATCCTTCCTACGAGTTTCTTCATAACTGACGTCACTTGGAGATCTTGTGAGTGTATTTTCTTACTTTAATAAATATAGCTACCCAGAGATACACTATGAGGATTCACAATCCATTGCCACTGCCAGAGTGGCTAAACTTGCCCCCTTATCCACAGTACTCTTGTCATAGCCCCAGCATCAGGCATGGAGGAGTCAGCTGAATTATTTGACCACAGCATCAGCCACTTGCTTCTTAATGATGCGCAGGCATTACTTGATTCTGATGTTGGTTGTGAGGTTGAGGAAGGCAGGAACATGAGCCTACAGAGAGGAGAGAACACTGATAAATTAAAAATTAGAAGTCATGTTCCTCCAGCCACAAAGTATTGCCAAGTTGGGTCCAGTGATGATGAGGATGGAGGAGATGATGATGATGAGGTCACTGACTCGATTTGGGTGCCTAATAGAGCAGAAGAGAAAAGTAAGTGGGAGGCACAACCCTAATGGGGCAGGATGTCCTCCAGGGGCAGCCAACATGGAACAGTAGAAAGAAGACACCCTATTCCATCAAATTGTAGAGCTGTTATCTCCTGGCCCACTTCCCAGGCCACAGCTCAGCTGTTTGGGCCTTTTTAGCACATGTGCAGCCGATCGCACTGTTGCAATTTGCAATGTCTGCCGAAAGCAGATCAAGCAAAACACCAGCCATTTGTGTACCATATGCTTGCAAAGGCATTTAAACTCTCACCACATATCCCATTGGCAAGAGCACCTGAAAACCACACAAAAGGGACACACCTCTTCTCCTTACTCCTCACCTTATATCTGTACCCGCGCTATATCTCATGATGACTTCTCAGCAGCCTCCACTGACAGGGATGATGGTACAGCAAAGGGTGTCACAAGTCCTTGCAAAAAGTCTGCCAGCAGCACACCACCAGCTGTAGAGTATAACAGGCACATTTCTCTGCCCCAGCTGTTGCAGCTCAAAAAAAAAATACACTCCCTGCCACCTACAGGCCCAGCATCTAATTTTCAGCTTGACCAAATAGCTGGTTTTACAACTGGTGGATTCTGCCACCTTCTGTGAATTTGCAGAATGCGCTGTACCATGATGGAAGGTTCCCAGTCACTATTTCTTTGCACGAAAGGCCATTCCAGCTCTGTACCATCACATGGAAGGCAATGTTTTGTCATCATTGAGCAAGGCAGTCATCAGTAAGGTCTACATTACTGCTGACACATGGTCCAGCAAGCATAGCCAGGGACAATATATTTAGTTGACAGCACATTGGGTAACTATGCTTGCAACTAGGAAAGATGCAGAACAGGGCTCAGTGCAGGAGCTTGTTCCACCCCCCTCCTCAATGCCCTCTTCTGCTAAATTGTCCTATGAACCACCAGTACCCACTAGTTGTTCAAGGGGCTATTCAATGTGTCAGGCTAAAAGGTGCCATGCAGTACTTCAGCTGTTGTGTCTAGGGAACAGGAGCCACACCAGTTTCAGCTTTGAAGGGGCAGGCCCAGAGGTGGTTAATGCAAGGCAGCTTGAGCGAAGACCAATTCTTGCTTTCATCGAGTGTACCTCTAGAAGTTATAGGCATCACCAACACCCAAAGACCAATTTTTCTGCCCCTGTCTTATCCAAAGTCTGCGAAAGAGACACCAAACTTTATCTAAAAAAAATTGTTAATCTTGGCCTGAGTATACTATAATTTGGCTTCTTTACATAAGGCTTGCTCACTGTAGTGTAAACTTTGTTATTTTCATCCAAAGTCTGCCAAAGACACACAGGAATTTATCCAAAAAATCTCTAATCTTGTTCCCAGTGCACTAAATTGTGGCCTCATCATACAGACTGGCTCTCCAAGCAGTTGCTTACAAAATAAAGAAAGCTTGCAGGAAAAATCAATTCAAATGTATTTTTTTCTTTAAAAATGTAATTATTGCTGCAGCAGGTTCTATACACAGTACATATGTACTACTTTACAGGTAGACTAAGGAGACCCCCCGCCCCGACACTATATTTAAATGATTTTTTCATGTTTATTGTTTCACTTTAACCACTTGCCGACCGCCGATCAGCATCTGACGGCGGCAAAGTGGCTCGTTCCCGCAAAACGCCGTCATACGCCCGCACGCTCACTGTGTTCGGGGAGGGCCAGGGAGCGGGTGCGGCGGCTTCGATTGCCGCCGGCTACCCGCGATGCCCCCCCCGAGCGGAGGAACGGAGGTCCGTGTATGTAAACACGGACCTCCGCTCTGTGTGAGGGGGAAGGGCTGTGATCACAGCCTTCCTGTACGTGAAGGCTGTGACCACTTCCCTTCCCCAGATAGTACAGTCCCCCTACAGTTAGAACACGCCCAGGGAACATAGTTAACCCTTAGAGCGCCCCCTGTAGGTTAACCCCTTCACTGCCAATGGCATTTACACAGTAATCAGTGCATTTTTATAGCACTGATCGCTGTATAAATGCCAATGGTCCCAAAAAAGTATCAAAATGGTCCGACATGTCCGCTGAAATACCGCAGTACCGCAAAAAATCGCAGATTGCCGCCATTATTAGTAAAAAATAAAAAAAAATCAAAACCCCAAAAATTAATTCTCATCATCCGTAAACGTGACCACTTTTGCGCAAACCAATCAATAAACGCCGATTGCAATTTTTTTTTATCGCAAATATGAGGAAGAATATAAATCGGCCAAAAACGGTGAAAAAAATGTTTTTTTATATTTTTTTTTTGGATTTGTATTTTAGGAAAAAGTAAGAAATTTGTTTTTTTTTGCAAAACTGTTGCTCTTCTTTTGTTTATTGCGGCGATCAGAAATGACGCAGCGGTTATCAAATACCACCAAAAGAAAGCTCTATTTGTGGGAAAAAAAAGGACGCAAATTTTGTTTGGGTACAATGTCGCATGACCGCGCAATTGTCAGTTAAACCGATGCAGCGCAGAATCACAAAAAGGGCTCCGGTCCTAAAGCTGGAAATCCTTCCGGGGCTGAAGTGGTTAAGCATCAATAAATCAATGCTCCTTTAAAAACTATATTATTTAAAATGTTTTTGCATTAATTCATGTCCCACAGGGGAGAACCTGAACCCCATACCCTTTTTATGCCCAATAACTTGCACATAAGCCTTCAAAATGGGCACTTTAGTGTTCAGGTCCTAACTTTTACCCTGTTCGGTTGTTCTGGCACTGAACAGAACAGGGGGGTGTTAGTATCCTCACTACTAACAATGGACATGCTGATAGGAGGAGAGAGCATGCAGGGGAGAGCAGAGATACAGATAGTTGAGCTCTGCTCTGATCAGTAGCAGATCTGTGAGCAGATCCCCTGCGAATCCGGACAGAGTCTGCCCCATCTGAAAAGGGGTCAGAATCTTACCGTGCAGGCATTTTTCTGCTCCCCAGTCTGTCATGCACAGCGATCTTGTTCCAGGGTGGATCAGACTGGGATTTTTAGCCTAGGTTCACACTTTTGCAGTGCAGGGAAAGCTATGATCACTTTGCGCTTCCTGCACAGAATTGCAATGGCACTGTCATTTCGATCTGCCAATACAAAGTTAAACACCCTAAACACATGTCACAAATGCTATGTGTTTGCCTGCACCGGATTGCAATGGAGCAGATGGTGCAAAACGACCATGCGATCTGGTTGCAGTGCTGCTCCAAAAAAGGTGCCTGCATGTCTTTGGTGCTATGCAGTGTGATTTGAGCCCGTTCAAAATTAATGGGATCAAATTGCACGGCACCAAATTGTATGTCAATGGCACAGGAATGTGATGTAGTTCCTGTGCGATTTACATGCAGTTCATAGTGTGAACCGGGGTTTATAAAGCCCAGAATATTCAGACCTGCTTCAGCTGAGCTCATTAACCCCTCAATGATCCAAACAAGCTCATCACACAGCACAAAAAGAAAAACAGTCTGTACACTGCTTGAACCTGGGACAAATGTATCTGCCATCCAGGACACAACGAGTAGTTTTTCCTGGCCTTAGATCACAAAAGGTATAACAACAAATGTATTTTTCAGATTAAAGCGGATTGTGGTTGGGATCACATCCAGAGCCCAAGAGAATGACAGCATATGGCTGAGGGACTTTCTCACAAGGGAATTTCAGAGTCTGATCTCCGAAGTACGATATCTTCGCATCCTCAACAAGACCAGCTCTTATTGGAAGTATGAAGTAAAGGAATGTTCCGTTGTGGTTTATCATACCACCATTCAACTAAGGGTTAAAGACACCGATATAAATATAGAGATCCTGGATTATCTGAGTACTCTTTTAGGTAACTTAATTTCTTATTGAGCTAATACCTAATAATTATTAACTAAACTTTATTTCTTTGTCTCCCACTATCACTTTCAAAAGTAGACAAAACAGTTTGAATAGAAAACATTTCATGACATTTCAGGGAATAGTCAACCCTGACTGGACTATAAGGCCTCATACACACGGGCGTATATAAAAAAATAAACAAAACGTCGGGCCCGACGTCAAGGAAAAAAAGGCGACGTTTTTCGGCGTTATGTATTGACGTTTTTCGGCGTTAGTGAGCGTCGGCGTCAATAGGCGTTTTTTAAAACAAAATCATCCCTCTGCTATTTTTCAACCTAAAAACGTCTGCGTCAAAAAACGCCGGAAAACGCCAGTATAATAATAGGTGGCATATGGTGGCATATGTTGGCGTTTCTTGGCATATTGTGGCGTCAGCGTCAAAAAACGTCAAAATGTTACAGCCTCAGAACGCGATGGCCATGGGTTCTACTTTCTGCTCACTAACGCCGACGCCACCTACAGCTCAGAAACGCCGACGTTTTTATGGGGCCATTGACTAACATGGAGAGCTGCAAAAAACGCCAGAAAACGCCGGCGTCAAAAAACGTCCGTGTGTATGAGGCCTAACAGATTGGGAAATGTGTATATGGAATCCTGATTTATTCCTCTGTTCTTGTAGGCAGGGAGAAGGTTCTGGTATTGTTCGATGATTTGGATGATACTAGCGAGGAGGTGAGACAGAAAATCCTACAGACCCAACCCACACTGTATCGTATGTGCTTTTCAGTCATTCTCATTCCTCGAACTGGTAAAATTAAGGTTGCAAATGGAAAAAAAAATGAGTTCTACACAGTTCTTTCAGAAGGTAAAGTTTGCTTTGTATAAAATATCAATTTCATTGAAAACAGGTTCTCTTGTCAAAAACTCATTTTAAGCCCATGTAAATAAAATGTTTATGTTCACACAGTCTTGTGCATCCACCATATGTAAAGTATTCCATTCCATATGTAAAGCATTTGAAATAAAGAAATTATTTTGTAGGCAACAAATAACAAACAATAACCAAACTATTCATTTGCATCTCTGCATGGTATGTAGTGCATTAACCACTTGCTACCCACCCACAGTACTTTTATTGCAGGCGGGGGCACATCCAGGCTAGGCGACATACTGGTACCTCACCTGGCACATGTACACTGGCATGCCCCACTGAGGTGTGCTACGGCGCAATCCTGTGATTGCTCTGGTAGACACAGAGGATCAAGATGCTCGGTACCCAGCCACTACGACCAATCATAGCGATTACATATTTATGTACGCAAACTGTCATGAATGACAGCTTGATTATTTTTGTGATGTTGTGATTGGCCAACCCACAGCTATCACACTGTACCCAGTTTACCTGGAGTGTTCGGCTAATGGTTCGGCCATGAGTATGAGTTCAGGCCAAACACTGGCTGTGTGCCCCATTTGGAGAACACCCGAATTTGCAGGGTGTTTGGCCTACCAAACATCTTGCCTTGCACTGCGCCCTGGCCAGTGCATTATGCTACCTGAGCAAAACTTTGAAGTGCTGGCCACCATGTCCTTAACAACTGGTGAGTCATCAGCTGTCAGCAGGCTTCCCCCCTGACAGCTGAATAAAAAAAATATTGCTGGCATTGAAAAAAAAGTAAAAAGAAAATGGCGCGCTCCCCCCAGTTCATACCAGGCCCAAGCAAAAATCTAAAAAAAAAACGGTGTGTGATCCCCCAACAATTCACGCCTGACCTTAGGTCTGGTATGCATTTTAAGGGGAACCCCACACCAACATTTTTTTTTAAAAATCCCCCAAAAATCCATACCAGACCCTTATCATAGCACACAGCCAGGCAGGCCAGGAAAGGGGACGGGTGAGTGAGTGTCCCCCCCGGACCATACCAGACCACATGCCCTCAACATGGGGGGTGCTTTGGGCAGGGGGGCTCTGCCCCCACACCACAAATCACCTTGTCCCCATGTTGATGGGGACCAGGGCCTCTTTCCCATAACCCTGGCTGGTGCTTGTGGGGGTCTGCGGGTAGGGGGCTTATCGGAATCTGGAAGCCCCCTTTAATAAGTGGGATCCCCTACTAATTCACCAAAAAAGTGTAAAAAAAAATAATGACTAGCCAGTTTTTGACAAGTCTTTTATTTAAAAAAATAAAAAAACAATGTCTCCCAATGTAGATCCAACGTCAATCATGACACTGCCGGACCTGAAAAAAAAAAAAATTAAAAATGTTCTGTCCATGACCACGGCTGACCACTGAATGTCTCCTCTGAATAGTGATATTTCTTAAATAGGCAAGGGACAACGTCACCTGACGGCCCTGCCCCATTGTGACATCAACGACCAGTGCATGCTGGGTTGACTTGCTCTTGAATTCAGCTTTATTTAATGACATGGCACCTCTCTCTGCAGCATTCTACTGTGTGTTCTGGGCAGCCTGATATTGCAACATTACTTTGATGTCCCAGGCTAACAGGCAGTTAGTTGATTGACTCTGAGCATCATTCAACAGAAAGAAGTAGCACCATCTAGTGGCAGGAAAGACTTACTGTAGGGGATGGAGCTAGAGATAGTGGCTCCATTCACAAAGTGGTATCTTACCGCATCCAAGTATGTGGTAAGATACCATTCAGCGTTTTTCAAAAAGTTTTTTGGCATTCACTAAAAAACACTACTAAAATACCGAATGAGCACATGCAGTATTTTAGTAGTGAAAACATGTGGTAATTGAACGCCTGGCAGTGGCCGGCATATTTATTACCATCAGTAAATACCGCGTCTTTAAAGTCGATGTAAACCTGATTCATGAAATTTGAGCTGGACATATCTGTCTGTAGTGCTTTCTATCTCTCTTCAAATAGCTATGTCCCGTAGCTGTCTCTTCCTCAGTAGCTCTATTATCAGCCTGATAAGTTCTCACACATTCTGGGTGATGGGACATAGAATTTAGAGTTGTGGGAGGTTGCTAAAAATAGATTATCGCACAGTTAAACAAACAATAGGCAACCTCTGCATGTGTGGGAAGGGGGCGTGTGCCTTTCCTCCAATCAGCTTTCTCACAGTCTCTCACAATGTCCAGGAATCAACTCCTCCTTAGAAAGGAATGCAGAAGTGGAAAATCTAACAGAATGCACATTTTCTAAACAGTGTATCAATGTGAAGACAGAAGATATATGTATAAGACATGTATAGGGATATTTGTTTCATCTCTGTGTATCATCTGGGGCTCTTCACTTCACTGGGTATATGGAGGGTTTACATCCACTTTAAGGAACAGGTGGCTGCCGCATCCTTAACAACCAATGAGTCATCAGCTGTCAGCGGTGTTCCCTCAAAATATGTACTACCATCTGTGCCATCAAACAAATAGTAATTTTATAGCAATTTGCTCCAAACAGGAGAAATAAATAATATGTGCAAATGTGAGATGTAGTGTGAAAAAGGGCTGTAGATGCCTAAATGTTTGCCTAGTATTAGTAGTTTTTTTATTGTCTAAAGGTTATATGTTCATGAATTATTATTTTTTTAAGGGAAGATATATATTATGTTATTAATTTATCTCTGTATATTTTAAACAGGTATGAGGACATCTTATCAGGAGGACAGCAGACCTTTACCTATAGCATATGCTTCTACAAGCACAAGTAGGACTTTGGCTCATGTAAGAATGACATTTCTATACATTTCTGTGCATTTGTTCCATTAAATAGGCATTGTAACTAAAATGTGCATTTCCCCTTTATGTCCACCAAACAAAGTGTAACTCTTTTCAATCTTTGATAAGCTGTTTGCTATGCAAAATTAAAGGTGATAGCTAGGTAAAAAAATATAAGATTTTTTCTTAATGAGACCGCCTCGCGTAAAAATACGGCAGCAAAGTGGCACATTCCCACCAGTCGCTGTTTATAAACGGTGAATTGCGCATGGGCGAGTAGCAGACCGGGGGCCGCTCCACCGGGCCTGTGTGGGCGTGCCTGCCGCACGCTCCGTGAGTGGGGCCGCAGGTTGGGCGGACTCAATGTCCGCCAGTGACCCTCGATTGCCTGTAAGAGAGCCAGAACGGGGAAACCACAGATGTAAACACGGCGGTCCCCGTTCTGTCAGGCATCATGACACTGATCTACTGATCCCTGTAATCAGGATCAGTTAGATCTGTCATGCCCCTGCCAGTCCAGCCCCCTACAGTTAGACCACGCCTAGGGAACACGGTTAATCCTTTCACTGACCCCTGCAGGTTAACCCCTTCCCTTCCAATGACATTTATACAGTAATCGGTGGCTATTTTTAGCTCTGATCGCTGTATAAATGTCATTGGTCCCAAAAAAGTGTCAAAAATGTCCGACATGTCCACCGCAGTGTCGCAGTCCTGATAAAAAATCACAGATCAATGCCATTCCTAGTAAAAAAAAAAAATAGTAATAACCCCATAAATCAATTCTCATGGTTTGTAAACGCAGCAACTTTTGAGCAAACCAATCAATATATGACAATTGCATTTTTTTTTATGTAAAAGTATGAAAATCAGCCAAAACTGATGAATACATTTGTTTTTTTATTTTTTTTTTTTGGTTATGTATTATAGCAAAAAGTAAGGAATATTGTTTTTTTTTCAAAATGATTGCTCTTTTTTTGTTTATTGCGGTGATCAGAACTGACGCAAAGGTGATCAAATACCACCAAAAGAAAGCTCTCTTTTGTGGAAAAAAAAAGACATCAATTTTGTTTGGGTACAACGTCGCACGAACGCGCAATTGTCATTTAAAGCGACGCAGTGCAGAATCGCAAAAAGTGCTCTGGTCGGGAAGGGGGTAAATCGTTCTGGAGCTGAAGTGGTTAATAAGGGGTAAATTAAACTTTGAAGGAAAAAATTACAATAGATACCTGTGGACAAGTGGTAGTGGATTTTGCTCAAGACTGTAAGCCCACTAGGTTCTTGGGCTACGCCAATTAAAAAAAAAAGGGCATCCAAGAGGTGCTGGGACTTTGATATGAGTTTAAACAAGGTAGTGAGGGGGAAAAAAACAGGCTCTTTGGCTACCCTAGTTAGTGTTTAGGCGGGGCCTACTGTGCCCGTGCACTAGGGCTACCTTTGCCCGAGGGAGCGCTCATCAATGTCCGGTGGGATCCACTGTCATGTGAACAGTTTAACACTAAGGCAGTCTCCCGATTTAGGGATGTATTGCAAGTAGTATAAGTCCTCATGCAAACAAGATGCTTTTGCAGCTGCTCCTAAGTGCATCTGCCATTTTTTTCTGCCTCTAAACTCCCCTGCATGTAAGCCTAAAGCCTCGTACACACGGGTCGACAATCGTATGACCGAACGACTAAAATCATATGTTGGCTGTTGTATCTAGCATACTGACATGCACTACACGATCGTATGACCAAGCCGAACGTAGTGACGGGTTATGAACGCATAAAGAGAAAGTTCAGGTGCATGGAATTTGTGTCTGGCCGTTCCTGACTTCGGGGCATGCGTGTTTTGCACAATACAACTTGTTGTACCAACTGCTCTGTACACGCGATACAACGGTCGTGAACGCTTGTTGGTATGACCAAGTTTTCTAGTTTGCTCATACAACTCCCCTTGTACGACTGTCGTACGTCAGCTGTTCTAATCGCACGTACTAACGATTGATTTTGCATACAACAGTCGTTCGTACGATCTGTTGTATACGATCATCGACTTGTGTGTACGAGGCATGGGTGTCCATGCACACTTGACTTTTAGAAGCATTTAGTGGCAGGAAAGATTAAAGGCAGGAGAAAAAAACCTTCTGCCAGTGTGTTCAGGAGAAAGCAGCAGAAAGGTTTGGGCAGAAAAAACGCTTGACGCTTGTAAGTGTGCCTAAATGTGCATTAACACTAGACAGGTTTAATGCTAATCAATTGATTTCAATGGTCAGAATAATCTGGCCAATTAAAAGAATTAACACCCAAGTGCTTGATGCCTGTAAGCGCACCTAAAAATGCTTATAAAAGTGTTAGATACTTTTACAGGCATCGGGAGTTTTTTCTGCAAAAACACTGCTGGCTTCTAGAAGAGTTCAAAAAAGAGTCCTAAAGCCATAATCCCTCTTGCAGGAGTTGTCCCATGGCTCTACTTTCAATGTGTTACATGTGTTGCATTTGCCGTGCCAGGTGGAACCACGCCACTCCACCAGCCAGCGCATCTCTGCTACCTCATTCTCAATACTGGAATGAAACCCCACCAGACACATAGCGCAGGTCTCTTATACGTGTCCTAAGTAACTCTTCTTTTTCCATTCCATTAGGCTGAGGACCTCCGTGACAATGACCTGCTCCCGGTTGCTATGGGAGATGGCCTGCTAGGGAGGGAGCCTAATTAGATACCCCCTCACTACCAGAGTATGCTTCGCCTTCCCTAGGTACCATGCCTCGACTGAGAAATGAGTATGTTGCGCTACAGAGAAAACATAAAAAAACAAAGAAAATAAAATGCCTCGACTGGTTGCTTAGTGTCTTAAGGCCCATACACACGGTGCGACGGTCGTACAACAACGGTCTTACAACAGCTTGTTGTACGATAATCCGACCGTTAGTACGCGCAATTAAAACAGCCGATATTCAACAGTCGTGCAACAGAAGTTGGATGAGCAGACTAGAAGATTTTTGTTGTACAACAAGTGGTCGTACGACCGTTGTACCGTGTGTACTGAGGAGTTGGGCCAACAAAGCTGTATGTGCAAAACACGCATGCTCAGAAGTCAGGAACGCAAGTGTCCGTTCGTGTAAACCTACGTTCCTAAAACACAAATCACATTCCCCAGAATTTCCTCTTTATATGCTCCTAGCACATCACCACGTTTAGCTTTATTGCAGCTTTGCTGAACGATTACTTGACTCATGTCGGTACGCTAGACACAACAGCCGATTTTGGGCAAAAGTTGAATGTGCGGTCGTACGACTGTTGCACCATGTGTATGAGGCATTAGACGTTACTGCGCAACCAGTGGCAACAACCTTGTTCTTCTTTAGCATACTGGCACTATAGATTCTTCATACACTTCTAGTGCTTTTCAGGCCCAGAGTATGTTCTCATCTGTGAAAAGCACAGGTTGCCAGTGGTGGGTCTGCCAATTCAGGTATTCAATGGCAAATGCCAATCAACCTCTATGGTGCCAAGCAGCGAGCACAGGGCCCAACAGAGGATGTCGGGCTCTCAGGCCACCCTCATAAAGTCTGTTTCTGATTGTTTGGTCGGAGACATTCACACCAGTGAATGTAAAAATATGTAAAAAAGAAATAAAAAATACGATGGTAAAAACAAAAATAATTAAATGGTAAAACATTTAAAAAAAAAAACAAAAATAAAAAAAAACTACTGACACCAGTGGCAGAACTCCCAGGAGTTGCACTTGCGACTGGGCTGTGGACTTCTACCAAGATGGCAGGAAGGTGGCCTACTGCTGGATCTTAAAGGGCCCTCAAGACGGTGACCACAGTCATCAAAAAAAAATAAAAACAAAAAAAAAAATTTACAAAATGGTAAATTAATAAAAACAAAAATGGTAGCATAAAAAATAAAGAAAAAATGTATAAAAATGTAAGTGACCACACTTACAGAGGCTGGTTTGTTAGTCTTTGTCTGAAATACTCCCACCGGACTCTCGGGCTGTAGGAGACAACCCGGGACACGAGCGACGAACCGTGGTATCTCCAACTAACCGTAAACGGTAACTTATGGACTTAACCGTCTGGGTGGTGACCGTTGGACACGAAAAGTGTCTACTCTTGTATGAGACCCGGACTTTTCGTGATCTTCACATACTTCTTAGATATCACGGTCATACGATTTCTTCTTGTTCCA
>BLSH010338287.1:595126-606689 GCA_018402905.1 Glandirana rugosa | reverse complement strand
CGAAGTGCTGGTGATGTTTTAGAGGTGTTATGGATGGACAGATCTCTAAAAACAATTAATAGTGAAATATATGTCCTCAAAGTCTATGTACAGTAAACAATCGTCTTATGAAACAACCTATTCAGTTTAAAATAGAAATGAAAGCTAAAACATTTGTGTATAGATATAAAAACATTATAAACACCCCCCTTTTTTATAAGTGATCACATTTCCTCTGTTCTCAGCTGCATGAGAGCTAGGGGAGGAGAAGCAGCAGCACACTGAGTTTCCCACTGAAAGGCTGTGCAGCGAAGGAGTGTCAGGACAAGTCTGATCATTGGAGGAGAGCAGGCTGAGCTCCCAACATAGCTAGAGAACTGACCATGCTGAGTTATCATGCCTAGTGTGGTCAGTTTTTAATAGGAAAGCAGAAGGACTGTCAGGAACACCAGATTTTCACATAAAGGAAGCAATACAAAGAGAACTTTCCCATACAAGTACATGGTTACATATTCTTTAATTTTAAAGTGCATTTAAACACAGAAATAGAAATGTAATATATTTCAGCTTACCAGTTCTTAGATGTGTTGGCTATATTCGTTATTTTGGCAAACAGATCACAGGTGAGGATGGTTACCTTTAATAGCCTTTCAAACCCCTTTGTGTCAACTTGTGTGCATGTTATCAGGCCAAAATCACCAGGGTATGTAAACTTTTGATCAGGGTCATTTGGGTAGTTTCTGTTGTCATTATGATTTAAAAAGAGTAAACATAGTTGATTGATAATAAATGGCTTCAGCCAAACACTAACCATGAGTGAAATAAATGTTTTTGTGTTCTCATTCATATTTTCTGAAAAATGGCCAAGAAATCATAAATTCTGCCAGGGTATGTAAACTTATGAGCACAACTGTATTAAGTGGAAGTGTTCATTTCTTTTAAAAAATAATACTATCAGAGTTTGGTACACAAATACAGGCTATTGTAGGTAAACTGAATAACCCAGATGCAAAACAATAGATAGGTTTTATTATGGGAACACAGACCTCATATTACCTCATATTACATATGACAGCAGTTAGATCCCTTCCCTGCTTTGTGCAAATGTAAGAAAAAATTGTTTATGGCTGGAGTTGGGTTATAACGATGAAACAATGAAATTGTCATTCCTATGGTTTTAGACATAGAGAAAATCGTGAAACATGGGACAATAATTGTTTCCCTAAAACAAGCCCTGCCCATGGCTGATTTTTTGGTACTTTGCCTTTTTTTGTTTGTTAGGAAATATTTGTGGTTCACACCTTGTAAATATGTAATAGTACACATGGGTTGATATACTAAAGCTGGAGAGCGTTCAATCAGACTCACTTCTGCCTAGAAAACAATCAGCTTCCAGGTTTTATTGTCAAAGCTTAATGGAGCAAGCTGAGGTTAGAAGCTGAGCCTGATTTTGCACTTTCGGGCTCTAGTAAATTATCCCCAAAGTCATTACTTTTTGTGTGGTCACAAGTTTTGGCTGGAAGATTCACTTTACGATCTCACCCTGGTTTCTGTAAAAGTAGAGAATAAAGAGAGCTGAGCACTGTCTGTAGGAACGTGTGCCTATTTGTGAAGACTGAGCTCACCATCGGCGTTACAATTCATTCCAAAGAAACTCAGAAAGGTTCATATCAGGGATCTGTGCAGGACACTTGAGTTCCTTCACACCAAACTGGTTGCACCATGTCTTTATGGAGCTGGCTTTGTACACGGAGGGGGGGGGGGGGGCACAGTCATAGTGGAACAGAAAAAAAAAGGGTCTTCACCAAACTGTTACCACAAGGTTGGAAGAACACTATTGTCTATAATGTCTTTGTATGATGGAGTATTACCAGAACTCTTCACTGGAAAACCCCGTACTTCATCATTAGAAGGAAGGGGGTCACACACTTGTGGCTATATTTTGCTAAGACATATTTATTCTTTTTACAGGAAGGAATAATGTGATTGTGGTTATTGATGATATGAAGGACATTTCTTCCAAGGAGAAGGATCAGATACTGAGAAGCCAGCCGGACATTCACACATTTGCTAGAGATATGTTCTTGTTCAAAGAAAAAGAGAAAAACAAAGAAAACCTGAATACAATAGCAAGCCATATAGTCCAACGTAAGTCCTCCATTAGGATCAGTCATACCTCTTGGTACTTATTCAGATGTAGTGATGTAGAGGTGGATGCATGATGATTGAGTAATGGATTGATGGATGAACGAATGTTATTATTTAGTTATTATTATGATGATGGTTAATTTTTCGCAGCACTCAATCAGTTCTTCCAGAGAGTGGCATTTTATTGACTTCAGACAGACAGATTTCATAATACTTGCAAAAGATGATCGAAATCCAACAGAGTAAATATTACACATTCAGAGTCCCATTCCAACCGTGCCCTTATGTTCATGGAGAGAAAAAGTGAACTGGCAGGGAGACACTGCCAGCTTGAATGTCCACTTAAGTGTTAGTCTCACACTGGGGGGGGGGTTCTCCTAACCTCACATTAGTGTTTACCAGGTAAACAAGCCACAATGAACCCCCTCAAGGCTAATTAGCATCAATAAATACTTTTGTTCCTTCTCAAGTCTACATTCCACAATCCCCTGCAAGCAACTGTGGGCCTTTGATATGTAATGCAGCTTGGCTTAAACTTAAACCATGGCCTAAAGTAAATACCTATGTGTGTATGTATATGAAATATTACACAACACCAGATACATGACATCTAGTAGGAATAGGAGGCATGGCATAGTTCTCCAGTGTGAGCAACGATAACGAATAAAGCACATAATCTAAATGGGAGGATAATGGAAAAGTGATAATTAAATAAAATGCAGTGATGTACTACATGAAAGCAAAAAGTGTCACAATGTAAAGGCATGAACACACTTGGGAGCATATTATAAACACTATAGTAATAAAGTAAAAAGTAAAAAAAATATGGTATTCCTGAGGAAGTGCTGCGTGCCCCAAACATTTTAACAAAACCAGAAAAATGCTCCCAACGGCTTTTTATCAGCAAAGAAAAAGGATCACACTAAACCACAAATTGGTATAAAACAATTTTATATTAGTACAAATAGCATAAAGGGGTTGATTTACTAAAGCTGCAGAGTGCAAAAACTGGTGCAGCTTTGCATGCTAGCCAATCAGCTTCTAACCTCAGCTTGTTCAATCAAGCTTTGACAATAAAACCATGAAGCTGATTGCTTTCTGTGTGGAGCTGCACCAAATTTTGCACTTTCAAGCTTTAGTAAATCAACCCCAAAATGTCAACACCACTTAAAAATATGAGCTATGGTATGCAAAGTCTCCATATAAAAGATATATTCTCTTTATACTGACAAATAACAATATACATGAAAATTACAACTCAAAGTTGTTGCTCATAAAAACCCCAACCCGCCTCAATTATACTAGTTCACTTCTTCCTCAGGGGGTTATGGACATCTAAGTCATAGTATATATCAGGTTAGAGCATTTGCATAAAAAAATATGTGCATATACACACCACAGTTTCCACTAATTATTACACATAAGAGTCACACCTTTAATGGAAAAATTGTATGTAGTCAGAGCAAATTAAAAACACCAAAAATAGGTGGTTTCCAGTCACCCACCAAAGAGGTGCAGACAGATGGACCAAAGCAAGCCTATGGGAGATCACACCTAGTAGGCTTGCTTTGGTCCGTCAGTCAGTGAGCCAATGAGGAGAGAGAGGGGTGGGGCTGAGCTGCCGCTCTGTGTATGAATAGACATAAAGCACAGCGGCTCGGCTTGGGTGCCCCCACAGCAGGCTGCTTGCTCTGGGCGCACTCGGCAGGAGGGAGGGGCCAGAAGAACTTGGAAGTGCAGTCGCTGTAGATCCAAGGCGGACATGCAAGGAAAATAAAAAACAGCATTTTTGCTTGTACATGATTGGATGATAAAATCAGCACAGCTTCCCCTCATTTCAGAGCTTCCCCTCAGATCTACAGTGACTGCACTTCCAAGTGCACTTGTGGAGTTTGCCTTTAGTAAATAAACCCCATTGTGTTATGGAGAAAAAAAACACAAAGAAAAACACATCAAAAACAAAACACTTCCGTTTTTGGTGTGGGTCCATTGAAGTCTATTGCACACAAAATGCAATCTGCTGCAGGGGAAAAAGTCCCTGGCCCTTTCAAAAAACACACAGATGAGAATGTGTACCATAGGAAACCATGTTAAATGGACTGTACTGTTTTTCTGCTCCAGGCAAATGGCAAAAAAAATGTAGATGAAACACATATAAGGCAGCTGCCAAAGGATTTGTATTTTGGAATCTGTAGCTTCACAGGACCTCCTCCATTGATGTTTTGCATGCACTTTGCACTACTTGTTAAATAACATGAGTACCATGACTTTTCAGTACGTTATATTAGATAGCGGGAGCATGCTTTGCTTCAAGAGCTTCCCCCTCCTCCTCCAAGAAAGGTGTCCAACAGGATTGCCTAACTCAGCCAATTGGGAAATGGGTAACGTACCCTCGCTTCCTGATTGGCAGAGAGGCGGTTCAGTGTTCAAAAAAAGCGAATATTCATTTGCTTTTCTAACATACGTGAGTATGCTCCGAGTGCAATGCTCTATTTTTGGAGTCCACTCTAATTTGAAGCCTATTAGAGCCTGAGGCTCTAATCAGGTGCTTAAAAAAAACAACCCCATTCGCTGTAATTCATGCGCTCAGCGTCCTGAAAGCATGAATAGGGGGTGTCTGCGGTGGCCATGGATAGATTCTTGCTATGCATGAATTTATCCATTTAGCATAGGGGGTGGTGAGGAGAGAGGGGGCGGCACCCATGCACCCTTAATGGATGGGCTGCCTCTGATAAAGACTCAGTAGCTATCTGTATTCTTAGGTTACATATGCATTTAAAGTGATTGTAAAATCTAATTTTTTTCCCTATAAAAATAACAAAAATGTTATACTTACCTCCTCTGTGTAGTTGGATTTGCACAGAGAAGCCCCAATCCTCCTCTTCTTGAGTCCCTCTTTGGTTCTCCTGACCCCTCCCTCCTGCTTAGTGCCCCCACAGCAAGCAGCTTGCTATGGGGGCACCCAAACCAAGTCACAGCTCCCTGTGTCCATTCAGACATGGAGCTGCGGCCCAGCCCCTCTCTCTCATGTTTGCCTGTCTGACTTTGATCAACAGCAGCGGGAGCCAATAGCAACACTGCTGTGTAGTGTTGAGCGAACCCGGACTGTAAAGTTCGGGTCCGTACCGAACTTTGGGGTGTCCGGGACCCAGACCCGAACCCGGACTTTTCAAAAAAAGTCCGGGTTCGGATCCGGGGTTCTGGTAATTTTACTAAAAGTTCTGAAAATTGCTGTAAAAAAGCCCAGGAAAGTCCTAGAGGTCTGCAAAAGGAAGGAAAATGGGGGTAAGGGTGGGACAAGTGCCCTACAAAGAAATGGGGACAGGGAAATAACTTTAAATATTTTTTAAAAAAAAAACATAAAAAAATCAAAAATGGAGGTGGATGTGGACCATCTTCAAACTGGGTCTGAAAAGTATTAATTAACTGTAGAAGCCATATCACTGTTCTAAAACCATCTTCAAACTGTGTCAAAAAAGTATAAATAAGCCGGGAGAACCCATATCACTGTTCTGCAAACATCTGGAAACTGTGTGTAACACTTTAACTAAAACCGGGAGAAACTATACTACTGTTCTGCAAACATCTGGAAACTGTGTGTAACACTTTAAATAAAACCGGGACAAACTGAACCACTGTTCTGCAAACATCTGGAAACTGTGTGTAACACTTTAACTAAAACCGGGCGAACCCATATCACTGTTCTGCAAACATCTGGAAACTGTGTGTAACACTTTAAATAAAACCGGGACAAACCCATATCACTGTCCTGCAAACATCTGGAAACTGTGTGTAACACTTTAAATAAAACCGGGCGAACCCATATCACTGTTCTGGAAACATCTGGAAACTGTGTGTAACACTTTAAATAAAACCGGGACAAACAGAACTACTGTTCTGCAAACATCTGGAAAATGTGTGTAACGCTTTAAATAAAACCGGGCGAACCCATATCACTGTTCTGCAAACATCTGGAAACTGTGTGTAACACTTTCAATAAAACCGGGACAAACAAAACTACTGTTCTGCAAACATCTGGAAACTGTGTGTGACACTTTCAATAAAACCGGGACAAACAGAACGACTGTTCTGCAAACATCTGGAAACTGTGTGTGACACTTTCAATAAAACCGGGACAAACAGAACTACTGTTCTGCAAACATCTGGAAACTGTGTGTGAAACTGTAACATAGAGAAGAACAGGGATATGGTTTCGCTCTGCTATTTTTTTACATAGAGTTTTTAGATGATTTTAGAACAGTGATATGATAGTTTCCAGATGTTTGCAGATCAGTGGTTCTGTTTGTCCCGGTTTTAGTTAAAGTGTTACACACAGTTTCCAGATGTTTGCAGAACAGTAGTTCTGTTTGTCCCAGTTTTATTTAAAGTGTTACACACAGTTGCCAGATGTTTGCAGAACAGTAGTTCTGTTTGTGCCGGTTTTATTGAAAGTGTTACACACAGTTTCCAGATGTTTGCAGAACAGTAGTTCTGTTTGTCCCGGTTTTATTGAAAGTGTTACACACAGTTTCCAGATGTTTGCAGAAGAGTGATATGGGTTCGCCCGGTTTTATTGAAAGTGTTACACACAGTTTCCAGATGTTTGCAGAACAGTGATATGGGTTTGCCCGGTTTTAGTTAAAGTGTTACACACAGTTTCCAGATGTTTGCAGAACAGTAGTTCTGTTTGTTCCGGTTTTATTTAAAGTGTTACACACAGTTTCCAGATGTTTGCAGAACAGTGATATGGGTTCTCCCGGCTTATTTATTCCTATTTGACACAGTTTGAAGATGATTTTAGAACAGTGATATGGCTTCTACCTTTAATTAATACTTTTCAGACCCAGTTTGAAGATGGTCCACATCCACCTCCATTTTTGATTTTTTTAAGTTTTTATTTTTAAAAAAAATGCTTTTAGTTATTTCACTGTCCCCATTTCCTTGTAGGGCACTTGTCCCACCCTTACCCCCATTTCCTTCCTTTTGCAGACCTCTAGGAATTTCCAGGACTTTTTTACAGCCATTTGTGTGCCTAAAAGTTCGGGTCCCCATTGATTTCAATGGGGTTCGGGGTCCGGGACAAAGTTCGGGTTCTGTCCGGACCCGAACTCGGACTTTGTCCTGAAGTTCGGCCGAACCAGCAGAACCCGGACTTCCAGAAGTTCGCTCAACTCTACTGCTGTGTCTCAGCCAATAAGTAGAGAGAGTCTCAGATGCCTGAGGCACTCAAGGACATCGCTGGAGAGAGAGGGACCTCAGGTAAGTATTAGGGGGCTGCTGCACACAGAAAGCATGTTATCTTAATGTGTAGAATGCAGCTTCTGCCTTTACAACTCCTTCAAGTAACATAACTTCAAGAATTATTGTCAGACTTGATTAAACAAATGTTATGTTTAATGGTATTTATTGGGTTTTAACATAGAAAATACAAATAGGAACTGTAATGCATTATATAGCTACAAAGCAATAAGACATGTAATAAACAGTTGTAGTTATACATACAGTATGTGAGCTAGTTAGGCTAGAGTTAAGTTTGTTTATATTTATTAAACAAATTTTAACCCTTCAACCCAGTATAGCAACCATGTGTTAGTAACACTGTACATATCATCACAACTAATAATTTATGTAACATTTTTTCAGGATAAACTGGCTGTTCATTTGGTGATAAATGGCATTTGATATCTCCAGATTTTGTTATTATGAAAGTAAAACTGACTCAAAATATTAAATCATTTATTTTTTTATTTTAGCTGTAAATATCTTTACTATTACCCACCACTAGAGTTGATCGAACCTCTAGAAGTTCAGGTTCTGCTGGTTTGGCCGAACTTCGGGACAAAGTCCGGGTTCGGGTCCGGATTGGACCCGAACTTTGACACGGACCCCGAACCCCATTGAAATCAATGGGGACCCGAACTTTTAGGCACTAAAATGGCTGTAAAAAAGTCCTGGAAAGTCCTAGAGGTCTGCAAAAGGAGGGAAATGGGGGTAAGGGTCGGACAAGTGCCCTACAAAGAAATGGGGACAGGAAAATAACTTAAAAGCATTTTTAAACAAAAATCACATAAAAAAATTGAAAATGGAGGTGGATGTGGACCATCTTCAAACTGTGTGTGAAAAGTATTAATTTGCAGGAGAACCCATATCACT
Organism: Glandirana rugosa; assembly: GCA_018402905.1. Taxonomy (NCBI): domain Eukaryota; kingdom Metazoa; phylum Chordata; class Amphibia; order Anura; family Ranidae; genus Glandirana; species Glandirana rugosa. The sequence continues at coordinate 598,409 of BLSH010338287.1, read as the reverse complement.
GTTCTACAATCATCTGAAAACTGTGCGGGAAACTTAAACAATAACCGGGAGAAGCCACATCCCTGTTCTAAAATCATCTGCAAACTGTGTGTGAAACTTAAACAATAACCGGGAGAAGCCATATCCCTGTTCTAAAATCATCTGCAAACTGTGTGTGAAACTTAAACAATAGCAGGTAGAAGCCATATCCCTGTTTTTAGAACAGGGATATGGCTTCTACCTGCTATTGTGTAAGTTTCACACACAGTTTTCAGATGATTTTAGAACAGGGATATGGCTTCTACCTGCTATTGTTTAAGTTTCACACACAGTTTTCAGATGCTTTTAGAACAGGGATATGGCTTCTACCTGCTATTGTTTAAGTTTCACACACAGTTTGCTGATGATTTTAGAAAAGGGATAATGGCTTCTCCCGCTATTGTTTAAGTTTCACACACAGTTTGCAGATGATTTTAGAACAGGGATATGGCTTCTTCAGGTTATTGTTTAAGTTTCACACACAGTTTTCAGATGATTTTAGAACAGGGATATGGCTTCTCCCGGCTATTGTTTAAGTTTCACACACAGTTTGCAGATGTTTTTAGAACAGGGATATGACTTCTACCTGCTATTGTGTAAGTTTCACACACAGTTTTCAGATGATTTTAGAATAGGGATATGGTTTCTACCTGCTATTGTTTAAGTTTCACACACAGTTTTCAGATGATTTTAGAACAGGGATATGGCTTCTACCTGCTATTGTTTAAGTTTCACACAAAGTTTTCAGATGATTTTAGAACAGGGACATGGCTTATCCTGGCTATTGTTTAAGTTTCACACACAGTTTTCAGATGATTTTAGAACAGGGATATGGCTTCTACCTGCTATTGTTTAAGTTTCACACACAGTTTTCAGATAATTTTAGAACAGAGATATGGCTTCTACCTGCTATTGTTTAAGTTTCACACACATTTTTTCAGATGATTTTAGAACAGGGATATGGCTTCTCCCGGCTATTGTTTAAGTTTCACACACAGTTTGCTGATGATTTTAGAACAGGGATATGGCTTCTCCCGGCTATTGTTTAAGTTTCACACACAGTTTGCAGATGATTTTTGAACAGGGATATGGCTTCTCCCGGCTATTGTTTAGGTTTCACACACAGTTTTCAGATGATTGTAGAACAGTGATATGGGTTCTCCCGGCTAATTTATACTTTTTTCACACAGTTTGAAGATGATTTTAGAACAGTGATATGGCTTCTCATGCTAATTATTACTTTTCACAAACAGTTTGAAGATGGTTTACATCCACCTCCATTTTTGATTTTTGTATGTGATTTTTGTTTAAAAATGCTTTTAAGTTATTTCCCTGTCCCCATTTCTTTGTAGGGCACTTGTCCGACCCCTACCCCCATTTTCCTTCCTTTTGCCGACCTCTGGGACTTTTCAGGACTTTTTTACAGCAATTTTCAGAACTTTTAGTAAAATTACCAGAACCCCGAACCCGGACTTTTTTTGAAAAGTCCGGGTTCGGGTCCGGATCCCGGACACCCAAAAGTTCGGTACGGACCTGAACTTTACAGTTCGGGTTCGCTCAACTCTACCCACCACCAAAAAACAAAAAGACAAATACATTCTCCTACTTCTGATGTGCTTGGACAGACTCATACCACATAAGCTGTGCACTGTTTGTTGTTTGTACTTGTAGTAGGACCCAGAAACAACAGTGCACATTTGATTTTTCCTAACAAAAGTACACTAATTTTAACCACTTCAGCCCCGGAAGGATTTCCTCTTTAGGACCAGAGCACTTTTTGCGATGCGGCACTGCGTCATTTTAACTGACAATTGCGTGGTTGTGCGACGTTGTACCCAAACTAAATTTGTATTCTTTTTTTTCCCACAGATAGAGCTTTCTTTTGGTGGTATTTGATCACCTCTGCGTCATTTCTGATCACCACTATAAACAAAAAAAGTGACAATTTTCCCAAAAAAAAAACAAAACAAATTTTTTTCATAAGTTTTGGCCGATTTATATTCTTTCTCATATTTTTGGTAAAGAAAAAATGCAATTGGTGTTTATTGATTGGTTTACGCAAAAGTTGCCGCATTTCCGAATGATGAGAATTCATTTATGGGGTTTTAATTTTTTTCTTACTAGTAATGGCGGCAATCTGTGATTTTTAGTGGTACTGCGATATTGCGGCGGACAGATCAGACCATTTGGACACTTTTTTGGGACCATTGGCATTTATACAGTGATCAGGGCTATGAAAATGCACTGATTACTGTATAAATGTCACTGGCAAGGAAGGGGTTAACCTTCAGGGGGCGCTATAAGGGTTAACTGTGTTCCTTGTGTGTGTTACTAACTGTATGGGGGCTGGGCTGAGTGGGGGAGGAGAGTGATCGCGGCTCCCATACACAGGGAGCCTGTGATCACATTCCTCCCCCCGTCAGAATGGAGATCCGTGTATTTACATACACGGACCTCCGCTCTGTCACTGCGGGGGAGTGATTGCAGTTAGCCGGCGCAGATCGAGTCCTCCCTACCCGGAACACAGGTGATGGCGGTTTGCGATAACGAACCACTTTGCCGCCGTCATGAGACAGTGGGCGGTCGGCAAGTGGTTAACACTAACACTGATGTAGACACTAAATATAAACCTTTTTTTATCCTATCTAACCACATGGATACCAAATACATGCCAGTTGCATGTATGCCACCTTTAGAGGCGTTCAACTTTCATGTATGCCTCTATAGCCAAAGTGTCATACACATTGGGCATTTATATCCATATTTTCTGTATTTCAATAGTTTTATTGATTTATTCGATACATACAAAGGTCCAGATAGACCGGAAAATTGCATACTTTGAGCAATAACACTTAACAACCATAAGTCATACATCAGGACTAGGTAAACCATGACAAAGTCAGGACTACATACTGAATACCAACAATTCACAATAACGAGTTTCATACGTTAAAAGGCCAGATAGACCTGGAAACATACATAGCTTATTTAGTTATTTTGATAACTTTATGTCTTTTATACCTATATTTACGGGTTACACATACTGTGAAACCGATATCTCCGTATGTACTTTCAACTTGCGGAGATTTCCACCGTATGTACGTTGACCGTACATAAACCATAGGTACACCAATCTATCCTATTTTTTTCCAAATATAAATCACAGATGTAGTCACAATCACAATTGGTGAACGGCTGGCGGGTGACAGAGTACTGCCGCCGTTTCACCAAGCAATAGCGTTTGGCGGTAGTGGACACAAGGCCC
>BLSH010338287.1:503640-515375 GCA_018402905.1 Glandirana rugosa | reverse complement strand
GTTGAGCGAACCTCTGGAAGTTCGGGTTCTGCTGGTTCGGCTGAACTTCGGGACACAGTCCGGGTTCGGGTCCGGACTGGACCCGAACTTTGACACGGACCCCGAACCCCATTGAAATCAATGGGGACCCAAACTTTTAGGCACAAAAACGGCTGTAACAAAGTCCTGGAAAGTCCTAGAGGTCTGCAAAAGGAAGGAAAATGGGGGTAAGAGTAGGGCAATTGCCCTACAAAGAAATGGGGATAGGGAAATAACTTAAAATAATTTTTAAGCTAAAATCACATAAAAAAATCAAAAATGGAGGTGGATGTGGAGTTGGAGGTTGAGGAGGCGGTGAAAGTGGCGGTGGAGGAGGAGGAGGTAGCCAACACTGTTTTTTTTTATTTTTGGAATTTTTTTTTTTTTTTTTAACCAGCAATGTAGATGCCCTTTTTAATTTTGTGCAAGAAATAATAATCTATCCCTTTAAGCAACAGTAGGAACCTCTCCCTATAGGACTAGGAGATGATTTTAGATTCTAAAATCATCTCCAAGTTGTACAGGGAAAGCCTCCAGCTGTTGCTTTAAGGGAAAGATTAGTGTTTCAAAATCATCTTCAAATTGTGTGGGAAACCCCTATATCAGCCGCAGGGAGCCATATTAGTGTTTCAAAATCATCTTCAAATTGTGTGGGAAACCCCTATATCAGGCGCAGGGAGCCATATTAGTGTTCTAAAATCATCTTCAAATTGTGTGGGAAACCCCTATATCAGCCGCAGGGAGCCATATTAGTGTTTCAAAATCATCTTCAAATTGTGTGGGAAACCCTTATATCAGCCGCAGGGAGCCATATTAGTGTTCTAAGATCATCTTCAAATTGTGTGGGAAACCCCTATATCAGCTGCAGGGAGCGATGTTAGTGTTCTAAATCATCTTCAAATTGTGTGGGAAACCCCTATATCGGCCGCAGGGAGCCATATTATTGTTTTAAAATCATCTTCAAATTGTGTGGGAAACCCCTATATCAGCCACAGGGAGCCATATTAGTGTTTTAAAATCATCATCAAATTGTATGGAAAAAGCCTATCTCAGCCGGAGAGAAGCCATATTAGTGTTTTAAAACCATCATCAAATTGTATGGAAAAAGGCTATCTAAGCCGGAGAGAAGCCATATTAGTGTTTTAAAATCATCATTAAATTGTATGGAAAAAGGCTATCTCAGATGGAGAGAAGCCATATTAGTGTTTTAAAATCATCATCAAATTGTATGGAAAAAGGCTTTCTAAGCCGGAGAGAAGCCATATTAGTGTTTTAAAATCATCATTAAATTGTATGGAAAAAGGCTATCTCAGCCGGAGAGAAGCCATATTAGTGTTCTAAAACACACGATTTGAAGATGATTTTAAACCACTAATATGGCTTCCCTGCGGCTGATATAGGGGTTTTCACACACACTTTGATGATGATTTTAGAACACTAATCCTTCCCTTAAAGCAACAGCTGGAACCTTTCCCTGTACAACTTGGAGATGATTTTAGAAGAATAATCTTTCCCTTAAAGCAACAGACTCTCCCTAGTCCAGTCAGATTGTTCTGTGCAGCAGGGTGAGGTGTGAAATCTGTCTCTCAAAGCACCAGTACTCGTATCTCTCCCTAGTCCACAATCAGATCGCTCAGTAATGCAGGATGAGATGTTCTGCAATCTGTCCCTCACAGAGCCAGCAGCATCCTCTCCCTAAACTATCCTGAGAGCATATGACATGCAGCATGGTGACTCCAGCCCCACATAGAGGCTGGGTCACATGGTGCACTGGCCAATCACAGCCATGCCATTAGTAGGCATGGCTGTGATGGCTTCTAGGGAAAACCAGTGAAACACTTGTTGATTGGCTGCCCTTGGCAGCTTTTCAACACGTGGAGTAAAATACCAGAACCCTGGACCCGAACCCGGACTTTTTTTGAAAAGTCCGGGTCCCGGACACCCAAAAGTTCGGTACGCACCCGAACTTTACAGTCCAGGTTCGCTCAACACTAATTGTAACATTTCTTTGGGAAGGGAACCAGAGGATGTATCAAAATTGAAGAGGTTAGAGAGATGGGGAGACACTATGTAAGTGAATTGTTTATAGTATTAGTTTGTGTAACCATCTCCTCCCAAGAATTTTTTTAGGTGGGAGGGTTTTAATGGCCAATTCAATTTCTTTGTGGGAGAAGGGTTCTGATGAGGACTGTACCTGGGCCTCTGAGAGGGAGGGGAGGTTGACGGATTGTAAAAAGTCTTGTATTGCTGACAGATTTGGTTAGGGTGTATCTCTGTCATTTTTAAGATTATATAGAGTTTGGTAGAATTCACCAAATGCATCGGCAATGTCTGTTGGATTGGTGTTGAGTTTCTTATTTGTGGGATGGTGGACTGCACTGATTTTAGACTTTAAGCTCTGGTGTTTAACTGATTTTGCTAGTAACAAACCAGCCTTATTACCTAAGGAATAGTAGTTTGATTTAGATTTTTCAGGTTGTGTTCAAACTGATGTGACAGAAGGGCACAAAGTTTGTTTCTATCTTGTAATAGGGATGAAGTTAGAGCCTGGGAAGGAGTCTGTTTGTTTTGGTTTTCCTTATTTTTGATTGAATTTAGGACCTCTTCAATTTGCTTCCCCCTCTGATTTTTCACTTTAGCTTGCATTTTTATTAGTATGCCCCTCATGTAGGCCTTGTAGGTGGTCCATAATGTGGGTATGGGTATATCCAGGAGTTTGTTTAAAAAAAAAAAAAGCATGGGCTTGGGAGATTGTTTGGCAGTGTTCAGGTTTTGCTAGAAGGGTGGAATCCAATCTCCAAAGGTTGGTGGTAGCGGATCTTGTAGATTCTCCAATATGGATCGAAACTGGGGCATGGTCAGACCATGTTATTGTGCCAATTTGGGATGTTGTTATTGTCTGTAGAGTCCATTTATCCGTGAGGAAGAAATCAATTCGGGAATACGAGAGTTGGGATGGGGAGTAGTAGGAGTAGTCTTTTTATGCTCCATGTGGCATCTCCAAATGCCATATAGATCATGAGCGTGGAGTAATCGATTTATGGTTTGGTGGGGAGCTTGTTTACTTCTAGAGGAGTCCATGATATTGTTGCCAATCATGTTAAAATCTCCACTAGAGTTGAACGAACCTCTGGAAGTTCGGGTTCTGCTGGTTCGGCCGAACTTCGGGACAAAGTCCAGGTTCGGGTCCGGAACAGAACTCGAACTTTGACCCGGACCCCGAACCCCATTGAAATCAATGGGGACCCGAACTTTTAGGCACTAAAATGGCTGTAAAAAAGTCCTGGAAAGTCCCAGAGGTCTGCAAAAGGCAGGAAATGGGGGTAAGGGTCAGACAAGTGCCCTACAAAGAAATGGGGACAGGGAAATAACTTAAAAGTATTTTTAACCACTTGCCGACCGCCGATCGGCATCTGACGGCGGCAAAGTGGCTCTGTAAGGTGAAACGCCGTCATACATCCAGGGAGGGCCAGGGACCGGATGCGGCGGCTTCGATTGCCGCCGGCCACCCGCGATGCCCCCCCCAGAGTGTAGGAACGGAGGTCCGTGTATGTAAACACGGACCTCCGTTCTGTGAAGGGGGAAGGGCTGTGATCACAGCCTTCCTGTACATGGAGGCTGTGACCACTTCCCTTCCCCAGCTAGGGCAGTCCCATACAGTTAGAACACGCCCAGGGAACATAGTTAACCCTTAGAGCGCCCCCTGCAGGTTAACCCCTTCACTGCCAATGGCATTTACACAGTAATCAGTGCATTTTTATAGCACTGATCGCTGTATAAATGCCAATGGTCCCAAAAAAGTGTCAAAATGTTCCGACATGTCCGCTGAAATATCGCAGTACCGCTAAAAATCGCAGATCGCCCCCATTATTAGTAAAAAATAAAAAAAAAATAAAAACTCCAAAAATGAATTCTCATCATCCGTAAACGCGACCACTTTTGCACAAACCAATCGATAAACGCAGATTGCAATTTTTTTATCGCAAATATGATGAAGAATGTAAATCGGCCAAAAACTGTGAAAAAAAATGTTTTTTTATATTTTTTTTTTTGGATTTGTATTTTAGCAAAAAGTAAGAAATTTGTTTTTTTTTTTGCAAAATTGTCGCTCTTCTTTTGTTTATAGCGGCGATCAGAAATGACGCAGAGGTGACCAAATACCACCAAAAGAAAGCTCTGTTTGTGGGGAAAAAAGGACGTAAATTTTGTTTGGGTACAACGTCGCACGACCGCGCAATTGTCAGTTAAAGCGACGCAGCACCGAATCGCAAAAAGGGCTCCGGTCCTAAAGCTGGAAATCCTTCCGTCCTTAAGTGGTTAAACAAAAATCACATAAAAAAATCAAAAATGGAGGTGAATGTGGACCATCTTCAAACTGTGTGTGAAAAGTATTAATTAGCGGGAGAAGCCATATCACTGTTCTAAAATCATCTGCAAACTGTGTGTGAAACTTAACCACTTCAGCCCCGGAAGGATTTCACACTTTAGGACCAGAGCACTTTTTGCGATTGAGCACTGCGTCGCTTTAACTGACAATTGCGTGGTCGTGCGACGTTGTACCCAAACAAAGTTTGGGTCCTTTTTTTCCCACAAATAGAGCTTTCTTTTGGTGGTATTTGATCATAGCTGCGTCATTTCTGATCGCCGCTATAAACAAAAAAGAGCGACAATTTTGCAAAAAAAAAAACACATTTCTTACTTTTTGCTAAAATACAAATCCAAAAAAAATCCAAAAAAACATTTTTTTCATCGGATTTGGCCGATTTATATTCTTCCTCATATTTTTGATAAAAAAAATCGCAATCGGCGTTTATTGGTTTGCACAAAAGTGGCCGCGTTTACGGATGATGAGAATTAATTTCTGGGGTTTTTATTTATTTTTTATTTTTTACTAGTAATGGCGGCGATCTGCAATTTTTAGCGGTACTGCGATATTGGGGCAGACATGTCGGACCATTTAGACACTTTTTTGGGACCATTGGCATTTATACAGCGATCAGTGCTATAAAAATGCACTGATTACTGTGTAAATGCCATTGGCAGTGAAGGGGTTAACCTGCAGGGGGCGCTCTAAGGGTTTACTGTGTTCCCTGGGCGTTCTAACTGTGTGTGGGCTGCCCTAACAGGGGAAGGGAAGTGATCACAGCTTCCATGTAGAGGAAGGCTGTGATCACAGCCCTTCCCCCTCTCACAGAACGGAGATCCGTGTTTACTTACACAGACCTCCGTTCTTTCAGTGCGGGGGGGGGCATCGCGGGTAGCCAGCGGCGATCGAGTCCGCCGCACCCGCTCCCTGGCCCCCCCGAGCACAGTGAGCGTGCGGGCGCGCCTCTGGCGGCGCGCGCGCGCACAGTGCACGATCTCGCAGCCGCCGTCGTATGACGGCGGTTTGCAATATCGAGCCACTTTGTTGCCGCCAACCTGCGGTTGACGGTCGGCAAGTGGTTAAAGAATAGCCGGGAGAAGCCATATCCCTGTTCTAAAATCATCTGCAAACTGTGTGTGAAACTTAAAGAATAGCCAGGAGAAGCCATATCCCTGCTCTACAATCATCTGCAAACTGTGTGTGAAACTTAAAGAATAGCCGGGAGAAGCCATATTCCTGTTCTAAAATCATCTGCAAACTGTGTGTGAAACTTAAAGAATAGCCGGGAGAAGCCATATCCCTGTTCTAAAATCATCTGCAAACTGTGTGTGAAACTTAAAGAATAGCCGGGAGAAGCCATATCCCTGTTCTACAATCATCTGCAAACTGTGTGTGAAACTTAAAGAATAGCTGGGAGAAGCCATATCCCTGTTCTAAAGTCATCTGCAAACTGTGTGTGAAACTTAAAGAATAGCCGGGAGAAGCCATATCCCTGTTCTACAAATCATCTGCAAACTGTGTGTGAAACTTAAAGAATAGCCGGGAGAAGCCATATTCCTGTTCTAAAATCATCTGCAAACTGTGTGTGAAAAGCCTATTGCAGGCACATGGAGCCATATTAGTGTTCTAAAATTTAGAAAAATAATATGGCTCTCTATGTGGCTGGAAGAACAGTAATATGGCTCTATCCCCCTGCAATAGGCTTTTCCCATACACTTTGAAGTTGATTGTAGAACAGTCATATGGCTTCTCCCCGCAAATTTTAAATTTCACACACAGTTTGCAGATGATTGTAGAACAGGGATATGGCTTCTCCCGGCTATTCTTTAAGTTTCACACACAGTTTGCAGGTGATTTTAGAACAGGAATATGGATTCCCCTGGCTATTCTTTAAGTTTCACACACAGTTTGCAGATGATTTTAGAACAGGAATATGGCTTCTCCAGGCGATTCTTTAAGTTTCACACACAGTTTGCAGATGATTTTAGAACAGTGATATGGCTTCTCCCGGCTATTCTTTAAGTTTCACACACAGTTTGCAGGTGATTTTAGAACAGGAATATGGCTTCCCCTGGCTATTCTTTAAGTTTCACACACAGTTTGCAGATGATTTTAGAACAGGAATATGGCTTCTCCTGGCTATTCTTTAGGTTTCACACACAGTTTGCAGATGATTTTAGAACAGGGATATGGCTTCTCCCGCTAATTTATACTTTTCACACACAGTTTGAAGATGGTCCACATCCACCTCCATTTTTGATCTTGTTATGTGATTTTTGTTTAAAAATGCTTTTAAGTTATTTCCCTGTCCCCATTTCTTTGTAGGGCACTAGTCCGACCCTTACCCCCATTTCCTTCCTTTTGCAGACCTCTAGGACTTTCCAGGACTTTTTGTATGGTTCGGGTAGTACTGGATTGTTTCTAGCCATGTGCATGACTTTTTCTTTAGCGTGATAAAAGTGTATGCGTGCTAAGACATCTCTTGGTACAGCGGTTGGCTTAGGTACTCTGTGGGCCCTGTAAATCGCTAGTTCCAGGTCAGTAAGCGATTGGATTAGAAGTTTAATGAGTTGCTGGATAAATGGAACTAATGCGTCAGGAGTTACCGATTCAGGTATGCCGTGAAATTTGACGTTGTTTCACCTCGAGCGGTCTTCTAAGTCAGTGATTTTGAGACGCATTTGTTGTAGTTTTGTGTCGTGATCGGTATGTGCGTCCACAATATCGTTGTGAGCTGAGCACATTTCGCTTAATTAAGTTTCAACATGGGCTATTCTCATGTCATGTACTTGTACAGCTTGTTTGAGAATAGACAGGGCTGTAGATATATCAGAGTGCAGGGTTTGCCTCAGGGATATCAGCATATTTTTCATTGCTAATTCAGTGAGTGGTTGATCTAAAGCAGGCATGGAAACAATGAATGAAATTGTCATCAATGCAGGAATGGGAGGAGAGAGAGGGGATAATGCAGCTGTATTTTTATCTGGGCCTTCTATGCGGGGCCTGGATTTCAGTGGGCTGCGTGTTGTGGGGGACAGAGGGGGAGAGGACTCACCAGGGTTGCCCTCATAGAGAGGGAATGCTAGCCTGCTGTCCTGGACCGTGTCTTCATCTGTCTGTGGAGCCTGCAGTGAGCTCCGTGCCGCGCCGGTGCCATCTTGGCTGGCATAAGGGCCGTGTGCAGGGAAAAAGTCAGTCAGTTTCTGTAGGTGATCTGGGTTTTTAAAAGGTGGGACATGGTCAGAGGAGAGCAGAGTGGGTCTGCTGCAAATTCCAGCGTAGATTTCGCCTTGTAAGTCACTAGGTTGCCGGTATATAGCTGGGAATGTGGAGAGCCTCACAGAAGAGCGGCCATCTGTCTCGCCAGTCAGACACGCCTAGCAGATCTGAACTAGCAGATTTAGGTACACTAACAGATTGAAACTAAACCCCAGCTCACATTTTATATTCAATAACAGCAAACAGTTTTTTTTTCCCTTTTGGGATAAAAATGTTTACATAAATAAATTAAATCTGATCATTGTAAAGGCCCCTGTTGGTGGTAAATAGTTTGTCTCAACAATTTAACTGCAACATCTGCTGGGCAGCCTGTTCTGTTAAAAAACAAGACTTACTGGCCAGATCACTAGATGAAAATAAAGGAAAGAAAGCATAATAAAAGAAAATGAATGCAGCCATCACATCTAAGAATTGGTAAGCTGCAATATAATAAATGTTTGCTTTGGGGTTGAATACTGCTTTCAGTTTTTCACAGTAAAACATTACATCAGTTGATATTTTTGTTAAATAAATGATTAAAAGTAATATTTTCCTTGTGTTTTATTAAAGTATATCACCTTTATCTGCAGGTGCTGTTTGTATGAAGATCCAATGTCTGGCTGCTCAAATGTATTGAAAAGTCAGCAATTTCCATGGACTTTACTGATTAGATTTTTTTGTAATTATTGTAAGGGTCAACGTTAACAGTTGATTGCAGTGTGAAGGTTTCCTTTTATGACCGGGGCAAATATGGTCCATGTAGAGAAAACAATATATTTCCTTATTTTACTAGATTACCAATATAGTAAAGTCTTCTTTTTTCTAATTTATTACAGATAAATATTTGTTACAATGTTTCTTAACCACTTCATGATCTCCTGCCATCATTATACGGCAGTACTTTGCTGTTAAATACTGTTGCTATGGTAGCAGATAGCTACCATAACCCTGGTATTTTTAAAAATGGTGGGCGGTCCTCTTTCGGATAAAAGTGGTCTCTGCAACGGATTTGCTTTTATCGAGGGCGGGAGAGGGGCCTCCCCCCGCCGCGCTCCGTTCATCTCCACCGCTTACTGGAGCCGTTGGTAGCGGCACAAGACAATCCGATCCTGCTGCCCCAATGCCTGGATGCCAACTGAAGGGAAGATGCCGATCACTCGGCTCCATAGCATTGAAGGGCGGAAGCGACGTCAAACGTCACTTCTGCCCAATGCTCTTAAAGGAGATAATTTTATTTTTTTTTCAAATGACTTTTTTTTTTTTTATTGCATTTAAGTGTAAATATGAGATGTGAGGTCTTTTTGACCCCAGATCTCATATTTAAGAGGTCCTGGCTAGAGTTGAGCGAACACCTGGACGTACGGATTCGGAGGGTCCGAACGAACTTTGGAAAAAAGTCCGGGTTCAGCACCGAAATGGCTGTAACAAAGTTCTGGCAAGTGCTAGAGGGCTGCCAAAGTAAAATGGGGGTAAGAGTGGGGCAAGTGCCCTACAAAAAAATGGGGATAGGGAAAATAAATTAAAATCAAATAAACTAGGAGTTGATTTTTGAACAATAATGTGTCACTTACAGCTGCAGCTTAGAACCTCTCCCTTTAGAACTAGGAGATGATTTTTGAACAATAATCTGTCCCTCTAAGCAGAAGCCTCTACCTAGTGCAGTCAGATCGCTCAAAGCAGCAGTATGTGAAATCTCAAATTACTCCCACAATCTGATCGTTGTGTACGATCCCACAATCTGATCGTTGTATACGATCCCACAAACTGATCATTGTGTATGATCGCAATGATCGTTGTGTTAGGCAGGGTTTTATCTGCAAATCTGTCACTCAAAGCAGCAGTATGTGAAATCTCAAATTACTCCCACAATCTGATCGTTGTGTACGATCGTAGCGATCGTTGTTTTATGCAGAATTTGATCTGCAATCTGTCACTCAAAGCAGCAGTATGTGAAATCTCAAATTTCTGCAATCTGTCCCTCAGAGCAACAGCAGTAGTAATCTCAGGATGCAGGATCAGATGTTAAAATGTCTGCAATCTCTCCCTCACAAAAACGCCGGCAGCATCCTCTCCCTACCCTAACCCAAGAGCATGTGACATGCAGCACTGTGACTCCAGCTTATAAAGAGCTTGGTTCACATGATGCACTGGCCAATCACAGCCATGCCATTAGTAGGCATGGCTGTGATGGCTTCTAAGGGCAAACCAGTGAAACGCTTGTTGATTGGCTGCCCTTCAGCTATTCAACATGCGTGATCAACTACCAGAACCCAGAACCGGAACCCAAACTTTTTTTGAAACGTCTGTGTTCGGGTCCGGGTCCCGGACACCCGAAAGTTCGGTACGGACCCGAACGTTACAGTCCGGGTTCGCTCAGCACTAGTCCTGGCATTCTTTTTTCTATTACAAGGAATGTTTACATTCCTTGTAATAGGAATAAAAGCGATCATTTTTTTTTTTAGGACAATGTAAAAATTAAAAGTAAAATTAAAAAAAAAAAACATTTAAAATGCCCCATCCCGCCGCACTCTCACGCAAAAGTGAACACATACGAAACCCACGCCCGCTTATGAAAACGGTGTTCAAACCACACATGTGAGGTATCATCGCAATCGTTAGAGTGAGAGCAATAATTTTAGTACTAGACTTCCTCTGTAACTCAAAACTTGTAACCTGTAGAAATTTTTAAAGTTTGCCAATGGAGATTTTTAAGAGACAAAGTTTGTCGCCATTCCACGAGCGGACGCAATTTTGAAGCATGACATGTTGGGTATCAATTTACTCAGTGTAAGATTATCTTTCACAATGTGAAAAAAAAAATTGGGCTAACTTTACTGTTGTCTTATTTTCTTTTTTTCCATAACGAGTTTTATTGTTTGTAAAGAAAATATAAGAACAGCATACAAACGTGTACAAGAACAGAGAAGTCAAATCAATTTGGTTTGCAACATCAAATTATAGAACCACAGGCAGCTTACATATGAGTAAATGTAAGTTGGGTTGTAGCATTATAATGTTGAAAGGGAGATGAATTCCTATTGTACAGTGCATCTTTAGAGGAGTCAGGCGTGGGGGTCTAGAGAACATGTGACCAGCACATGCGCTCTAGTAAACGTGGGGGTGGTGGAAAAGGTATAGGGTGGTTGGGGAAGGGAGGGGGAGAAAAGAGGAATAGGAGAGAGAAAAAAAAGGGGGGGAGGAGCCTTGGCGGTCAAACTGAGTGAGTGAGCCGAACGGATTGGGGTTGGATTACTTAAACATTTGTTATTATAGGGCATCTTATAGGTGTCCCATTGTCTTAACGTATTCTGGAGATGAGCGATAGTGAATAGAGTTAAGGCGAACTTCTAGAAGTTCGGGTTCTGCTGGTTCGGCCGAACTTCGGGACAAAGTCCGGGTTCGGGTCCGGACAGAACCCGAACTTTGACCCGGACCCCGAACCCCATTGAAATCAATGGGGACCCGAACTTTTAGGCACAAAAATGGCTGTAAGAAAGTCCTGGAAAGTCCTGGAGGTCTGCAAAAGGAAGGAAAATGGGGGTAAGGGTCGGACAAGTGCCCTACAAAGAAATGGGGATAGGAAAATAACTTTAAATATTTTTAAAAAAATAAAAACATAAAAAAATCAAAAATGGAGGTGGATGTGGACTATCTTAAAACTGTGTGAGAAAAGTATAAATTAGCGGGGAGAAGCCATATCACTGTTCTAAGAACAGTGATATGGCTTCTCCCAGGTAATTTATACTTTTATCACACAGTTTTAGGATGATTGTACATTCTACAATCATCTTAAAACTCTGTGAGAAAAGTATACATTAGCTGGGAGAAGCCATATCCCTGTTCTTAGAACATCTGCAAACTGTGTGTGAAAACTATCCCTATACCGAAGAGGGCCGCTTACATATGAAAAGAGTGTCTCAAAATTCTACTAACATCTTACATGTTAGTAGAATTTTGACACACTATTTTCATATTTAATCGGCCCTCTTCGGTCTAGTGACAAGAATCTTGTCACTAGACCGAAGAGGTGGCGATTAACTATCAAAAGTGTGTGTCAAACGTCTACAAGATTCTTGTCCCTATACCGAAGAGG
>BLSH010338287.1:490154-501589 GCA_018402905.1 Glandirana rugosa | reverse complement strand
CCCTTACCAGATGAGGTGGACACACTATCTCTAGTGTGTCATTAAAGCTGGCAGAAATCACTCTCTGCAAGGTATACAGATGAACCTCCTCCTCCTCTCTGCACGCATGAGAATGGATACAAAGCTGACAGCATGGAACCTGGCAGTGGGAGCATTGTAGAGAACCATTATAAGGTGCGTTAAGTGCTTGGCAATGCCCATGGTTTGAAGCACCACCAGTAAATAGTCCCATGCCAACCTGTCAAACGCCTTCTCTGCATTCAGGGATAAAAAAAACGGCTTGTTTTGACTTCGTAAGGTGGTGGTGGATGCCTAGTGCTTTGAGGGTGTTGTCCCTGGCCTCCCTTCCCAGGACAAATCCCACTTGGTCATTAATGAGGCGAGGTAGTAGGGGGAGAATGCGATTGGCCAGAATTTTTGCATAGATTTTCAAGTCAGTGTTTATGAGAGAGATAGGGCGATAATTGGAGGCTAATGTAGGGTCTTTCCCCGCTTTGGGGATCACCGATATGTGCACTTCAAGTACAGTTGTGTGGGAAGTAACTAGTTCTGGGAGACGATTATATGCTCTGAGGAAGGGTTCGATTAAGGGTTCTGTGAATGATCTATAGTAGGCCAGGGGAAAGCCATCAGGGCTGCGGCATTTACCTTGCTTCATTTGTTTGATCACATTTTTAAATTTGTCAGCCATTAGGGGACCATCTATGTCTTTTGCTTGCTGTGCAGTTAAAGGTGTGAGGCTGTAGGGTTTAAGAAATTCCTCAATTATTATTTGTCTAGGCCTAATTTCACCTGGGGGTCTATGTTCAGATTTTAAGTTGTAGAGGTTCGAGTAGAACTCGGCAAAGTGGTTTGCGATGTCTTCGTTGGATGAGAGTTTTTGTCCGGCGGGCATATGCAGGGAGTGTATAGTCGAGCTAGCTTTTTTGGTTTGAAGTGCCCTAGCCAAATATTTGCCACACTTGTTGCTGTACCCAAAAAATATTTTTTGCAAAAGGGTGAATTTTTTCCGGATTTTCCGGCCTAATTCCTCTTTGAGTTGGGCACGTATTTGTTCAAGTTCTCTCCAGGTATGTTGGGCTCTAGTTAGTTTGTGGGCACGTTCTAGGGCGTGTATTCACATCAGAAGTTTGTTAATATGTGCTTGATTAAGTTTTTTGCGTGTAGCTGCCATTTTTAGTAAGAGTCCTCTAATAACACATTTATGGGCTTCCCATTGGGATAAAGGGCTCGTGTCTGGGGTATTGTTTAATTCAAAGAATTCTTTAATTTGTTTGTCGACTATGTCCACGCGCATTGGTTCTGTCAGTAGTGATGTGTCCAGCCTCCAGGTTGCTAGCTTTAGAAAGTAGAAATAGATCTTTTTGTGAGATAAAAAAAATTGTCAATTCTAGAACACCGGTTATGGGGGGCGGAGTAGAAGGTATAGTCTTTAACCCCGGGGTTTAAAATGCGCCAGGTGTCGGGGAGGAGGAGGTGTTGAAGTTGGAGTTTAATTTGACGGAGAGCTCTATAGGGAGTGGAAGAAGATCCTGTAGAGGTATCTTCAATAGGGTTCAGTGTTACATTAAAGTCCCCAAGGAGGAGAATTCCTGTTTGGAAAGATGTTAGCAGTTCTGTCATGTTGCGAAAGAAAGATATTTGGGCGGACTTGGGGCTGTAGATGTTGGCTATTGTTAGTGGGCGTCCCCCAAGAGTCCCTTTCATGAATATATAGTGGCCTTCCTCATCTGCTAGAGTGTCAGAAATAATAAAGGGGAGGAGTTTGGAGGTGAGGTTGGAGACTCCTTTTGTTTTTGCTAGGTTATTAGTTGCATGAAAGGTTGTGGGATAGAATTTGTTCGCTAGTTTTGGAATGTGGCCCGTTTTAAAATGGGTCTCTTGAATAAGAACAAAATTGGCTTTAGTTTTTTGCACATAGAGGAGAAATTGTGACCTCTTCCCTGGAGGGTTGAGGCCTTTCACATTGAGCGAGACTAATTTAATGCTTGCTTTGCTGGGCGTCTTGTCGTTAGCACCCATTGGTAATCAAGCTATGCGGGGGGGGGGGGTAGAGAAGAAGAAGAAGGGGAAAAAAAAAGGGGTGGTGAGGAGAAAGGGAGGGGGGAGTAGGATGGGTTTAGGAGTAGATAGGGGTAGAGCTTAGAAAAACCTAAGAGGGCTTGTGGGACACTCAGGGGATTGGGGGGGAACCGACAGTAGGGATAGGCCAGCTATCCTACCTCAATGCACTGGACGTGTCGGAGATATTCAGCGGAGTTCAGAGAACTAAGCTGTGTTGAGATTTGGAAGGGAGAGAGGAAAAGTCAGCTAAGCTGATGTAGGTGAGAGGTGTATTTGAACAACCGAATACTCTGCCACTCGTCGGTTTTGTCATTTTTGTTTAGGTCAATAAGGATCCGTACTCATCTTATATAACAACGTATGTTAGGCAATCGACAACCATATGTTATTAATGCATCTCTGATGTAGAACTGGCTTCCCATGACCCCGTCCCACATAGAGATATGTGGATGGGGCAATTGGAATGGAAGGGGTGTGTAGGTGGGGCATATGCATAGGGAGGTATGGGTCTCTCCATTTTCCTTGAATGCTATTCGCAGCTGATCCTTAGAGTCCATAAATATACCAGGGGGGTTATGGCCCAGGGTAAAGCATGTGTCAGATGGTGACGGGGAAGCCAGATCATTACCAGACATGTAAGCGTATCACATAATACAAAGAAATGATGTGCATTTCCCTAAGTACACAGTCTTCAGAGTATCATATTATTTTCTAGAGTTCAACCCACTTTCAACAGGCACGGGGAGACATAAAGTAATGGGGGATACACGGGCACATTATTACATTCCTGTGAGAATGTTGGAAATAGGAGGGTAGAAAAACAGATCTCTGGATGTAGTAGCTGAAAGGGTCACCCTTATTGAAGCTAAATTGGTGTGAATTTTTAATCAGCTTATATAACGGTGTAAAACCTGTAACCATACCTAGTAGATTAATAATGTTAACCTGGTGGAGAACTAGCTTGCTGTGGTATCCACCCTCATAATGATATGGGGGTAGGAAGGTTAAAATAGCGCGGTTATGTGGAGAGGCACCTGTATAAGGAAGTTTAGGTCTCGATATGTGTAACGTGTGTTATTTGTGTTAATGCCTGAGAGCCCTGTACGTTATCAGGGGGATTGTGTCGAAAAGCTTCCCTGGTGTCAGGTGTAGGTGGTGGGGGAAGCCACGTCATCACCAGACATAAAAGACATATAAAGCAATATGTTACAGTCTTCAGGGTGTCGCAGAACACTCTCAAGCCCAAAAACTTGTCCTACGGCATGAGGTTGAGTGAAATATCTGGGATTAGTAGGGTACTTTAGACTATTTCTGCGAGAGCAAGAGAGCACGAAGGGCAGGAATATGGATCTCGCAGTATGAAGGTATAGAGGAACATCAATGAACAGCTTAAACCCAGTGAGAGATTGTAAACAACTTTATCAAATAGGCTATCGGTAATGTCAGATTACTAATGCATAACTGTCTGAAGAGCTGCCCCCCCCAGACGCCCCCCGCAACATTATCTGGGGGCAGGAAGGTAGGGACAAGTTAAGCATGTAAGAGTGGGGCATCTGCAGCTAGAGGTGAGGGTCTCAATGCAAAATATTAAGCATAACTTGTGCTTGTACCTTGGATCTTTTATGAGTGCCGGGGGGGGGGGGGGCAATGTGACCGGGTTACTCTGGTGCCAGGCGTGGGCAGTGGGAGGGGCAGCTCCCCACCAGACCAAAAAGTATATGAAACAATTCAAAGAAAAAATTTGTATTATGGTAAGATCACAGTCTTCAGATTGTCATAGTATTCTCTAAGGTTCAGCACCTTGCCCAAAGGCATGGGGGTGAATGGGATAGCTGGGTTAAGAGGATACAAAAGCTTAATCCTGCACAGCTGGGAAAGTTGTGAGCGCAAGTGTGTAGTTCTCTCGGCGTGATGGTTGCATATGAGGGGCAGAGTGTTAAAGATTCGTGCTCATCCGGTAGATGGCCCGCAGCTAGTTCGCACAAAGGGTAATCCAGTGTGGGGATGTCAAGCGGTTGAGTTCCCATATACCACCAGCCTGATCCTGAATTTAAAGTACAATCAAGAAAGCTAGGGGGGAAAGTGATTATTACATCAGTGGGCGCCTCAGAACTGTGTGGATGCATCCGCTCTGCTCTTATGTTGGAAGTCCAGCAGGAATGTAAAAAGAGAAAAAGGCGAACTTTTAACAGGAGATAACATGGTATGTCAAGGGGGGACTAGAACGATAATGGAGATCTGGGCATTTAGTCTCTTCTAGGCCTTCTGTGAACCGTGGAGCCCGGGACTCCTTCTCCGCCTGGGGCTTTTCGATTGGCAGGTGGCGGAGAGTTGCGTGCTGACAGACGTCTTCTACGAGGAGTGGCTGTGGGGCCATGTTGTTGAAATTCCATTGGCTCTTCTATGTTTTGGGCTGTGAGTCGTGGACTTTGATGCCAGTCTGGGATATCAATAAAGGGGATGTTGAGGCTTTCATAGAAATGTTCCATATCCTCAGGAACTCGCAACTGGGCAATGCATCCAGGAAGGCCAGCAGAGAGACAAAAGGGAAATTTCCATCTATATGGGATGTCTCTTTCCCGAAGCGCCTCTAATAAGGGACGGAGGTTTTTGCTCTTTAGTAAGGTGATCTAAGACAGATCCTGGTACAGCTTGACCTCTATGCCATTGTAGAGAATTCTATCTTTGGCCCTGGCTTTGCGCAATATCTCCTCCTTAATTTGGAAGTTGTTGATATGGCCAATGACATCCCTACGAGGGTCTGTATCTCTGTGTCTCGGTCGCAGGGCACGATGGAGGCGATCCATTTCAATTTGTGCCTCAGGGGGTCTTTCCAGTAGATCATTAAATATGGTCTAGACTGCGTGGGTGAGGTGGGCAGGTTCCACTGATTCAGGCAGACCTCTGATTCTAATGTTATGTCTGCGGTTTCTGTTCTCGAGGTCCTCCAAGTGTTGGTGTATGTCCCTCACCTGTAGGGAGTGAGCATTGAGGGCCCACTGTGCCTCATGTATATTTGCATCATGGCGATCAGTTATCTCTTCCACCTCCTCTAATCTTGATGTCATTACTTGCATGTCTTTGCAAAGGTCGGATATTGCAGCGAACATGGAGTCTTTAATATCAGCCGCAACTGCTTTAAGGTCTGGCTTAGGGTGCATTCATGCTCAGCGGGGGACACCACACGCTGCACTCTGGAAGGGCTTTTGCTTGTCTGCATGGCTGCTCCAGGGGGTTGACTGGGAGTTGCTGTGTCCCGGGGTTGGGAACGAAAAAGATTGTGGAACCCCTTGCTGGCCTGTGTGCTTGGAGCCCTTAGTGAGCGGGAGTGGGATGTTGATGGACTGCGGTCTGTCTTGCCCATATTATGTATGGTGGGAGCCCTCTGGGGCTAAAAAACAACTGACTCGTGGCAGAGCGATGGGGTTAAGCTGCCATCTTTATCAGCGATTCAAGTTGCACTCCAAAAAGTGAACTGTTTTTAGTGGGCAGAAGGTTAATAGTTAGTGTGGGTGTGCCAATATGGCCGCCATAACTAGGCCTTAATATTTTTTCCAAGAGCCACGTTTGGGAAATAAAGTTATGATACCCAAGGGGATTGTTTATAGGTCAATAGGTATAGATGGGCTTGTTTTGAAGGTGTGGGTATCTGTTATAGTCAAAAACAGCGGCTGCTTGGAGTCACAATGTGGCGGACGTTATAGGCCTCCAGAGGCCGCAACGGGACCCCGGACTTGCGTAGCTCCCGTGTCCGACTTTGTGGTGGGGAGCTCCGAGTCGGAGAAAATGCTTTGAGAGTATGGGCCCGGGCAGTCTGTGTGCCGAATGGCTCGGTTGCAGGGTTCGGTATCGAAAGGTGGCTCTGATTGCCCCACTATGTGACGGCCAAAAGGTCTTTCTTTCCGTGGTGTGGATGCTGGTTGATTTTCATATGGGGTTGCGCCAGGCGCGTGGGGAAGAAGGCAGGGGTGTTTTAAACTCTCACCCATCCTGAGAGTGAAGGGATTCCTCCGGATAAAAACGAGGGGGTCCGGAGCTCCTGCAGGGTACGTCTGATGCCTCTCATGCCAAGCCACACCTCCCCTATTTTTTATCTCAAAAAATTGTTTTTTTTCTAAATAAAAGAAAGGCGCTTATAAGACCACTGAGCAAATACGATGTGACAAAGTATTGCAACAATCTTCATTTTATTCTCTAGGGTATTAGGAAAAACAGTATATAACGTTTGGGGGTTTTAAGTAATTTTCTAGCAAAAAAAAATGATTTTAACTTGTGAACACCGAATCTCAGAAAGAGGCTTGGCCCTTAAGTGGTTAACAAGCTGCAATAACTTCCTATGTAATAAGAATCACTTTGGAGGCATTTGAGAGTCAAAAGAGCTGACAACTTCAAAGGTTAAAATCCAAACGTCTTTACTGATAAAGATGTTTAGGTAAAAATCTAGGAATTCCTGTTTTTTTTAACCAAACATCACTTTCAAATGTGGTATGACCACTTTGTGCCTTGGAAACAGCAGATAAAAGATCAGGGTAAAGGGCCAATAACAACAACCCTTTACCATGTAATAAACAAATAGGATAAAGATGCTGCACTGCCTCTTCAATGATTACATAAAGATAATAACATCAAATTACACATGGTATCACCATCAGTGTATACATGTACTAAATGGCAATTAGTGAATAATAATAATCCAATAATGAAAACAATGGCATTGCAGTTCATAACACATGAAATAAATGTGACTTCTTTACAAAGATCGTCAAGCCTCTTCCCCAATCTCCTCAGAGCTCTCAGTGCCCTCACCTCAATATTGTAGGCACTCCTTGGATTTTGGGACCCCCTGTGTGGCTAGACTGTGTAAAAGTCTCACACACGTGCTACCGCCATACTCAGGAGGGGTTGCAGAATGTATCTTGTGGTGTCATTCTTGTTATGTCCCTGCTGTGTGTTAGAAATATCCTATAAATTGACAACTTTGTGTGAAAAACATATGTTTTCAATTTGTTTCCACATTTTCCAAAAGCTTGTGACAAAAAACGTCAAGTCCAAAATACTCATTAAGCCTCATAGACAATACCTTGGGGTGTTTGATTTCCAAAAACTGAGTCATTTTGTGGGTGTTTCCACTGTCCAGGGCCTTTAAAAATGTTATAGGTATTCAGGAAATTAGATCCATAATTTATGCTCCTTAAAAACCCAAAGGTGCTCCTTGGATTTTGGACCCTTCTATGCATCTAGGCTGTGAAAAAGGTCTCACACATGTGGTATTGCCATACTCAGAAAGAGTAACAGAATGTATTTTGGGGTGTAATTGCAAGTATGCCTAGGCCATGTGTGAGAAATGTGTGAAAGAAAAGCTAATTTTATTTGCTTTCTTCATTTTACAAAGAACTTTGGGAACTATTTGTTTACTTTCCAAAAAGGGTTAATGTGGGGGACATTTATACTGTCCTGCCATTTTTATGCTTTAAGAAATTAGGTAAGTCATCAGTAAATCAGAATTAATCAATTTTCAATTATACTACATGTAGTGTAGTTTGTAGACTCTTCAACTTTCACACAGACTAAATAATATCCACTAATTTGGGTTATTTTTACCAAAGAAATGTAACGGATTAAAACGTTGGCCTAAATTTATGAAGAAAGATTATATAACTAAAACAAAAATTATTTTTCCAAATTTTTGGTATTTTTCCATTTATATAGCAGAAAATAAAAACTCCAGTGGTGATTAAATATCACCAAAAGAAAGTTCTATCTGTCTCAAAAAAAGGTTGTAAATTTCATTCAGGTAGAGTGTTGCATGACTGCATAATTGTCATTTAAAGCGTGACAGCACTGAAAGCTGAAAATTGGCCTGGGCAGGAAGGGGGTGAAAATGTCCGGTATTGAATTGGTTAAACAGAATAAACACAATCTACAAACACTGATAATAACTCTAACAAGTAATATACCTGGATTACACTTAGAAAGTCAACACAGGGAGACAAAATATTAGCCTCCTGGGATCAGTTTAAAAACAAGAGAGCAATATGATGATCTGACTTGAGGTTAGACTCGTGTGCTGAAGATCTTGAAGGGGAACCCAGCAAAAAATGAAAAAAAAAAAATGTGCCCCCAGATCCCGGCCCCCCACCCTGTGTGAAAGAGTATGGGGTACATTGTAAAAGTACAAAAGTGTAAAAAAAAACTACACAGTTTTTTAAAGTATTTTATTAAATCTGCTCCGGCTCCTCTCCCTCTTCTGACATCTTCTTTCTTCTGCTCTTTTGCGAGATCTTCTTTCTTCTAGGGGGTCTTCTTTCTTCTGCTCCTTTGCCGCTGGGTCTTCTATCTCCTGCTCTTTTGCAGGCTTTTCTCTCTTCTGCTCTTTTGCCGCAGAGATGGCGATCCTACCAGCAATCACAATGGACGCCATGGGAAAATCCCGGTGCGCAAGAGCTGCGATTGCGTGATGGGAATCAGTGTGCACGCATGTGCAATGGCGCAAATTTTCATCGGTGCACGCGCCCACGCACAACGTGACAGAAGGGAACTTCACCCGGGCTATAAAAGGACTATGTCTGCCTGACTCAAGTGCTGGATTATCGTCAACTCTCCTGCATTCCTAAATCCTGTATCCGTGCTTGATTCCTGTTGTGACCTGGCTTGTTCTGACCTGATACCTACTCTCCTGGATTATCCCTTAGCTTGTACCTCTGACCATTCATCTGCCTATCTGTTTGTGATTGACCCTCGACTTGCTGTAAGGACTTTGCTTCTGCCTGATTCTCTATGCATGACCCCCGCTTGCCTTATGGACTCCACTCCTACTTGATCCACTATGTATGACTCAGGCTTACCACTTGGACTCTGTCTCTGCCTGAACCACGGTGTTTGACCCTCAGTCTACTCAGGGGTATCTGCCTTGCCTGGTTGTTGGAACTGGGCCTTCAGCTTATTCTCAAGGACATGTCTTTACCTGTCAGTCCTCAAACACCTATTCGGGTGACTCTAAGTACTCTGAGCAACCTGCTGCACCTTCCTGCTGTGGCGACCCTCAGCCGGGCCTTTACTTCTGCTGCCATACACCAGTGCTTCCGGAGTTCATGTATATCTTTTCCTGGTCACAGTCATCGCCTCCTGCACCTGCCTGGCTATCCAGTTGCTGTCGGCAATCTGTGCTTCTTTGTGTGACATACTCTCTGTCTCACCCTCAGGGGCATAGCGCACTCAGTCACAAAGGAAGCCCCTCTCTGCACTTGGCTTCGGATCAGGTATGTGACAGCTGCTTTCTTCTCTGCCTGTTCTTCTTTCCATATTGCCATGACACGATTTCCCAGACTAATGCTAGCTCCGCGCTCTGCATTGACTAATATTGGCATGGGGCGGGGCTACCTGCTGACATCATCAGGTGGCTCCGCCCCATGCCAATATAAGTCAATGCAGAGCTTGGAGCTTGCATTAGTTCGGGAGATTGCGTCGTGTCATCATGGGAAGAAGGAGAAGACGGCGGAGAAGACCTGGCAAAAGAGCAGAAAAAAGAAGACCCAGCGGCAAAAGAGCAGAAGAAAGAAGGTCCTGCAAAAGAGCAGAAGAAAGAAGATGTCAGAAGAGGGAGAGGAGCCAGAGAGGGAGAAGACGCCGGAGCTGATTTAATAAAATATTTTAAAAAACTGTGTAGTGTTTTTTTTTACACTTTCCATACTCATTCATATAGGGTGCGGAGCTGGGATCTGGGGGCCTCCTTCCGATGAGC
Organism: Glandirana rugosa; assembly: GCA_018402905.1. NCBI lineage: Eukaryota > Metazoa > Chordata > Amphibia > Anura > Ranidae > Glandirana > Glandirana rugosa. Next base: position 491,784 of record BLSH010338287.1, on the reverse strand, counting down.
CCATGCCTGCAGACCCCAACAAGCACCAGCCAGGGATGTCAAGAAGAGGCTCTTGTCCTCATCAACATGGGGACAGGGTGCTTTGGGGTGGGGGGAGCAGGCCCACCCGCCTCATAGGACCCACCCCCATGTTGAGGGCATGTGGACTGGTATGGTCCAGGAGGGGGGGGGCTCACTCATCCCTTCCCTTTCCTGACATGCCGGGCTGTGTGCCCAGATAAGGGTCTGGTATCGATTTTGGCGTGGAGGATTCCGCTTAAAATCCATACCAAACTGAAGGGTCCGGTATGCTCTTTTGGGGGGGGCGAACCCCACGCATTTTTTTTAACATATTTTTGCGGGGTTCCCCTTCAAGATCCTCAGCACATAAGTCGCACCACAAGTCGGATCATCATGATCCGACTTGTGATGCGACTTCTATTCAAATCAATGGGCTCCCATATGGAACCATTGCTTTTAAATAGAGACAGAGAAACGCCTGACGAGGCTTAACGCCATGTATACAACGTTAAGCCGCATTTTTGAGCGTTTATGAGCTTTCAACGTTTTTTGCGGTCAGAAGAACGACTCCTGAATGTGACTTTTGGGCGTTCAGACAACAGCCCATAAATGCCACTGCTGATAAATGAAAATAAGTGTCAATGTGTACACACACGCACATACAGTTGTGCTCATAAGTTTACATACCCTGGTAGAATTTATGATTTCTTGGCCATTTTTCAGAGAATATGAATGAGAACACAAAAACATTTCTTTCACTCATGGTTGGTGTTTACCTGAAGCCATTTATTATCAATCAACTGCGTTTACTCTTTTTAAATCATAATGACAACAGAAACTACCCAAATGACCCTGATCAAAAGTTTACATACCCTGGTGATTTTAGCCTGAAACATGCACACAAGTTGACACAAAGGGGCTTGAATGGCTATTAAAGGTAACCATCCTCACCTGTGATCTGTTTGCTTGTAATTAGTGTGTGTGTATAAAAGGTCAATGAGTTTCTGGACTCCTGACAGACCCTTGCATCTTTCATCCAGTGCTGCACTGACGTCTCTGGATTCTGAGTCATGGGGAAAGCAAAAGAATTGTCAAAGGATCTGCGGGAAAAGGTAGTTGAACTGTATAAAACAGAAAAGGGATATAAAAAGATGTCCAAGGAATTGAGAATGCCAATCAGCATTGTTCAAACTCTAACCAAGAAGTGAAAAATTAGGGGTTTTGTTGAAAGTAAACTACGGTCAGCTAGACCATGTTTTGGGGATGTGTGAGCTACAAAGGCACAAGACATTTGTCTCACCAAGTTACTATAACTCCAGTCCTCTGACTCTACCGGTGAGGTCTTGGAAGTGAAATAAGACGACATCGGTTACCGTCCCGCTGAACCGGAACACAAAACCTAGTAACAGTACAACCCTACAGGTTCATGGAGGGTACACGTGGAAGGACCGACTACTTACGTTTACAAGGAGGTCATAAAAAACTATTGTATGACGTAAGTAGAACAGTAATCAAAACTGGTTTACAGAACACGGAAACATCGAGTGTGTAGGGGTTTTGTACCAGATCGACTGGCATCAAATGAAAGTTGTTTTGGGGATTAAAAAGTGAAGAACCAATCTCAAACTTG
>BLSH010338287.1:450558-474312 GCA_018402905.1 Glandirana rugosa | reverse complement strand
AATGGCTGTAAAAAAGTCCTGGAAAGTCCTAGAGGTCTGCAAAAGGAAGGAAATGGGGGTAAGGGTGGGACACATGCCCTACAAAGAAATGGGGACAGGGAAATAACTAAAAGCATTTTTTTTTTAATTATTTCATAAAAAAATCAAAAATGGAGGTGGATGTGGACCATCTTCAAACTGTGTCTGAAAAGTATTAATTAACGGTAGAAGCCATATCACTGTTCTAAAATCATCTTCAAACTGTGTCAAAAAAGTATAAATAAGCCGGGAGAACCCATATCACTGTTCTGCAAACATCTGGAAACTGTGTGTAACACTTTAACTAAAACCAGGAGAAACCATACTAGTGTTCTGCAAACATCTGGAAACTGTGTGTAACACTTTACCTAAAACCGGGAGAAACCATAATAGTGTTCTGCAAACATCTGGAAACTGTGTGTAACACTTTAACTAAAACCGGGAGAAACCATACTAGTGTTCTGCAAACATCTGGAAACTGTGTGTAACACTTTACCTAAAACCGGGTGAAACCATACTAGTGTTCTGCAAACATCTGGAAACTGTGTGTAACACTTCACCTAAAACCGGGAGAAACCATGCTAGTGTTCTGCAAACATCTAAAAACTGTGTGTAACACTTTACCTAAAACCGGGAGAAACCATACTAGTGTTCTGCAAACATCTGGAAACTGTGTGTAACACTTTACCTAAAACCGGGAGAAACCATACTAGTGTTCTGCAAACATCTAGAAACTGTGTGTAACACTTTAAATAAAACCGGGGAAAAACAAACTATTGTTCTGCAAACATCTGGAAACTGTGTGTAACACTTTACCTAAAACCGGGAGAAACCATATTAGTGTTCTGGTATGGTTTCTCCCGGTTTTAGGTAAAGTGTTACACACAGTTTCCAGATGTTTGCAGAACAGTAGTATGGTTTCTCCCGGTTTTAGTTAAAGTGTTACACACAGTTTCCAGATGCTTGCAGAACAGTGATATGGGTTATTTATACTTTTTTGACACAGTTTGAAGATGATTTTAGAACAGTTATATGGCTTCTACCGTTAATTAATACTTTTCAGACACAGTTTGAAGATGGTCCACATCCACCTCCATTTTTGATATTTTTTTTTAAATGCTTTTAGTTATTTCCCTGTCCCCATTTCTTTGTAGGGCACTTGTCCCACCCTTACCCCAATTTCCCTTCCTTTTGCAGACCTCTAGGACTTTCCAGGGCTTTTTTACAGCAATTTTCAGAACTTTTAGTAAAATTACCAGAACCCCGGACCCGAAACCGGCATCTAAAATGTCCGTTTTGCTGCATTTTGCATGCCGCGTTTAGCGTCTAGGAGCATTTTTGAAAAAATAAAATTATTACTTTTTTTAAATGGAAATGCCTGTAAATGAAATGCTCATAGACACGAGTTATCGTGTTTAGCGGCATTTACAAGCTGTTTGGCGTTTCAAATGCCTCTGAATTGGCATCTGAACTCATTTTTTTGCATTCCAAAAAAAGCCTCTAAACTCAACTGCCTGAAAACAAACTTAAACAACCCTCCACGTAAATGTACTGATAAGAGAGAGGAGTGTTCAGGGGCAGCTAAAAAAACGCCCAAATGCCTCTAAACGTCAGTTTACCAGCGGCAGCGTGCATGAGGCCTTAGTGAAAAGCAGACTCCTTCAGTTTGGGTTTACACTGAGGGTTCCCCACATCCAATTTGCATAACAGGAGATTGTGACCGGCCCTCTATGGAGCCGATTCACATATCTCTGTGATGGCTCCATAGCGGCTTGCACAGGAATCCCGTGTGTCTTTTGGTCCATTTCAAATCTGAATGTAGCCAAAAATTTGGCCCTGATTCATCCCTTAAATAGAGAACAGGGAAACACTGGACCCCTGCTGCCAGCCGCATCCAGCATCAGTGTGAACCCAGCCTAAAGGCAACAACGGTCATACAACCAGCTTGTTCATCCGACCGTTAGTACGCGCGATTAGAACAGCCGACGTGCGACGGTCCTACAACAGAAGTTGGATGAGCAGACTAGAAAACACCGGTTGTACAAGAAGCGGTTGTACGACCGTTGTATCGCGTGTACAGAGAAGTTGGTCCAACAAAGTTGTACTGTGCAAAAATGTGCTCAGAAGTCAGGATCGGCCGGAAGTGTCCGCTCTGGGAAACCTACGTTCCTAATTCACGAATCACATTCACCTGAACTTCCTCGTTATACACTCATAGCACGTCACCACCTTAGGCTTAGTGCACGTCAGTAGGCGAGACACAACAGCCAACATCCAACTTGTTCCAAAGTTGGACATTTGGTTGTACAACCATTGCACCCGCGTGTACGAGGCTTTAATGTTTATGAAGGAACAGACCTAGCTGAAGGTCTAAATCTCTGCTGAACCACAGAGTGTTGAGCCCATTTTGCACATGCTACCAAATCATTTTGTGCTTGTAGTGTTGTTTAACATTAGATAGTGTGTCTACATGGGTGAAGCCAACACTGGATTTTCCAGTGTGATGCACCCTGTGATTCAGGTGTGGGTAGGGCATTTGTCGCTTGGTTATGCTGTATGTCAGTGGTTGTCAACCTCAGTCCTCAAGTACCCCCAACAGGCCATGCTTTCAGGTTTTCCTTTATCTTGCACAGGTGCTTTAAATCAGAGTCGGCGGCTTGGTGTTTTGGACAGATATTTTATCTTAGCCTCGTACACACACGGTTCGACTGTCGTGTGCAAACAGTCGTACGACCATTCATTGTATGATCATCGGACCATTAGCACATGTGATTAGAACAGCCTACATATGACGGTTGTACAACAAAAGTTGGATGAACAAACCAGAAAACTTTGGATGTACGAACAAGCGGTCATACGACCGTTGTATCGTGTGTACAGAGAAGTTGGTCCAACAAAGTTGTATTGTGCAAAACACGCATGCTCAGAAGTCAGGAACGGGCGGACACAAATCACATGCACCTGAAATTTCTCTTTATATGTTCATAACATGTCACTGCATTTGGCTTGGTCGTACGATTGTGTAGTGCATGTCAGTATGCAAGTTACCTGATCCAACATACGATTTGGTCCATTTGGTCGTACGACCATTGCACCGTGTGTACGAGGCTTAAGAGAAATTCCCAAAACATGGCCTGTTGGGGGTACTTGAGGACAGGGTTGAGAACCACTGCTGTATGTGACCATGTTTTCTCTAAATGTGATTGTGCAACATGAAGCATAATATTAAAGGTGGATGGTGCCTTTAAGCTAACATATTTAATTCTATGACGTTTGGAAACATTTGCATTTTCACAGAAACTCCACTTTTTTAATCTAAAATTGTTGCTTGTATCTTAACCTGATAATGTCACAAAATCATAAAGTCCCCATGTATGATTAGATAAGATAGACAATGTCATGTTTTTCAGCAGGAAGATATCACAGTACAGTGAGAATCTCTGAAAAATGTGGACAAAGTCTGTCTAATGACCGAGTAAACCTGAAAACATTTCCTTATGGTGTCCAATTATGCAAAACCTGGGCTGATAAATTGTAATTTAGCAATTTGGTATAATTACACTTAACATAAAATTAAAATACTTATTAACAAAGAATTTAAATGAAACAATTAAAACTAAAAACAGTATGTAATTATTAATTAAGATTAGATATATTCGAATTAGTACATTCATTGAAATGTGTTTGTACAGGGTGGGCCGTTTATATGGATACACCTTAATAAAATGGGAATGGTTGGTGATATTAACTTCCTGTTTGTGGCACATTAGCATATGTGAGGGGGGAAACTTTTCAAGATGGGTGGTGACCATGGCGGCCATTTCGAAGTCGGCCATTTTGAATCCAACTTTTGTTTTTTCAATAGGAAGAGGGTCATGTGACACATCAAACTTATTGGGAATTTCACAAGAAAAACAATGGTGTGCTTGGTTTTAACGTAACTTTATTCTTTCCTGAGTTATTTACAAGTTTCTGACCATTTATAAAATGTGTTCAATGTGCTGCTCACTGTGTTGGATTGTCAATGCAACCCTCTTCTCCCACTCTTCACACACTGATAGCAACACCGCAGGAGAAATGCTAGCACAGGCTTCCAGTATCCGTAGTTTCAGGTGCTGCACATCTCGTATCTTCACAGCATAGACAATTGCCTTCAGATGACCCCAAAGATAAAAGTCTAAGGGGGTCAGATCGGGAGACCTTGGGGGCCATTCAACTGGATTGGTCGTCGTGGGCCAGTTGGATGGCCCCCAAGGTCTCCCGATCTGACCGATCTGACCACTGTGTGATTTCTCTTAGGGCAGTTTGATAAGTGCAAAAAAAACAGTGAACTGAGAACTTTCTGTGCTCCCTGCTTGGGCTGTTATGTAGTCCTTAGACATTTCCTGCACTAGGGTGACAACTCTGCTATTCTGCTGGTATTGCAGACACTGTTCCTCTTTTGACACCTCCTGCAGAGCTGCCCTCTTCTCCTCCTCTCCCTCTCTCCAGCTGCACTGCAGGGGGAGTGGTTCTAGCACATGCGTCACTTCCGTCTGCTGTTCTGGTTCACTTTGTGCCCCTTTCCTCCACAGTGCTGCAAGCTTCTCTCCTCTCCTGCTGGCAGCTGCTGTGGGCAAGTTTTAGAATGGAGAGCAGGGAAAGGGAGATGGAAAGTATGTCATTTCCTGGCCCCTTTCTTTCATGAATGGACACAGGAGTGATTGCTATCAATCTCTCCAGTGTCCATTCATTATTGAATGAAAGTAAACTGTGTTCACTATGCTTCAGTTTGTGAATGAGCAGGAAGCCTCAGAACACTTCTTATTCATTCATTTGTACAGCTGAGGCTATAGAGAAAGGGACCAATACATTTATGTCCTTAGCAACTTAGAGGCCGCCCACTGCATATACTGTATACTGTGGCAGGATGGTTCTATTGTGTGAAACAATGTACCTGTACATTGTTTCGTGCATAAGATACTGTGGGCGCGATGTCCGCTTGCCACCTGCGATCGCTCCAAAGAGAGGCAGAGTGGTTATCTGTATGTATGCAAACAAAGCAGATCCCTGTTCTGACAGAACATTGAAATCACCTGTTCCTAGTAATCAGGAGCATGGATCTTTGTGTTCTTTCTGTCAGTCCATCCCCCACACAGTTAGAAAGCACTCTGAGGGAACACAGTTAACCCTTTAATCGCCCCTGATGTTAACCCCTTTCCTGCCAGCGTCATTTATACAGTGACAGTGCATTTTTTTTTAGCTCTGATCGCTGTATCGGTGTCACTGGTCCCCAAAAAGTGTCAGTTAGTGTTCAATTTGTTCACCGCAATGTCGCAGTCCTGCTAAAAAAAATCACTGATCATTGACTGTACCAGTAAAAACAATAAGAAAAAATAAAATTCCATAAAAATATCCTACAGTTTGTAGACTCAATAACTTTTGCGCAAACCAATCAATATACACTTATTGGGGTTTTTTTTTACCAAGAAAATATATTGGCCTAAACTGATGAAGACAATTGATTTATATATATATTGGATGTGTTTTAGAGCAAAAAGTAAAAAATATTGTTTTTTTTTTTAAAAATTGACGCTCTTTTTAAAAAAAAAAAAAAAAAAAACGCTGAGGGGATCAAATACCACCAAAAGAAAGCTCTATTTGTGGGGGAAAAAAGGACGTCAGTTTTATTTGGATACAACGTCACATGACCACGCAATTGTCAGTTAAAGCGACGCTGTGCTGAAGTGCTCTGGTCAAGAAGGGGGAAAATCCTTCGGGGCTGAAGTGGTTAATAATCATTTATCTGGGTAATGCGCAAGGTTGGTGTGCCCTCTTCTTTTCCTTTACAGTTATTCATTTTAATGGGCAGGGGCATTTTTGCAGCGCTATTCATAGCGCTCCAAACCTGCCCCAAAGATGCTGCTTGCAGGACTTTTTTTCGGAATGTCCCGCAAGTGCACCGCCCCCCCCTCCCGCATCGGCAGAGAAGATCGGGTCCTTCCCCCAGTGTCCGTGAGCCGAGTGAGCGGCTGAAGCCGTTCACCCGGCTCCATAACAAGGCTGGGCGGAAGTGACGTCACAAGTCACTTCCGCCCAATGCTCTTAAAGGGGACATTTTTTTTTTCCCCTGCCATTTTTTTCAAAATTTTTTTTTTCTTTTTTTATGAATTTTAGGAGAAATATGAGATGTGGGGGGAGGGGAGGTCTTTTTGACCCCAGATCTCATATTTTGGATGTCTTGGCATGCTTTTTTCTATTACAAGGAATGTTTACATTCCTTGTAATAGGAAAAAAAGTGATCAAAATTTTTTTTTTAAAAAAGAAAGTTGTAAAAATAAAAATTAAAAAGTAAAATACATAATTAAAAAAAAAAAAATTAAAGCGCACCGTCCTTGCGAGCTCGCGCGCAGAAGCGAATGCATACGTAAGTCCCGCCCACATATGAAAACGGTGTGCAAACCACACATGTGAGGTATCGCCGTGATCGTTAGAGCGAGAGCAACAATTCTAGCCCTAGACCTCCTCTGTAACTCAATACTGCTAACCTGTAGAATTTTTTTAAACGTCGCCAATGGAGATTTTTATGTTGCAAAGTTTGTCGCCATTCCGCGAGCGGACGCAATTTTGAAGCATGACATGTTGGGTATCATTTTACTCGGCGTAACGTTATCTTTCACAATATGGAAAAAAATTGACCTAACTTTACTGTTGTCTTATTTTTTAACTCAAAAAACTGAATTTTTTCAAAAAAAATTGCGCTTTTAAGACCGCTGCGCAAATACGGTGTGACATAAAGTTTTGCAATGGCCGCCATTTTATTCTCTAGGGTCTTAGAAAAAAAAATATATAATGTTTGGGGGTTCTAAGTAATTTTATAGCAAAAAAACCTGTTTTTAACTGATAACCTCCAAACTCCAAAAAGAGGCTCGGTCTTAAAGTGGTTAAAAAATAAAAAGCGCAGAGGGGATCAAATACCACCTAAAGAAAGCTCTATTTTATAGGGGAAAAAGGACATTGAATTTATTTGAGTGCAGCGTCACACGACCGCGCAATTGCCGTATCGCTAACATTGGCCTGGTCATTAAGGGGGTAAGACCTCCTGGGGCTGAAGTGGTTCGTTGATTTCGGTCAGGGAGTTAAGGGGGCGGGGCTGTCACGTAGGCTGTATGGGGCCCCGTGATTTCTTACAGCAGCCCTGTTCCTTTGCATGTGAAAACATGTATAATCATGGATCAGACTTTTCAAAAGCATTTGAAAAAAATCTTCTGAATTTGTTTGCAATCCAATATGCAAAGGAATATTTTGTTACCTTCTTCGTGACATTTTTTTTATTGGAAAAGTATTGTATATATATATATATATATGTACAGTATATAAAACCTGTCTCTAGTTATCTTATCTGGGTTGAGAGGCGAGGTGAGGTGGGGCACCTATGTTAATGTTTCATCCATGGAATAAATGAAGGTAAGACACTTGTAAATCAGCAACTGAGAGAGAAGGACATAGCGCACAACGCGGGGATCAGAGACATAGCAGAGAAATGAACAACCAGAACCCGAAACAACAAAGGTGAGGCGACAAATAATCAATTCTGTTTTACGATCAATAGTAAGAGCCAAGGATCCATACATATTACAAGCATGTAGCAGGACGAAAGAAGCCCAAAAAAGATTTAACATGGCCGTTCACTATAATGTTTACCAAACCTAAAAGCAGGGGCATTCGACCAGAATGAACAAGTTATACCATTTACATGCTGGTATTGATTTACTAAAGGAAAATAGACTGCTCACATTTCCCACAAATTAAGACCCCTTTCACACTGAGACAATTTTCAGGCTTTTTAGCACTAGAAATAGTGCCTGAAAACTGCCTCCCATTCATTGCAATGAGTGCTTTCACATCCGGGCGGTGCGCTTGCGGGACATTCAGAAAAAAGTCCTGCAAGCAGCATCTTTGGGGCAGGTTTGGAGCGCTATGAATAGTGCTGCAAAAACGCCCCTGCCCACTAAAATGAATAACTGAAAGGCTTCTTTCACGCCGGGACCGCCCGAGCGTTAGCAGTAAAACACCGCTAATTTGCGGCGCTTTACCGCTCGTTATAGCAGCGCTATGGCGCCCCTATTCGGGCGGCGGCGGTGCGCTTTTAACCCCTCACAAGGGGTTAAACAGGGGTTAAAAGTGCCAGTTTGCGGCGCTCCTGAAGCGGTGTTCAGGTGCTTCGGGAGCGCTGCCCCCATTGTTTTCAATGGGCATGGGCGGCATAGGAGCGGTGAATACACCGCTGCAAAGATGCGGCTTGCAGGACTTTTTTTTACCGTCCCGCAAGCGCACCGCCCCTGTGTGAAAGCACTCAGACTTTCACACTGGGGTGCATTGGGGGGAGTTTTTCAGGTGCTTTTTAGTCGCTATTTTTAGCTCAAAAGCACCTGAAAAACGCCAGCACCTGAAAAACGCCTTGGTGTGAAAAGGGGTCTTAAAGAAAAGAAGAGGGCACCAACCTTGCACATTACCCAAATGTTTGTTAACCACTTCAGCCCCGAAGGATTTACCCCCTTCTTGACCAGAGAACTTTGGCACGGCATCGATTTAACTGACAATTGCGCGATCGTGCGACACTGTAACCAAATAAAATCAATGTTTTTTTTCCTCACAAATAGAGCTTTCTTTTGGTGGTATTTGATCACCTCTGCTGTTTTTTTTTCTTTGAGCTATAAACAAAGAGCGATGATTTTGAAAAAAAATCATATTTTTTACTTTCTGCTATAATAAATATCCAAAAAAAAAAAAAATGATTCATCAGTTTAGGCCAATATGTATTCTTCCTCATATTTTTGGTAAAATCATAGCAATAGGCGTAGATTGATAGGTTTGTGCAAAAGTTGCCGCGTTTACAAATGATGAGAATTGATTTATGGCGTTTTTATTTTTTTTACTAGTAATGGCGGCGATCTGGATTTTTAGCAGTACTGCGATATTGCGGTGGACAGATCGGATACTTTTGACACTTTTTTGGGACCATTGGCATTTATACAGTGATCAGTGCATTGATTACTCTATAAATGTCACTGGCAGGGAAGGGGTTAACACTAGGCGGCAATCAAAGGGTTAACTGTGTTCCCTGGGAGGTGTTACTAACTGTGTGGGGGCTGGGCTGACTGGGGGAGGAGAGAGATCTCTGCTCCCATATACAGGGTGCCTACGATCGCTCTCCTCTCCCCTCCCCTGTCAGAGCGGGGATCCACTTGTTTACATTCACGGATCCCCATTCTGTCACTGCCGGGGAGTGATGGCGGTTGGCCCGCAGACATCACGTCCACCCCACCTGCTCACTGGCTCCCCCCACTAGCATGTGAGCGCATGAGTGAGCCTCCAGTGGCACGCACGTGCCCGCAATACTCACTCCCGTGGCCGCCATCAGGGGACGGCGGTTTACGCAGGAGAGCCATGTTGCTGCCGTCAAGCCACAGTGGGTGATCAGCAACTGGTAAAATCAAGAGGAAAGAAACATTCTCACAAACAAGTAGAATCAAATATGCATCAAAGTCCACAATGGACAGACAGCAGCCTGGTCACCAGGACTATGTCCGGAACGCCGGGGAACCTTCTGGATGGCTGAATGGCTGACGCATTTTGAGAGATAATTCCCTCTTCCTTAGCCATCCAGAAGGTTCCCCGGTGTTCTGAACATAGTCCTGGTGACCTGGCTGCTGTCTGTCCATTATGGACTTTGATGCATATTTGATTCTACTTGTTTGTGAGAATGTTTCTTTTCGATTTTAATAAACATTTATCTGGTTAATGCGCAAGGTTGGTGCACCCCTTTTTTTCTTTTACAGTAACTGTATTGGGTATCACCTGACCCTTGGAGGGCAGCAAGGACCTGCAGATTGGCTAGCCACTTCCATTGCAATCGCATTACTTTTGAGCGCACGAGAATTTATTTGACTGTGACTCATTGAAATGAATGGGCATCACTTCCGAAGCGCCTTTAAAGCGATTAGAAAGCGCCGCAAAATGGGTGTTTTTTTTTTATTTTTTGTAAGGTCACGTTGATACTTTCTTCTTTCAGTCTTCTTCCTTCCTCTCTTTGTCTTGAATCTCCATCTTCTTCTTCCGTCTTCTTTCACTGCCGCCGCTGTCCCGCTTCTGCAGCCGTGCCGTCCAGAGGCGTCTCCCAGAATGGGCGGTCTGCAGTTTTACATTTCTTTTATAAGAAGGGGTGGAGCCACCTGGTGACAAAAATGGGTGACCCGTCCCCTCTGACAGCGCATGGCGCCAGAAGGGGACGGGGTCACTCGGCTACATCACTGGGTGGCCCCGCCCTTAACTATAAAATAAATGTCAGACTGCAGACCACCCATTCTGGGAGACGCCTTTGGATTGCATGGCTAAGGCAGCGGGAGAGCAGCAGCGTTGAAAGAAGAAGGAAGAAGAAGATTGAAGATGAAGAGAAGAAGGAAGAAGACTGAAAGAAGAAACAGAAGACCAGAAGAAGGACGGGGCAGGAGAAGATGTAGGAAGAAAGAAGAAAGAAGAAGAGCTATTTTACGCTTGTCAGGACTTGTCAAAAACTGCCCCTTGTTTTTCTACTACTACACTCCTTTTTTTGGTGAATGGGTAGAGGTACAATGTACCCCATACCCATTCACATAGGGTGGGTGGGTCGGGATCTGGGGGGCTTCCTTATTAAAGGGGGCTTCCAGATTCTGATAAGCCCTTACCCGCAGACCCCCACAACCACAGCCCAGGGTTGTGGGGAACAGAGCACCCCACCCCAAAGCACCCCACCATGTTGAGGGCATGTGGCCTGGTGTGGTTCAGGGGGGTGCTTGCTCATCTTCCCCCCTTTCCTGGCCTGCATGCTTGGATAAGGATCTGGTATAGACTTTGGGGGGGGACCTGATCCTTTTTTTTTGGTGTGGGGTTCCCCTTAAAATCAATACCAGACCCAAAGGGTCTGGTTTGAACTTGGGGGACCCCACAGGATTTTTTTCTTAATTTAAATTTTGTGCAACCATGAGTAAATTTAAATGTGATTTTATGTAGAAATTTAATTTTTGCTGCAGCAGGATCTATGCATACTACAGATGTGCCACTTTACAGGCAGACTAAGAGGGGATTGATACATGCCCCCCAGGGCAGTAATCGGACCCCCATATCCCTGTTATTGGTAATTACTTGCCTATAGGCCTTCAAAATGTGCACTTTTGATTTCTCATACACAGTTCCTATAGACTTCAATGGAGTTCGCAGTTCAGTGTAGAACTTTTCCCCTGTTCATGACACTTTTACCCCCTTCCTGCCCAGGCCAATTTACACTGTACACTGTACTCAAATGAAAATTTTATCATTGTTTTCATACAAATACAGCTTTCTTTTGGTGGTATTTAATCACCACATTTTGTTTTTTTTTGCTAAATAAGCGAAAAAAGGTCAAACATTTTGAAAAAAAAAAAAGTTTTTCTTTGTTTCTGTTAAACAAATTTGCTAATAAATAACATTTCTTCACAAATTTAGAATAAAATGTTTTCTGCTACATTTGTTTGGTGAAAATAACCCAAATTAGTGTCTATTTTTTAGTCTGTAGGAAAGTTATAGAGTCCACAATCTATGGGATATTTATCTGAAAATTGATCATTCCTGATGTACTGATAACCTATCTCATCTCTTGAGGCCCTAAAATGCCAGGACAGGGCAAATACCCCTAAATGACCCATTTTGGAAAGTAGACAGTTTGACGCATTTAGTAAGAGGCATTGCAAGTTTCTTGAAGTTGTAACTTTTGGTCACAATTTTTTGGCAAATTAAGACTTTTTTTTCCTTATTTATGTTTACACACGGTCACCAGTGCAGTACAGTGTCATCATATAACTGGTGTGGCAGTGTTCAGGGACACCGATTGGTGACAGTATATAAAAAAATAATATACATATTTTTTTTTAAAGTTGCAAAATATTTTTTGATTTTTTTTTTACATACTGTAACCAGAGCAATACAGTGTTACCATAGTAACACTGTACCACTCTGGGGAGCTGATCAGGATTTTTTTTTTGAATTTCACTGCTATAAGCAAATATTTTTTACTGGGCGACTGTGTAGACACTGTGTATTGTTGTGATTAGTTGTGATTGGCCACAGCTAATCACACGGTACAAATGGGCTGTGATTTGCCGTGTATGTACCATGTTGTCACTGTGGCCAATCACAGCTAGCAACACAATTGTACACAATGAATGTAAATCAGCATATATTGATTGGTTTGCACAAAAGTTATCGCATCTACAAACTATGGGAATTGATTTATGGTGTTTTTACTATTTATTTTTACTAGTAATGGCGGCGATCTGCGATTTTTATTAGGACTGCGATATTGCAGCGGACATGTCGGACACTTTTGACACTTTTATGGGACCATTGACATTTATACAGCAATCAGAAATGTAAATGTCTACTGATTACTGTATAAATGTCATTAGCAGGGAAGGGGTTAACACTAAGGGGGCAGTGAAGGGGTTAACTGTGTTCCCTGGGTGTGTTCTAACTGTGTGGGGGCGGGGCTGGCAGAGACATAACAGATCTCACTGATCCCAGTGACAGGAATCAGTGGATCTGCCATGTCCCCCTTCACAGAACGGAGAACCACCGTGTTTACATTGGCGGTTCTCCATCCTGCAACTGCTACAGGTGATCAGTGGGTCGTGCCGCCGCAGGCTGTGAGTGAGCGTGGGGAGCGCGCAAAGGTGCAGACGTCCATGGATGTCCGCTGGGCAATTGAGATCCGTGCTGTAGTCATCTTTCGGCTAAAGCATGGATCTAAACTGGTTAAAGGGGGCTACCAGATTCTGATAACAGCCCCCCCCCATACCAAACATGTTGAGAGCATGTGGCTTGGTATGGTGCTGGAGGGGAGGTACATGCTCACTGACCCCCCCTTTCAGGCCATACGGGCTGCATTCTCAGATAAGGGTCTGTTATGCATTATGGGAGATTTCCATGCCTTGTTTGTGCGGATTCCCCCTTCACCAGTTCACCCCCGGAAGGATTTCACACTTTAGGACCAGAGCATTTTTTGCGATTCGGCACTGCGTCACTTTAACTGACAATTGCGCGGTCGTGCGACGTTGTACCCAAACAACATTTGTGTCCTTTTTTTCCCACAAACAGAGCTTTCTTTTGGTGGTATTTGATCACCTCTGCGTCATTTCTGATCGCCGCTATAAACAAAAGAAGAGCGACAATTTTGAAAAAAAACAATAATTCTTACTTTTTGCTAAAATGCAAATCCCAAAAAAAAAAATAAAAAAACAAATGTATTCATCAGTTTTGGCCGATTTATATTCTTCCTCATATTTTTGGTAAAAAAAAAAATTGCAAACGGCACTTATTGATTGGTTTGCCCAAAAGTTGCCGCGTTTACAAATGATGAGAATTAATTTATGTCGCTTTTATTCTTTAAAATGTTTTACTAGTAATGGCGGCGAGCTGCAATTTTTAGTGGGGCTGCGACATTGCGGCAAACATGTCTGACATTTTTGACATTTTTTTGGGACCATTGGAATTTATACAGCGATCAATGCTATGAAAATGCACTGATTGCTGTATAAATGTCACTGGCAGGGAAGGGGTTAACACTAGGGGGGCGATCAAAGGGTTAACTGTGTTCCCTGGGAGGTGTTTCTAACTGTGTGGGGGCTGGGCTGAGTGGGGGAGGAGAGTGATTGCCACTCCCATATACAGGAAGCATGCGATCCCACTCCTTCCCCCTGTCAGAATCAAGATCCTTGTGGATCCCCATTCTGTCACTGCGGGGGAGCAATTGTGGGCAGCCGGTTGGACATCGAGTCCACCTTGTCTGCTGCCTGGCTCCCCCACTGCACAGTGAGCCCACACGCGTGCGCCCATGATCCGCGATCTTGCAGCCGCCATCAGGTGACTCTGGTTTGCGATATCAAACCATGTTGCCACCGTCAATCCACGGTGGGTGGTCGTTAACTGGTTAAAATCCATTCCAGACCAACATCAAGGATAAAGAGTCTGTTATGAGTCTGGTATGGAATTTTAGAGAAACCCCACACCATTTTTATTGTTTCTTTATTTTTATGATAAGGGCCTGGTGTGGATTTTGGGGATCCCACATCGTTTTTTTTCAAAGCATCATCAGTTGCTAGGATGCAGGTGAAGCAAAGCAACATTAGTCGTTTTGGTGCACTATGCTAATCAATGACTGTACAGCCACATGTGTCCTAGTAACCAATGATATCATCAGTTGCTAAGAGGCAGGCAGCCCATCTGTCTTGGTTGCTAGGAAGCAGACAGCCACCAGGATTCTAGCAACCAAGGGGCATGAAGCTGTTATTTACTGGTGGTAGTGATACCACCTCTAAATTGATGATTTTCAGCTGCAGCAGCTGGCTTGGAGGGTGTGAACTAGCCGTTCGGTGAAATGGAGACACAACACAAACTTAAATATCATCCCCGTTTGTAAAAGTGTTGAGCTTAACTCCCATTTTGTTTTTTGTTTTTTTTACATAACTCTTTTTGTATACAGGAAAAAAGTAAACTATTTTAATAGGTTTTAATATTATTTTAATATTTTAATATTCAACCTTAGCTACTATGTAAATGTCATGCATATTGAATAATTGTATTTGTTTCTATATCTAGAAAGATGTAAAAGGTCATTTCTTGCAATTTTTTTTGTAACTTTTGCAGGATCGAGATTATGGTGGCAGTCACCACCTTGTGTCCGGAAGAATATCTCATATGGTTGATGGATGTTCTTTTAAACAATTTCAAGATTTCCCCTTCAAATTTGAAATATGTTCCAATCCATGAACGCAACCAGCACTCATGGGAGTCTGAAGTAAAAAAAGGGCCTCTTGTGATTCTCTATCACAGCAAACACGAGAGAGGAGTTGATATTGACCATCTGTACAGAAATGAGCTGCAATACCTGTCTAAAAATCTAGGTAGGAAATATTTGTCCTTCATTACAATGCCTTTTGTGTTCATGTTAGCAGGGCTTGCCCAAGACATTGTGCTGACAGGGTCTAAGAATGAAATACTGACTCCCACCCCCCAAAAAAATCACGCCCACCAAAAGGCCCTCAAATCCATTATTTTATATCATGATAATTAAAACTAAAATTAAATTGATCAGGAAGTCAGATTTACATGCAACAGCACCTTGTCTATATGCAAAATTATATGACATACCATTATGTTCAATTCCAAGGAGTGGGCTAGGGTAGTATAGGGGGCAAGCTAGGGCAGTAAAGGGGCAGGCTAGGGCAGTATATAGATAGGCTAGGGTAGTATAGAGACAGGCTAGAGTAGTATATGGACAGGCTAGGGTAGTATATAGACAGGCTAGGGCAGTATATGGACAGGCTAGAGTAGTATATGGACAGGCTAGGGTAGTATAGAGACAGGCTAGGGTAGTATATGGACAGGCTAGAGTAGTATATGGACAGGCTAGGGTAGTGTATAGATGGGCTAGGGTAGTATATAGACAGGCTAGGGCAGTATATAGACAGGCTAGGGCAGTATATGGACAGGCTAGGGTAGTATATAGACAGGCTAGGGTAGTATATGGACAGGCTAGGGTAGTATATGGACAGGCTAGGGCAGTATATAGACAGGCTAGGGCAGTATATGGACAGGCTAGGATAGTATATAGATAGGCTAGGATAGTATATAGGCAGCCTAGGGTAGTATATAGACAAGCTAGTGTAGTATATAGACAGGCTAGGGTAGTATATGGACAGGCTAAGGTAGTATAGGGGCAGACTAGGGTAGTAAATGGGCATGCTAGGGTAGTATATAGCCAGGCTGGGGTAGTGTATAGACAGGCTAGGGTAGTATATAGACAGGCTAGGGTAGTATATAGACAGGCTAGGGTAGTATATAGACAGGCTAGGGTAGTATATAGACAGACTAGGGCAGTATATAGACAGGCTAGGGTTGTATATGGGGCAGGCTAGGGAAGTATAGGGACAGGCTAGGGTAGTATAGGGGCAGGCTAAGGCAGTATATGGACAGGCTAGAGTAGTATATGGATAGGCTAGGGTAGTATATAGACAGGCTAGGGGTAGTATATGGGGCAGGCTAGGGTAGTTTATAGACAGGCTAGGGTAGTATATGGATAGGCTAGGGTAGTATATGGACAGGCTAGGGTAGTATATAGACAGGCTAGGGGTAGTATATGGACAGGCTAGGGTACTATAGGGGAAGGCTAGGGTAGTATATAGACAGGCTAGGGTAGTATATGGACAGGCTAGGGTAGTATATGGACAGGCTAGGGTAGTATATGGATAGGCTAGGGTAGTATATAGACAGGCTAGGGGTAGTATATAGACAGGCTAGGGTAGTATATGGACAGGCTGGGGTAGTATATAGACAGGCAAGGGTAGTATATGGACAGGCTAGGGTAGTATATGGACAGGCTAAGGTAGTATAGGGGCAGACTAGGGTAGTAAATGGGCATGCTAGGGTAGTATATAGCCAGGCTGGGGTAGTGTATAGACAGGCTAGGGTAGTATATAGACAGGCTAGGGTAGTGTATAGACAGACTAGGGTAGTATATAGACAGGCTAGGGTAGTATATAGACAGACTAGGGCAGTATATAGACAGGCTAGGGTAGTGTATAGACAGGCTAGGGTAGTATATAGACAGGCCAAGGCAGTATAGGGGCAGGATGGGGTAGTATATGGACAGACTAGGGTAGTATATAGACAGGCTAGGGTAGTATATAGACAGGCTAGGGTAGTATGGGGCAGGCTAGGGCAGTATAGGGGCAGGCTGAGTGGTCCGGGGGGCAGTTGTCATCATGACACACAAAACTGCTGGAAAAAAATCTTGGTCGTCAATTTTCTGGGTAAATAGAAGAGAAGGAAAGGTGGCCGTGGTTCAATTTGCTGCCCGGGTCCAATGGACCCACTGGGACCTTTGGTAGGGCCGGCCCTGCATGTTAGGAATGTAAAGTACTTTGCAAATTTGGAAAGGGAAAATGTTATGTCTCTTTGTCAATTCTCGTTATGCTTTGTTTCTATCAACTAACATTTCCAATACTTTCATTTACATTGTAACAGCAATGTTTCATACTAAGTTTTATCCATTATTAACATGACAAACCATGAGGGATCTCTGCTGTATGCCAGCAGGACCAGTCATCCCTTTCAAACTTCATTCAATTGCAAACTTAAAGTGGACTTATTTGCACCTTGCTCCAGTCCCTTCCCTCTCTCACAATTAGATATTTTTGTGCTTTTCAACTTTTTTTTGTGCTGCAGGGTAGGACTACAGCAGATCCTTTCTTGCCTAGACTTGAATGACATGCGCTCAGTTTCTGCATATATGTGCTGAAGGATCCTGACCCGCCTTCAGGACCTGGCAGACACCTTCAGCACATTTGCACATGTATGGGTTTTGCTATCACACATGTGCAAAGACACTGCAGTCAAGGCGGTTTTGTGTTTATGTACATGAGTGGAGAGACCCGGAGATTGTGCGTATGTCATGCAGGGCTCCAACGGGTTCCCAATGCCTGGCAGAGGGTTTCAATATATATCCGTGCAACCACTGGACCTTCAAAGATGGCAGATCTGATGGGGGGGAGTGCCAGCATTAAAGTGGTACAAAACCCAGTAGTATGAAAATAGTCCATCTGCCCCCCTACAGTGCCCACAGCTTATAAATCCTTTTACATTAAAATACTGTCACTATATACCTTTAAGGATGATCTGTATACCACGGCTTCCTGATAACCTGCACAGTTTGACCATAGCTGTTTGTTCAGGTAGGAGGAGATTGCTACTACAGCCTCTATACACTTAATATCATGTGACCTGAACAATTCAACTGAAACAGGAAATGTTCTCTCCAGCATAAGAGACCAAACTGAGCATGTGCAGCTTTACCACCCTGCTGTGTATTATATGGGCTTGCTCAGATTGACAGTGCAAGAGGGAAGATCTGTGCATACAGGATGAAAAAAAATGTTTTAAACAATTCTGAGGATTAACCCCTTAAGCTCCACAGTGAGTATAACAAGCATGCTATGCTGCGTATACAGACTGATTTTACTGTTGTGGGTTTAGTAACACTTTAAGGGGACTGAAATTCGTCTTTAATTACTTAAGATTGAAGCCTCATACACACGAGCTTAAGTTAAAAAATAGGCAAAATGTCGGGCCCGATGTCAAGGAAAAATCTGCGTTTTTTTCGGCATTAATGAGCGTTAATGCTCGTTAGTGAGCATTGGCGTCAATAGGAGTTTTTTAATTTTAAAAAATTCCTCTGCTATTTTTTAACCTAAAAATGTTGGCGTCAAAAACGCCTGTTAACGTCGTTAGCATTTTGTGGCGTCAGCGTCAAAAATGCCAATATGCTACAGCGCTGGCCGTGGGTTCTACTTTCAGCTCACTAATGCCGATGCCCTCTACAGCTCAAAAATGTCAACGTTTTTATGGGGCCATTGAATTACATGGAGAGCTGCAAAGAACGCCAAAAAACGTGGCGTCAAAAAACGTCCATGTGTATGAGGCCTTAAAATAAAACAAAGCAAAAAAAGAAGTTTGTCTTGTAAAGTGCTGAAAGTATAATAGAACTGCATTATTTCTGTTAATGTGCTACTTCAGTGGTTCTCAACCTCGGTCCTCAAATACCCCCAACAGGCCATATTTTAGGAATTTTTCATAGAAAAAATATCTGTCTAAAATACCAAGCCATTGACTCTGATTTAAAGCACCTGTGCAAGATAAAGGAAAACCTGCAAACATGGCCTGTTGGGGGTTCTTGAGGACTAAAGCCCGACACACATGGTACAATGGTTGTACAACAACGGCCGTACAACCAGCTTGTTGTACGATCATCTGACTGTTAGTACACCCCATTACAACAGCCATTGTACAAAGGTTGCACAACATAAGTTGGATGAGCAGATTAGAAAACTTTTGGTTGTGCAACAAGCAGTTGTACAACCGTTGTACCGTGTGTACAGAGAAGTTGTGCCAACAAAGTTGTGCGTGCAAAACACGCATGCTCAGAAGTCAGGAACGCCCGGAAATGTCCATTCTGGGAAACCTACATTCCTAATTCACAAATCACATTGATCTGAACTTCCTCGTAACACGTCACCACGTTAGGCTTGGTCGTACGATCGCTTAGTGCATGTCAGTACGTGAGACACAACAGCCAACATCCAACTTGGTCCAAAGTTGGACGTTTGGCTGTACAACCGTTGCACCCGTGTGTACGAGGCTTGAGGCTGAGAAGCACTGCACCTGCATTGTTTAAGTGTTCTCCCTGTACACTGTACACACTTTGTAGACTTTTAATATGAGCATCCTGAGGATATACTGTATATGTGAGCTCCAGCAGCAGCTGCACATCAGTTTCAGTGGGATGTGCCAGACCACTGAGTTTGCATGGCTGCCTGTAGTCTTTAATTTTTGCATAGAGCGTAGAGGGATTAGACCCCCTGTCAGGTTTTTGCTGTCTGTGTCTCCATTAAGGAGATTCACTCTCTCTATTTGTCCTGTTTACCATTATCATTGAAAGTGAAAGAAAATCCCACATTTTGGATTGTCCCCAAAAAAGTAATAGAGGGGAATTTTTACAATGAACTCTGGTGACTTGGGATCCCCAAGGGATTCACTTAAAGCGAAGTTCCACCCAAAAGTGACCCCCTGACATGCCACGATTGGCATGTCATTTTTTTTTTTGGGAGGGGGGGATACTTGGTTTTTACAGGTACCCGCAGAACCGGAAGGAAGTTCGCCTCTCCTCCCTCCCTCCCTCCCTCCCGGCAATCTTCTGGGACACGTCACAGGTCCCAGAAGATTGCCTGGCCATTCACAGCACCGCACATGTGCAGTGCGCTCCTGGCTTTGAAGCCAAACAGCTGCAATGCCGTTGCTGCACGGAGGAGGGGGAGAGGAGCGAGGCAGCTGGACCGTGGCTCAGGTGAGTGTCTGATTATTAAGGCCTCATACACACGGGCGTATCTTTAAAAATAAACAAAACGTCGGCCCGACGTCAAGGAAAAAAAAATCAGCGTTTTTCGGCGTTATGCATTGGCATTAGTGAGCGTCGGCGTCAATAGGCGTTTTTATAAAAAAAATTAATCCCTCTGCTATTTTTCAACCTAAAAACGTTGGCGTCAAAAAACGCCGGAAAACGGCAGTACAATATTAGTTGGCGTTTTGCGGCGTCGGCGTCAAAAAATTCCAAAATGTTACAGCCTCAGAACACGCTGGCTGTGGGTTCTACTTTCAGCTCACTAATGCCGACGACATCTACAGCTCAAAAACGCAGACATTTTTATGGGGCCATTGACTAACATGGAGAGCTGCAAAAAACGCCAGAAAATGCCAGCGTCAAAAAAACGTCCGTGTGTATGAGGCCTAAAAGTCAGCAGCTACACTTTTTTTAGTTGCTGACTTTTAAAAGGGTGGAACTCCAATTTAATTTGCAGGGATTTCCTCTCACTTCCTATTTAGCTATGGGACAGGAAGTGAAGGGAAATCTCTGAAATGGGACACAGATGGTGAAAAATAATTATAGACAAAAAAAAAAAAAACAACAGAACGTCCATTTTTTTGTTGGATGCTAGTCTCATGTCGAGAGTGAAGAGCGTACTAATAATCCAAAAATTCTCGTACGACCGAATTTAACCTCAGAAGTGGATTAATGTGTTGAATAGCTTTGTATGTATTTTTTCGTTTCTGAGCATGCGTAGTCTTGCATTATGATTTTTTTGAGACGAAAACCCTACTAACTAAACAAAAATTGGGTGTTGTGGTCACAACAAAATCGGCTGTTAAAAACACCACGTTAACTATCAGAACATCAGAAGATCGGTCGTCGTACGAAAATCTCAGTCCGAAATTTGCATCGTGTGTACAGAGTTTTACTCTATCCAAAATGAAAAAAAAAAAAACAGTTTTTGCCTATATAAATCAAAACATTGTGCCAATGTCACCAATTTCAACACATGAGTGTTCAATAATAAATTAATCTGAAAAAAATATGAAATATTATTCCTCTCTTACATAAAATCACCATATTAGTCTACATGTGCACAAAATGCTCAATCCTCATATATAAAGTGCTGCATATTCATATATCCAACATTAAAGTGCTTGTGCATTCAAACAAGCACTTATTTATTATTGAACACTCATGTGTTGAAATTGGTAGCGCTGCACAATATTTTGATTTATATTGGTCTCTGGTGATGTGAAAACACTACAGGTGCTGGTACTAGAAAACTTTGGTGGTGCCAACAAGCTGTCATACGACCGTTGTACCGCGTGTAGAGAGACGTTGGTCCAACAAGTTGTACTGTGCAAAACACGCATGCTCAGAAGTCAGGAACGGCCGGACACTAATCACATGCACCTGAACTTTCTCTTTATACGTTCATAGCACGTCACTACGTTCGGCTTGGTCGTACGATCGCGTAATGCATGTCAGTACGCGAGTTACATGATCCAACATACGATTTGGTTCTTACTGTCGTACGACCGTCGAGCCGGGTGTACGAGGCTTAAGTGTAGCAATTTGGTTACATTTAATGAAGGTTCAACATTTAGCAACTCACATGGTTGATGATTAATAGAGGCACAGCTAAGTATGCCGGCATCCGGGGTAAAGCTGTCCACATAGACCGTCCTCCGCACCGCCAGCTCTCACCGCTGGCAGTCTGCAATGGTGACCGGGAAGACTATCCTGCAGCAGAGCGATCTGAAAGCGAGGCTCGAAGCGCTCGTGGAGCACAGTGTGGAAGGGATGATGGCGGTGCGGAGGGCGGTCTATGTGGAAATCTTTACCCCGGATGCCGGCATACTTAGATGTGTCTGGTTTAATCATCAGCCATGTGAGTTGCTAAATGTTGCACCTTCATTAAATGTGACCATAGTGCTACACTTAGAGGCGCCTCTCTTCTCTTTTATACTCTGCTGTGAGGTGATGCCACTTGTATATCAACACATCCCTTGTATATCAAGTCAAAGTTTAGTAAAAAATGTTGCTTGTCTTGCAAAGGGCTCTCAAACCAAGGTTTTACTGTATAATGAAAGCAGGTCATATACAAAAAAATTGAATTTTTGGACATTATAGGACCGTATGTATCCCATAGAAATTAATGTAAATTCGCGATTCCGGTGTTTTTCGCGTGTTTTTGCTTGTTTGCGCGATTTTCGGCTGAAATAAAAGCTAAAAAAGCTGAACTGCCAAGCAACAAATGATGCAATAGATGAAATATTATTATTATATTATATTATTATTATCTATGGGCTAATACAAAAACGCCCAAAAACGCTGCATACAAACGCAACAAAACGTGCTTCAAAATGCTGAAAAACGTGTCGCTTAGGTGTGAATGCAGCCTTAATGTAAGTGTTATCCTTTGTGCTGATTAAAAAAATACAAATAAAAATACAAATAAATAAGCAAATAAATAAACTTAGGATTTAAAATTGTCATATGTATTTAGCAATCTCCTATGACGTCATAATAACACACACAATCACAGGTTTAGCAATGCCAGTGTGAATGAGGCCTTAGAAACACTGCAGATCCTGGAAAGCAACCTTTCTGATGTTTCTGATGTTCTTCATGTTATAATAAAATTGTTTCTGGCGCTAACTACAATTTAATGGCTATTTCATTGTATTACATACTTACTCAGTTCTTAAAAAGATAATTGCTCATTAGATTAAACCTGACATGCTTAATTAATGTTTATTGTCCTTGTGTGGTATGCGGCTACCTCCAGAGAATACAGCCAGGTCATAGTGTCACAGACACACCAGTTCGGATACAACCCCATCCTCCCTAATGCATCACAGCAGCCCTGAAGAAGGGGGAGTAAGTGAAACGCGTTGGCTTTACTGTGTTTTACCACTGTCAATAAAGCAACTATATATTAATCCTTTACTGGATTGCGGGTGCTCCTTGTACTCATTCTCAATTAGATTAAGCCTAACATGCTTAATTACTGTTTATTGTCCATGTAAAAGACGAGATCATTTATTCTTACAACAGATGTGTATTTCACAGACGTGTAGGGATATGGCAGTTATGTATAATATAAGGATAAGATCACCCAGTGACCAGATAAAAAAAAGAGTTTAACCACTTCAGCCCCGGAAGAATTTTGCACTTTAGGACCAGAGCACTTTTTGCGATTCGGCGCTGCGTCGCTTTAACTGACAATTGCGCGGTCGTGCGACGTTGCACCCAAACAAAATTTGCGTCCTTTTTTTCCCACAAATAGAGCTTTCTTTTGGTGGTATTTGATCGCCTCTGCGTCATTTCTGATCACCGCTATAAACAAAAGAAGAGCGATCATTTTGCAAAAAAAACCAAATTTCTTACTTTTTGCTAAAATTCAAATCCAAAAAAAAAAATATAAAAAAACATTTTTTTCACAGTTTTTGGCCGATTTATATAATTCCTCATATTTGTGATAAAAAAATCGCAATTGGTGTTTATTGATTGGTTTGCGCAAAAGTGTTTACGAATGATGAGAATTCATTTCTGGGGTTTTTTTTTTTTTTTTACTAGTAATGGCGGCGATCTGCGATTTTTAGCGGTAATGCGATATTGGGGGGGACATGTCGGAACATTTTGAACCTGTAAATTTAAAGACTAGCGACATATTTACAGTAACCAGGGTTTTTTCACAGTTTTACAAGGCTGTACAGGGGGGGTTATAGCGTAATGGCGATTTTTAGCGTCTAGCG
>BLSH010338287.1:357652-369438 GCA_018402905.1 Glandirana rugosa | reverse complement strand
GCCCGCGCGCTCACTAAACTCATTCCCGCAGCCGCCGTCGTATGATGGCGTTTTGCGGGAACGAGCCACTTTGCCGCCGTCAGATGCCGATCGGCGGTCGGCAAGTGGTTAAACGCTAATATTTTTCCCTTTGTGAATGTCATGTCTGCTGTAGCACATCCTAAAGCAAGAATTAACCACTTGACAACCAGCCCATGTAAATATATGTCCTTGACTTTGAGCTGTGATATGAATGATGCCAGCAGCTACAGCCATCATTCAGATATCATTTATTTCCACCGATGATTCTCTGCACCATAATAATAATCATAGCGGCAGTTCAGCCGCTTAATCGTTCTTACCGGCAACAGGAGGAGATGTCCCGTGCCATCAGCGAGTCGGAGAACAAATCCGTCAATGGCAGAAGTTGAGCATAGAGATTTCTGGTGACCAGATGGTCCCCAGTCAATTCTATGCACCTCAGAGGTCCGAGTGCGACGTCATGACAGCACGTCCAGGTCACCGGATAAACAATGCCCGACACTCGGCTGAAAAGGCAGAGATCGTTCATTTTTTTCTGATCTCAGCCTTTCCAGCCTAGGAGGAGAGATGTGGGGGGAGGGGAGGTCTTATGGACACCACATCTCTCCATAAAGAGGACCTGTCATGCAATATTCCTATTACAAGGGATGTTTACATTCCTTGTAATAGGAATAAAAGTGATCAAAAAACTAAATTAAAGAGACGGTGCAAAATTTAAAAAAAAGGTAAAATAAATAATAATAAAAAAAAAAATGTAAAGTGCCCCCGTCCCAGAAGGGAATGCATGCGTAAGTCACGCCCGCATATGTGAACGGCGTTCAAACCACACATGTGAGATATCGCTGCATGCATTAGAGTGAGCACAATAATTCTAGCCCAGGACCTCCTCTGTAACTCTAAACAGGTAACCTGCAAAAATTTCTGAAGCGTCGCCCATGGAGATTTTTAAGTACCAAAGTTTGGCGCCATTTCACGAGTGTGCACAATTTTAAAGTTTTACATGTTGGGTATCTATTTACTTGGCGTAACATCATCTTTCACATTATACAAAAAATTGGGCTAATTTTACTGTTTTGAAAAATCGCTGCGCAAATACCGCATGATATAAAAAGTTGGAATGGCCGCCATTTTATTCCCTGAGATCTCTGCTAAAAAAACAATACATAATGTTTGGGGATTCTAAGTAGTTTTCTAGCAAAAAAATTTGTGTTTTTACATGTAGGAGCAAAGTGCCAGAATTGGCCGGTGGTCAAGTGGTAGTGACCGGCATGTAATACTTCCCTCCTCTCTGCAGTTGGTTTTGCACAGAGTAGCCCGGATCTTCCTCTTCTCAGGTCCCTCTTCTGTGATCCTGCCCCCTCCCTTCTGACGAGTGCCCCCACAGCCAGCAGCTTCCTATAGGGCACCTGAGCTGAGTCAGAGCTCTGTGTATCCATTCAGACACAGAGCCCCAACCCGGCCCTGCCCCCTCTCTTCCCAGATTGGTTGACTGACTTTGATTGACAGCAATGGGAACCACTGGCGACCGAGGAAATCGTGGACATCTCTGGAGAGAGACGGGGCTCAGGGTAAGTAATTAGGGGGTACTGGGAGGCTGCTGCACACAGAAGGTTTTTTTTTATCTTAATGCATAGAATGCATTAAGATAAAAACCTTTTGCCTTTACAACTCTTTTAACCACTTCAGCCCCGGGAGGATTTACCCCCTTCCTGACCAGAGCACTTTTTGCAACTCGGCACTGCGTCATTTTAACTGATGATTGCACGGTTGTGCAGCATTGTACCCAAACAAAAGTGTATGTCCTTTTTTCCCATAAATAGAGCTTTCTGTTGGAGGTATTTGATCACCTCTGCGGTTTTTATTTTTTGCGCTATAAACAAATAAAGAGCAACCATTTTGAAAAAAAAAACAATATTTTTTACTTTTTTGCTATAATACATATCCAAAAAAAACCAAACACATTTATTCATCAGTTTAGGCCGGTATATATTCTTCTACATATTTTTGGTAAAAAAATCACAATAAGCGTATATTGATTGGTTTGCGCAAAAGTTGCCGCGTCTACAAACTATGAGAATTGATTTATGGCATTTTTATTTTTTTTATTTATTTACTAGTAATGGCGGCAATCTGCAATGTTTAGCAGGACTGTGACATTGCCACGGACACGTCGGACCATTTTGACACTTTTTTGGGACCATTGGCATTTATACAGAGATCAGAGCTATGAAAATGCACTGATTACTGTGTAAATGTCACTGGTTTAATGTGTTCCCTGTGTTTCTAACTGTATGGAGGCTGGGTTGACTGGGGGAGGAGAGAGATAGCTGCTCCCATATACAGGGAACAGACGATCACTCTTCTCTCCCCTGTCAGAACGGGGATCCCTTTGTTTGCATACAAGGATCCCCATTCTGTCACTGCTGGGGAGCGATCATGGGTGGCCAGCGGACATCGAGTCCGCCCCACCCGCTGATTGGCTCCCCTGCTAACGCGTGAGCACTCACTCCTGCGCCTGCCATCAGTGATGGTAGCAGAAGCAGAATACTTTTGGTCTAAATTCATGACGAAATTTGATTTTCTTCGATTTGATTTATGACAGAAAGTAGAAAATATTGGGTTTTTTTTCAAAATTGTTGGTCTTTTTTTTTTCATTTATATTGCAAAAAATAAAAACCCCAGTGGTGATCAAATACCACCAAAAGTCCTCCCCAGTCAAGGTTTGTAATACTACACTTATTACTGGCGGCAAAGCTGAATATCACCAAGCTTTGGAAAAATCCAGGCCCACCATCCATCTCCAGCACAATCGCAGACCTAAACCTCCAATGTGAGATGGAGAAGATAGTGGCCAGAAAACATTTATGTATGGAAAAATTCCATTATAACTGGAAGCCTTGGCTATTACACCCAAAATGTACTGTGACTATGTGAACTGTAGGTCCAACTCTTTCTAACTTGTTACATAAAACCTTTGAATACTATGCTGGTGCCCCCTATCCTCAAACATGTCTCTTTCCATACCTTCCTCCCCCCTATCCCTTCCCATTACCCTAACCCCCCTTCCCAACCCCCCCCCCCCTCCCCACCATCTGACGCCAATAATGTTAACGCTTAAAGCTTGTTTATGCTCCTGTAATATAGTTATTTGCCACTTGACCTGACAAATCTTAAACCTTGTATGCATTGACCCAGTCGGAACATCTGACTTGTAATAAATGTACACCGTGTTAATTTTTTTGTGAAATCCTCAATAAAGAAATATTGAATGCAAATACCACCAAAAGAAAGCTCTATTTGTGTGAAAAAAAAGATAAAAATATAATTTGCGTACAGTGTTGCATAACCGCACAATTATCAGTTAAAATAGTGCAGTGCTGAACAGCAAAAAACTGGCACTATTAGAACAATGAAGCCAGATAAGTACAGTATGTCAGTGTCGGCTACCTTTCAGACTCCAGAATTGTACAGTATATTGTTGCAGAATAGTTTAAAAATCTATAAAAACTGAATATATTTTGCAGAAAAAAGTGGATTGTGGTGGGGATCGCATCCAGAGCCCCAGAGAATTACAGCATATGGCTGAGGGACTTTCTCACAAGGGAATTTCAGATCTCTGAAGTACGATATCTTCCCATCTCCAACAACCCTTACTGGAAGGATAAAGTAAAGGAATGTTCCGTTGTGGTTGTCTATCACACCACCCTTCAACAAAGTGCTAAAGACAACGATATAAATGTAGACATCAATGAGCTGAATTATCTGAGTAAAACTTTAGGTAACTTAATTTCTTATTGTGTGAACACCTACTGAGTATTAAGTAATCATGTTTCTCTCCATCTTCCACTATCACTTTCTAAAATTTGCAGACAAAATAGGTCAAATACAAAACATTTCATGACATTTCAGGGGATAGCCAACCCCGACTGGACTATAAGGCCCCATTCACACTTGTGCAACGTGCAAAGTCACATAACAAGTTTCACCCCGTGTTTCCCAATGACAACCATTCATACCAATGCAACTTGAAGTTGCAGCGACTTCAAAGTCATTCCTACACTACTTTGGTCCGACTTTCATGTGACTTATGTCACATGAAAACCCTCAAATGTCCCACCTGCATGATACAGATGCGATTTGGGTGCTACTTGTATGTGACCCGCAATGCATACAAGGGGAACCCCATGCCAAAATAAAAAAACAAAAATGGTGGGCCCCCCAAATCCATGCCAATGACCCTTATTCAGTCACGGAGCCTGGCACGTGAAGAAAGGGAGGGGATAGGTGATTGACCCCCTCCTGAACCATACCAGGTGACATGCCCTCAATATGTGGGTGTGCTTTGGGGCAGGAGGGAAATTATCCACAACCCTGACTGTTGGTTGTGGGGGCTCCCAGATCCCACCCCCCATGTGAATGAGTAAGGGATATATAGTATCCCTACCCATTCACCTAAAAAGAGTAAAAAGTGAGTAAAGACACAATACGAGTTTATTCCTTTATTATAACATTTAAAAAAATGTCCCTCAATGTAGATCCATCATCAATCACACCACCCGCCGCCACAGCCAACCAGAAAAAAAAACCTCTGGCCCCAATGAAGGTTCCCATCATTTGCCTGCTCCGCTGTATGACAGTTCTTAATTAACTAAGGAGTGGGGCCACCTGGTGACATCAGTGGGTGGCACCACCCCTTAGTTATATAAGAGCTGTCATACTGCCGAGCAGGCAGACGATGGGAGCCCTCGCCAGGGGCCAGAGGTTTTTTTTTTCTTTTTTCAGGTCAATGGGGCATTGATGATGGATCTACAGCGGGGCTTTTTTGAGTTTTGATTTTTTAAAAAAGGAACTGTCAATTGTTTTCATTTACTTTTTACACTTTTTGGTGAATGAGTAGGGGTGCTATGTATTGCATACTCATTTGCATGGGGTGGAAGGATCTGTGGGCCACTTGTTAAACTTCAGGGGACTTTCAATAAGCCCCCCGCCCACAGACCCCCAGAACCACAAGCCTTTGTGAGAAAGAGGCCTTTGTCACCATCAGCATGGGGAAAAGGTTATTTAGGGGGAGGGCAGAGCCCCCCCTGCCCCAAAGCACCCCTTCATGTTGGGGGCATGTTGCCTGGTATGGTCTAGGAGAGGGGCGCTTGCTCATCCTTCCTTTCTTGGCCTGCTTGCTCAGATAAGGGTCTGTATGGATTTTGAGGGGAACCCCATGCCTATTTATTAATTTGGCATGGGGTTCCCCTCAAACTCCATACCAGGCTCAAAAGCCCTGGTATGCATGGGGGGGCATGCCATTTTTTTAGACATGCGCAGTTTGTTTCATTCCGAATTGAAATTCAGACAAATATTTAATTTTCAATTTTAACAAACCCGAAATTACAAAACACATTTCTGACAAACTGAGCTTCAAATGAGTTTCAAATCAAATTTATATGGTTTTGGACTTGAATTCAAATAGTTTTCTAATCAAATTCAAATCGTTTTCAGAACAAATTAAAATTTCTAAGGAGAATAAAATAGAATATAAAATAAAGGAATATAATAGAAAAGAGCATAATAGGATAGAAAATAAAAAGAATGAAATAGAGTAAAACAGAATAGATACAAAATGAAAGAATTAAAAAAAAAAAAATGGAAAAAAAATACAATGGAAAAAATAGAACAGAAAAAAGGGATAGAATAAAAAAAAGAGTAGAGTAAAACAGAACAAAATAGAATATACAATAAAAGAACAGAATAAAATAGAATAGAAAACAAAGGAATAGAATAGAATAAAAAACAGTGTAGAATAGAATAAAATAGAAAGAACAGCACCAGCTTCTGAAATTCAAATTTCAAATAGAATAAATTTAAATTTGAATACAATAGAAAAGAATAGCAAATAATAGAATAGAAAAGAATAGAATTAAAAAAACCAATAGGATAGAAAGAATGTAACCATTTCCCAAAATGTGGATAAAATAATTTTGAATTTGAATAGAATTTGAAATGAATAGATTAGAATAGAGTAGAGAATCATAGAATAGAATAGGAAAAAAACAATACAAAAGAATAGAACAGAACAGAAAGAATATAACCATCTTCCTTCCAAATTTGAATTTACAATAGAATAAATTTGAATTTGAATAGAACAGAAAATAACAGAATGGAAAAATAATAGAAAAGACTAGAATAAAATAGAATAGAAAATAACAGTTTACCGAAATTCGAAATTTTAATCAAATACATTTGAATACAGATAGAATATAAAGAATAGAATACAACAGAAAATAAAATAATAGAAAAATAATATAAAAGAATAGAATATAGACAAAGCAATAGAATAGAATGGAACAGAAAGAATATAACCATTTTCCACAATTCTAATTTTGAATAGAATACATTTGATTTTGAATGGAATTTGGTGGAAATTTAATTTGATTAAAATTTTCCGAGTTCAGTCGAATTGAGTTCAATTCAACTGAATTTGGAAAATTTGAATCAATCGAGTTTGAATAAAGGAAACAAATTCTGAAAAAACAAATTTAACTAAACAAATTTATGTAAATAACGAATCAAAATGAAATTAAACAAAATATATTTTTTCGTTCTGCACATGTCTATTTTTTTCATTTATTTTTCATTGTCGGTATCCTTTTTGTAGATTCAGCTGCAAGTGGGGAAGCCTGCTGACAGCTGATGAGCCATCAGTTGTTAAGGATGTGGGGGGCCGATTTCCAGGCCCACTCCTTAACAAGCTATTCTTCACACAGAATTCCAATTGGTCGTTCAATATTTTACCAATGCAAATTCAAATCAGGCTGAAAACTCAGAATTTTTTAGAAAATATAAAAAGGAAATGAAACTATTTTTTTTTCTGTTCTGCACATGCCTAATGAATGTTTAGAGCACAAACAAAACTATCACATTGGTCAAAGCAAAAGTCATAACAAAGTTGCATTCATCAAAATTTGCATCAAAAGTGCATCAAAGGTGCATCAAGTCACAGGGTAAAGTTGCAATTGAAATCACACAATTTTTACATTGCACAAGTGTGAATAGAGCCTAACAGATTGGAGAAATGTGTATATTAAATCCTGATTTATTTATTTGTTCCTGTAGGCCGGAAGAAGGTTCTGGTATTATTCGATGATTTGGATGATATTAGTGAGGAAATGCGACAGAGAATCCTAAAGAACCAACCCACACTGAATTATGTGTGCTACTCCGTCATTCTCGTTCCTCAAATTGATAAACATAAGGTTGCTATCAGAAAAGTATTTTCCATACTTCTTTCAGAAGGTAAAGTTTATTTCTGAATAATCTATCAATGTTATTAATAAACGGGTCCTCTAATAAGAAAAAGTAAATGTTAAGTCCAATTAAAAAAAGATATATCCTTTTTCCAACCTTGTGCCCCCAAGTACACCCATAAAACACCCATATAAAGTATACCATACCACATGTAGAGAATTTGAACAAAATAAATAATTTTTTTGGTAACAATGATCAAATGATAACCAAAATATTCATTTGCATCTCTGTACATGTCTTATGTTGCACATTTATACAGTGATGCATTAAGACAGGTCCACTAATATGGCTGGGTTACAGCCAATGCGCTTTATTGCGCCTACATCTGGTAAGCTGCCACTAGATAGGAGGTGGAGGTGTCACAACTAGCCCTGCTCTTCACGTGGTGGTTTATACCTATGAAGATACATCTTCTTAGAACAGTGGTATGGCTTCTCCCCGCTAATTTATAGTTTTCACACACAGTTTTAAGATGATTGTAGAATCTACAATCATCTTCAAACTGTGTGAGAAAAGTATAAATTAGCCAGGAGAAGCCATATCACTGTTCTTAGAACAGTGATATGGCTTCTCCCCGCTAATTGATAGTTTTCACACACAGTTTGCACATGTTCTAAGAACAGTGAAATGGCTTCTCCCGGCTAATGTATACTTTTCACACACAGTTTTAAGATGATTGTAGAATCTATAATCATCTTCAAACTGTGTGAGAAAAGTATAAATTACCCAGGAGAAGCCATATCACTGTTCTTAGAACAGTGATATGGCTTCTCCGCGCTAATTGATAGTTTTCACACACAGTTTGAAGATGATTGTAGAACAGTGATATGGCTTCTCCCAGCTAATGTATACTTTTCACACACAGTTTTAAGATGATTGTAGACTGTACAATCATCTTCAAACTGTGTGAGAAAAGTATAAATTAGCCGGGAGAAGCCATATCACTGTTCTAAGAACAGTGATATGGCTTCTCCCCGCTAATTGATAGTTTTCACACACAGTTTGAAGATGATTGTAGAACAGTGATATGGATTCTCCTGGCTAATGTTTACTTTCCTCACACAGTTTGAAGATGATTGTAGAATCTCCAATCATCTTCAAACTGTGTGAGAAAAGTATAAATTACCCAGGAGAAGCCATATCACTGTTCTTAGAACAGTGATATGGCTTCTCCCCGCTAATTGATAGTTTTCACACACAGTTTGAAGATGATTGTAGAACAGTGATATGGCTTCTCCCGGCTAATGTATACCTTTCACACACAGTTTTAAGATGATTGTAGAATGTACAATCATCTTCAAACTGTGTGAGAAAAGTATAAATTAGCTGGGAGAAGCCATATCACTGTTCTAAGAACAGTGATATGGCTTCTCCCCGCTAATTGATAGTTTTCACACACAGTTTGAAGACGATTGTAGAACAGTGATATGGCTTTTCCCGGCTAATGTTTACTTTTCTCATACCGTTTTAAGGTGATTGTAGAATCTCCAATCATCTTAAAACTGTGTGATAAAAGAATAAATTAGCCAGGAGAAGCCATATTACTGTTCTTAGAACAGTGATATGGCTTCTCCCCGCTAATTTATACTTTTCTCACACAGTTTGAAGATAGTCCACATCCACCTCCATTTTTGATTTTTTTATGTGATTTTTTTTAATCTACTTTAAGTTATTTCCCTATCCCCATTTCTTTGTAGGGCACTTGTCCGACCCTTCCCCCCATTTTCCTTCCTTTTGCAGACCTCTAGGACTTTCCAGGACTTTTTTACAGCCATTTTAGTGCCTAAAAGTTCGGGTCCCCATTGATTTCAATGGGGTTCGGGGTCCGTGTCAAAGTTCGGGTCCCGAACCCGGACTTTGTCCCAAAGTTCGGCCGAACCAGCAGAACCCGAACTTCCAGAGGTTCAATCAACTCTAGTTACTATCCCACTTCTATGTCTCCTTGAAAAAACACTTGCCATGATGGAAGAGGATGTGGCATAGGAGGATGAGGAGGAGGAAGAGGTGTCATTTCCACGGTTATCAGGCCAGTCATTCACAAGTGGCTCGGAGGGTGGGTTTCTGCACCAGCATAGGCCAGGTCAAAAATATTCAAGCCAGGGTACAGTTCTGGAGGACGAGAAAGATGAGGAGGAGGAGGAGAAGGAATCGCAGCAGGGTGGCACCCAACGCAGCTCATGGGCATCACTGGAGCGTGGCTGGGGGGATACAGAGGACACAAATGATATACCTCTTACAGAGGACAGCTTGTCTTTGCCTGTGGGCAGCCTGGCACACATGGCCGACTACATGCTGCAGTGCCTGAGCAACGACAGCCGAGTTGCCCACATTGTAACTTCTTCTGATTACTGGGTGGCCACCCTGCTGGATCCCCATTACAAGGACAACGTTCCGTCCTTAATTCCCTCACTGGAGTGTGAGAGAAAGATGCACGACTACAAGTGGTAGAGGCGCTGCTGAGGGCATTCCCAAATGACACCGGGGCTCAGTGGAAGCACAAGGCAGAGGAGGAGGAGGAAGAGGCCACCAACGCAGCTGTGGCACCGCCAACACCTCAGAAGGCAGGGTTAGCATGGCCGAAATGTGGCTAAGCTTTGTCAGCAGCCCGCCACAACAAACAGCACCACCAGCCGATAGACAACGTCTTAGCAGGAGGCAGCATTTCAGCAACATGGTGCAAGAGTATGTGTGCACACGCCTACGCGTACTGACTGATGGGTCTGCCCCATTCAACTTCTGGGTCTCCAAATTGGCCACATGGCCTGAGCTTGCCCTTTATGCCTTGGAGGTGCTGGCCTGCCCTTCAGCCAGTGTATTGTCTGAATGTGTGTTTAGCACGGCAGGGGGCGTTATCACAGACAAGTGTAGCCGCCTGTCCTCAGCCAACATGGACAAGCTAACGTTTATTGAAATGAACCAGGCATGGATCCCACAAGACTTGTCTGTACCTTGTGCAGAATAAACATTTATAGTTCAATATTTTTATTGGATTTCAATGCACAGTTTACATAGGAAAACACAAGAAAGTTCTTGACATACAGCAAAACAGTCATAGTAGTCAAAATGTCTAAGTCCAGACTCAACTGGAACTTTGGTATAACTCAAATAACAAGTAACACAAAAGTACAGATGCATCCGAGGTGGTATCTTAAACGTTTCCTTCTCCAAGATATCCAGGGTAACTTGTTTCCCCTGTCCGTCCGCCCCATTGGGGAACTTGCTGTGGACGCACGTGGGAAAGTCGAGTTGTTAGTTTTAGTCAAGGTTACCCGGGTTTCGCATGGAGTGAGATCACTCCACCCTAGAATTTGCTTCCTACCAAAAGGTTGATCAGTCAGCAATTTTCTTCTGGTATTATAGGCTAGGTGAACTATTATGACAGGCAAGTCATTATACCTGGGTTTTGGATCCCAGGATTTGATGGAAGAGTGTATTGTTTCCTTTTTACTTGTTTTTTTTTTAGGGGGTGGGGTGGAGTAGGTGGGGGGGGGGGTGGGGAAATGTAAACCACTGTCTGCATTAGGTGTCGTTAGTAGGAGTCCTGGATGTGACCGATGATGTTGAGTCCTGCCCTAGTGCAGAATAAACATTTAGACCGGACTCACACAGCCATTCGTATACTTGTTTTTTTTCAATATGCCTCAATATTTTGGGGGCTACCCCAATTATAAAAAAAAAAAAAACAGTGTTGGCTACCTCCTCCTCCTCCTTGACCACCACCACTTCTACCTACACTGCCACGGTCACGGCCTAGTCAACCTCTAGGCTCCTATTCCACATCCACACCCCTTCCCATTTTTTTTTTAATTTTAATTTATTTTCCCTATCCCCATTTTTTGGTAGGGCACTTGCCCTACTCTTACCCCCATTTTACTTCCTTTTGCAGCCCTCTAGCACTTGCCAGGACTTTGTTACAGCCATTTTTGTGCCTAAAAGTTCGGGTGCCCATTGACTTCAATGGGGTTCGGGGTCCGGGATAAAGTTCGGGCAACGTTCGGTGCCAAACCCGGACTTTTTCCCGAGGTTCGGCCGGACCCGCCGAACCGAACATCCAGGTGTTCATTCAACTCTAGTCCTGGAGCATCAGGACAATGGAAACGCCCACAAAATGACCCCATTTTGGAAAGCAAACACCCTAACATATAATCAATGAGGCCTAATGAGTCTTTTGAACGGTTCATTTTTTTCCAGAAGTTTTTGGAAAATGTGGGGAAAAAAATGAAAATGCATTTTTTTAACACAAAGTTGTTCATTTATAAGATATTTCCAACACATAGCATGTACATAGCAAAAATTTCACCCCAAAATACATTCTTCTACTCCTTGTGAATAACCGTGAATAACTGCACATCTGTTCTGCAAAATTATTTTAAGTCTGTGTGTCACTTTAAATGAAACCGTGAATAACTGCACATCTGTTCTGCAAAATTATTTTAAGTCTGGTGTCTGAATTTTATTAAAACGTC